>QPFY01000014.1:600000-900541 GCA_003665825.1 Microbotryum silenes-acaulis
GGGCCGTTCGGAGGAAAGACAAAGACGCTCGGGATCGGCGGTCGCGTCGGCGGCGGTGACGGCGGGCTCGCTGCGGTCGGAGCGGGGTCGACGGGGCTGATGGGGGTCATCGGTGGGGTCCGACGGTCGGCCGCCTCTACGTTCGCGACCGAGTGTGGGAGCACGACAGGGGCCGGCGGGCTCGACGGAGCGGAAGCCGGCGCAACGATGCTGACCGGGGAAACGGCGCCATCACCTGAGCCAATGGTCCCTTCGGAGGTCGTGGCTGAAAAGACGCTGTCGGTTGAAGGCGAGACGACACCACCGTACGGCGTGACGGTCGAGGCGCTCGTCGGCGTGACGAGGCCGACTCGATGAAACTCTGTGAGCGAGTTGGCGAGGTCGACGTCGAGTCGGGCGGGACGAGTTTGGGCGCGACGCGGACCCGGTCTCGGCCTAGCAACCATGAGCTGCTGCAGCGACAACGACGACGACGAAGGCAAGGGCACGGACATGGCGGAAGATGCGCTGCCGTCGGACTCGTAGGCCGCCGCGAGCGGCGATTCGCTGCGCAACGCGTCCATGACCTGCGGTGCGGGCGAGAGCGTCACCTCGTCCTCCTCGACATTGAAGTAACCTTCCGAGGGGCGATAGGCGCTAATGACGCGGGTACGTCGGCGGGTGCTCTTGCGTTCGCGGAGCTTCGTCTCGTGATCTGCGGCCGCGGCCGTCTCGACAAAGGGGTCCCGCTCCTCCGCGGGTGCTTCGACAACCTCGATCGTCGGCGTTGGCGTCGACGAGGTCTTGGAGCGGAGCAGTTTCTGTTCGAATTCGGCAAAGACCGAGTCCATGGCGAAGCCTTCGAACCGGATCGACGGGATGCGCGAGCGGCAGTCGAGCAATGCGCTCGGGGCCGGCCGCGGTCTCGGGGGCGACACCTCGTCGTCGGCGTCCTCGTCGGAGCCCGCGCCCGCATTCCCCCCCAGGGATCGCATCGTTTCTTGGCTTGTCCGGCGGGTCGCGGCCTTTTCGCGTGCGAGATCGAAGGGGGGCGATTCGGCGGCGGGCTTGTTCGACGAAGCGGACCAGCGCTTGGGGCGAGGCGGCGTCTCGGGTTCGATGCCGAGCATGGCCGCAACAAAGTCCGGCATCGGCGTCGAGTTGCGACGGTACGGGATCGGGTGAGGTGACGTCGTGGCGTCGAGGGAGGTGGTAGAAGCGAAGTAGGCGTCCTCGTCTTCCTCGCACGGCGGTCGCAGGCCGTCGTCGCGACGATGTTGCTGCGAGGGCGGGAGGACCTGGTCGGGCCGCAGCGGCGACTCTTGCAGGCCCTTGGTCTTCCACATGCGTCGCCCTGAGTTCGTTGTGCGTCGCGTCATGCTCTCGGGGGAAGAGGTCAACGAGGACATGGTCGTCGCGTCCGAGCTCGAGTCGTAGTAGTCGTCCACGCTCGAATGGAAGAGTTTGCTCGAAGCGAACGACGACGTCGTTTCGAACGTCGAGACGGTCGACACTGAGCCGTTAAATGCGTGACCTCCGCTGCCAACACTGCCGCCGGGTACCCCGCCGATAAGCGACGATCTCCGCTTCGGCAGGGGCAAGTGCATCCTCGACTGGACCGACTGAATGCTCGAGTAGTCCGAGCTCAGTGTCGACGTGACGGAAGGGAGCGAGCTCGGTGGGGCGGGGAACTGTGCGAGCGTGGGACCCGAGTCGATGGCACGTCCGGGACTCAGCGACGCAACCGAGCCGGGGCTAGCGGTCGTGTAGATGCCGAGGCCGTGGGTCGTAAACTGGTCCGCGATGGGGGTGACAGGCGACGGCGGCAGCGGTGCCATGCTCGTTGGCGTTGTCGGTCTCGGGCTCGGCGTCCGCTGCGGCACGGCTATTGACGTCGGCTTGGATTTGGTCCACGGGAACGATCGCAGTTTCTTCTTGCCGAACGTCGCGTTGACTTCTTTGCTGTAACCGAGACCTCGTCCGTTGCGATCGAGAAAGACCTCGCGATCTTCGTCGTGGATGAAGCGATCGTCGAACGAAGGCGCCGAGAAGGAAGATCCTGCTCGGCCACCACCACGGACACTGCTGCTGCTGTACGCCTGGCGCACATAGGAGGGATCGTCGGGGGCGAGCATGGTGTGGCCGTCATCCGATCGTTTGCGGAACAAGGCTGACATTCGGTAGAACACTGTTCAGGACGGTGGCACCAAGGACTCGGTAAGTCAATTTGCTCGTGCACGAGGAGCTGCCGAGATGAGACTGGGATCGTCGCGCGCGCGCGTGCCAACGTTTTTCGCAGCGCGATCACACCGGCGCGCGTCGCCGTCGTCTGACAGGGAAACACGGGCGCGCGTGCGTTCACGACGAGGCGAACACTGAGCTACTCACAGCAAGGCGGGGCACGGTTACAAACGAGCGTGTTAAGAAAGTCCGAGGGGAGTAAAAGGATCGATGTCGGCTGGTCCAAGATACAGTAGTGTAGTAGCTGTCATCGTGTAGAGATGAAGCGCAAGTGACGGGTCGTCGGTCAGCTCTCACGTCGAGACGCGTCTCCGAGTCTTGTCTCGACGTGCTCCTGAGCTCACCTCAAACGGGACACGAGGCGAGACGAGACGGGCACAATACGAGAGGACCAGGGGAGATACAGGGATGGCGGTCCGAGAGAAGAAGGAACAACAAAGGAGGTCTTCAAGACCTGTGACGGAGATCGGAGCAGAACACGCACAGCGGGATGGGAGACGGAAGGCAGGACAGGATGGGAATAAAATCGCGAAGTCGAATCTCGACCCTCGGTGTCCCGTTGGCGCGCGCGCTGCGCCTCGCTGCGCCGCGCGTCGTCAGGCTCGTCACGATATACTATGAGCCTCTTGCGCCCAGCCTTGGCTCACGATCAGTTGCAACCCCGATGCTTCAATTCGCACCGATTCCTTTTTGAAGAGGGACTGGCCAGGCGCCTGGGCGCCAATTTCCCGCGATCCTGACTGACCGTGACCGATCCTCGCATCAATCAATGGCTGCATCACGATTCACGGCCCTGCGCGTATCCGACCCCTTAATCGTCGCTGCGCAGCGCGCGTTGGTGGCACAAGGGCCATCATGGCAACGTGTCCGCGACGAATTTGCTGTAAGACATCTCTTCCATCCACTACTGCCTCCAAGCCAACACAAGCACGTCCTCGAAGACAATACAGGGCCAAATACATACGAATATGCTTCTCTAAGCCTTTTGTTTAGATGGTGCTCCAAAACTGAGCTTTCTATTTTCAGGGTGATCGGTGACCTACACCGGGGAAGATGCACGTGACTCAAAGGCGCGTAGGGCAAGACTGCCGGGGAACCGCGAGGGGGTCTCCGCTTGGAATCGACCTTTAACCATCAGACTCGGCGCGAAAACACCGCTTGCACAGTCTACTGACGAGGCAGGTGGTTTAACCCAGTAGGAAACAGTGGGACACCGCCCGTACCCAGTACATCCGCCAAAGCCAGCGCCTCAGCTGCCAGGGCGATCTCCGCCGCCTCGCCGGACAGTCCACTCATGGCGATGAGCTCGCTGATCGCTTCGACGTCCAAGGCAATCGACTACAGCGTCCCACCGAGTCCCGTCTACATACTTCGTGGTCATACGGCGCAGATTAGCTGCGTCAACTTCTCTCACGATGGCACTGCATTGTTTTCCGGGTAAGCCACGGCAGCCTGATTTCTAGCCTCGAAGTCCAGTCGGAGCATGGAGCTGGTTCTGAAGGTGGATCGATCTCTACAGTGATGTCGAAGGATGGGTAATCGCATGGAATCTTTCGAGCTTTCGGCCACGACTCGTCTGGAAACCGCACGAGGCAGGTATCCTCACCATCGAGGAATTCGATGACGGTCTGCTCACGTGAGTGCGAAGCAGCTCCTCCCTCTGCTTTCGAGCTCATCTTTGCGGCTTATCGGCTTTGGACCCACAGACACGGCCGAGACAATAAGATCCACCATTTTCAGCTGCCGAAGTCCTTGCGGTCCATCACGCGATCAGCGGCTTCGGCCGTACCGAGCGTTAAGGACCCGACACCTTTGCACCCGGATTGGAGCATGGACGTCAACGCGATGGCGTATTGTCAAATGTCTCTGTTGAGGATCGCATCAGAAGAAGCGGACGGAAGAAAAGGGAAAGGGAAGGAACGAGCCTTGGTGGCGGTTCCGGCCTTGACCAAGGACGAGCAGGTGAGCACACGATTGGAAGTTGGTCAGACTCCACAAAGCTGATGATGTGTTCCACCTACCTACCCACAAGGTCGACATTTTCCATCTACCGTCCCTGTCTCGGGTCCATCGTTCAATTGGAGAAGGATGCTTCATCGGGACCAAGACTGGTAAATTGGGATGAATGAAGTTTTCTCCAGCCCGGGATCGAATTAAGCTCACGCATCACACACCATACGCTTGTACCCAGGAACCGTCATGGCTATCCAACTCTTCACAAACCCCACTTCACCGAGCCAGCTACATCTCCTCGCCGCTTACGAAGATGGTCGAGTCGCGCTCTTCTCCGACACCTCCTCGCCATCATCAGCTTTCTCCCCACCGACGAACTATCGTTCCGAATCCGAAGGCTGGGGTTTGAAGTGGATAAGTAAAGGGCATCGCGAAGCGGTCATGTCAATGGCGCTTTCGCCGGATAAGAAAGAGGCGTGGAGCATCGGTGCCGATCATTACTTGTGTCGGTACCGGCTTTGGGAGGAAGAAGAGGACAAGCGGCTCGATCGGTTCGAGATGACGGGACCGGGAAAGTCGGCGGTCGGTGTAAGAGATGATGGAAGAATCATAGCCGTCTCCGGATGGGACGGAGAGTGAGCGCATTTCCTCTGTTTAAGGCAGCCGAGAAAGGCAGAAAGCTGAAGTGGCCCTTGCGATCCTCACAGAGTCCAGATTTTTTCGACCAAGTCGGGCAAGCCGCTGGCCGTGCTCACGTATCATCGCACGTCGTTGCAAACCTTGGCTTTCGCGCCGACCAGGCAGGGTGCTGAACGGGACGCGGAAAGTGATAACGAGAGTGACGACGAGGAAGATAGAGGCAACGGGCAACAGAGAGCATGGCTAGCGACCGGCGGCAAGGACGAGCGCCTCAGTCTCTGGGACATTTACCCGCCCCACTCCCTTCCCGCATGACCTCCTCTCTCGGAACGCAATGGTGGTTGGTGTTTTGTTTGCAATGCAAGTTTGTCCCCCTTTAACTACTACTGCACACACACACACTCTCCGTTCGCAACATTCTCCGTGATAGTTGCGTTTTGGGTTTAAGCCTCGGAGGCGACAGCGGGGAACGAGAAGTGAACCTCCTTGCCGGTCAACTTGCGGTAGACGGACGAGAAGGTGTCGAGCTTGTAGTCCAAAGCGTTCGAGTCTATGGTGTGTGGCGGACGAAGGCCCAGTCAGCCACGGAGATCCTCGAAACACAATCTCAGCCTCGGCAAGAGGAGCAGGACGTACCCTTGGCATCGAGGAAGACCTTGATCAACTTGGAGCCATCAACGTTCTGTCGGGTGCGCTTGCCAACGAGCTCGGTAGGGTAGACGAGGTCCTCGAGGATGTGCTCGTGGACTTCCTTCAGGGTGCGCGATCGAGGGCGCATCTGCTTTTGGCGGGAGCCTCGGGCGGGCTTGCGCATCATGCGGCGTTGGCCGATGAAGACGACGTGGCGGTCCGAGAACTTCTTCTCGAGCTCACGGGTGAGTCTGGAGAGAGTGGGGGGAGTTGATCAGCCCCAGGCCAGACAGCGGGCAATCAAATTGAGACCCCGGAAAGAAGACTCACCGGCCCTGGACCTTGTGGAAGGCCTTCAACTGGGTCATGGGGACGAAGATGACAACGGCCTTCTTGCCACCCTTGACATCAACCTCGCGAGCGGCCGAGATTTGCAGAGGTCGCAACTCGGCCTTCAAGTCGGCGACGTTGTTCTCGAGGTCGAGGATCGCCTGCGCGACCTGGAGCTCGACGGCATCCGGGGCGGTGCGGGGGGCGTTGGCCGATCGGAGGATCTTGCTGGCGGCGGTAGACTGGTGGTGTTCAAGCGTGTGCGTTGTGAACAGGCGTTTGATGAGGTGCGAAGGAGGGAAGCGACGTCAATCCAGTGAGCACGTCGACATGCGAAACGAGAACGGAGCGCCATGCGGGAAAGGAGAGGTACAACAAAGTCAGCACTCCGCGTTCTTGTCCCAAATAACCTTCTTGCATGTGAGTGGTGTCCCAGTTCGGTATCATCATGGTCGTGGAGGGTGCTATGGCCGCGAGAAGGAGCGTCGATTCGTGTTGGCCGCTCCGCTCGCAAGCAATTAGCCCTCCCGCGGGCGAGCCGGCGAGCCCAGCTGCAGCGAAGTGCATTCGCCCACGCCCAGGGCCAGCCTTGCCGCCAAATTCCGAACCTGCATTCCCGCTTGGCGACTCCCAAACACCGCGGATTCGTCCCATGATATCCCAACAACACGGCCCGGGCGTCATCGAGGTGGACGTTGCGGATGCAGAGTCGTGGTAGCGCCGCGTCGAAATTTAAAGACGGCGGCCCAGACACGACGCCCCCGTCTATGCGGCCACCACGCTCCCATCGCTGGCCATCAGGTCGTGGGTGCGGGCCGTAGGCAGACCGAGGTGTCGAACAAAGTACAGACCAAACAGATGATGGGGTGGGAAGATTTACCATGCTGATGAGGTGGACGGACGGACGGTAGATCTGAGCAGTCGCTTCCGCTGGGTACGGCTCGCCTTCGCGCCTGGAATCGTGCTGTCCGCCTCTGTGCGCCGCTTTGACCCTCTGATGGCCAGCCCCGGCACTTTTGGGTGCGGACCAAAAGCCGGACAAAACCCCGCGCCGCAATTTTGGCCACGCGGACAAATCCGAATTCGTCACTGCAAGGAAATTCATGCCAAGGTGAGGAGTGACCGAATCATGTGAGGTAGGGTATGGGTGTTTGGGCGGCATATTGTACCGCGGCAAGCGGACCCAAGCAGCGCGTCGAAGCCCAAAGACAGGGGCTTTCCTCTTGCGCTCGAGCCTTGTCTTTCCGCCCGCTCCCACGTATTTGTTTCTTTGCAATTGTCGGGGTATCGTCACAAGCCTACAACATAAAGATAGATCCACAAAAGCGTCCACACCACACCGAATGCTCTCGTTCTTGTTCCCCTCACCTCGAACCCCTTCTGGTGCCGAGCTATCGTCCCGCTCGTAACGGAAGCGCTTTGGGCATCTTCTTCTTCTGACGTATCGGTCGTATGCAACGAAGCTTGGACCTTGGGGCCGGTCGTGTTCGATGCTTTCGAGCTTGCCCAGACCTAGCATAACCAAGCCCATGTGTTATTTGAGACATCGCGGGAACGTCTGTCGATGCGGACTACTCACTTTGAAATTGCGAAAGTATGCATGTTGCGTTTTGGAAGGGTACCATGCCGAGGTGGAACCACCAAAGAAGGTTGAGAAGAGTACCCGCGACAATGTGACGTTCGGATCGGAACGAAAGACGATGCCCGTGTGTTGGATCACCTGCCAAAACGCGAGGAGACTTAGAATAAAACTGCCGACGGTGGTTGTCATGCATTGTGACGGCGTACTGACGAGGGTATCATTGATGTAGACATAAAGCCATCCATTCGCCAAGGGTGGTGTATTCATTCCCACGAGCTGTGTCACCGTCGTCCATCTGCGGGTGCATTGCAGAACTGTCAGAGTCGGGACGACTTCCACCCGAGACATCCAAGTGCTTACCCTCCCACGGTGAAATTGAAAGCGCCGAGTGATATCTGAATTCCGTATTTGTCTGGACATGAGATATCACTCTGGTTGCACAAGTGCGGGTATGTAGGGATGTAGGCGTATCTGTGGGAGAATACGAGTTCAAGGCTCAGTTGTTCCTCCAACTGTAGCTGTTCCCCTGTGCCAGACCTACACCTCTCCTGCCCCTTTGCTTCGCCACATGAAGCGAGTTGAAAAGCAGGAAAATTGGCGGTTCCCACCGGTGCATTCACCTGTCGTTGCACCACCGTAGAGTCCTGCGTAAACCGCAACCGCACTGTGAGCGCCTTAGCAGAACCTTAGCCAGGATCCACTGGAACATGCCTACCTGGGAGTTTGCCGCCGAGCATGAAGTTGAAACCTGGCTCGAACGCGACCTGTCGAAGTCAAGCATTATGTTAATACCGTAAATACCGAAAATTCATCTGTTCGATCGCCAAAAAACTGACCTGATAGGTGAGAACGGCTCGCTGCGGCGGTTTTGCGAGGCCATCGAACGGTAACGGCCAAAACTGTACACCTCCTTTGATACCGCTGGGATACGTGATTCCAAGCACCAGTGAAGAGTTGTCATCCGAATTCAAAGCTGAAGCGTTCCGGTTTGTCGAAATGGAGAAGGGGTCCTCGACGAATTGCACGAGGTTCGCACTCGCACCTCCGACTTTACCATCAAGGTTCCACCGATCGACCAACCACGAATTCGTATCTTGGTTAGACATGGAACTAACGTTCGCGAGAGGTTCAGTCGAGGCCCAGATTGGGGCTGTGTCGAACGCGTAGGCCAGTTGTGCTGCGCTCCAGGACCGCGCGATCGTGAGTGTCGTCGCGAGACTCGACATTTTCTCTCTCGTTTGAACGGGGGTCGACGCTGGGTCTTTGGAGGAGGAGCTCCTAAGGGTCGCTGAATGGGCGGGCAACGGTGTAGCTATCGCGAGTACATGATGGTTTGGTGGTGTATAGCCGAGGTATGGAAGGAGAGGACAAGGCCAATCAAGGAGATGCTGCCGCGGCATGAGCGGCTGCTGCGAGCCAAAAAAGGGGCTCGTGCGCGCTCCGATCGCGGAGGGAACAAAGGAAGATTTGCGCTTGGCTTCAGACACCGAGCGATCGGAAATCTGGGAACGGAAAGGCCCAAGCGTGTAGGCTTGTCATTCAACAATGATTCCGTATCTCTTGCAGCTCTAGGATCTGCGGGAGGGCCGAGCGGTGTAATGGGGGAGTCGTCAAATGCGCCAGTGTGCATTGTCTGGAAAAATATCGATATGTATGGGCTACAAAATAAAATAAAATGAAAGTATATGGAAAAAAAAGACGACATAGGTACAGCAGCGAACGTATTGATCTAAAGAGACGTCAAGCAACGGTGATAAAGGGGCACTGCTGGTATTGCTGCGGTCGCGGCGACGAAGTCGTCAAGGGGTTCGCCGAACGATGCACGGTCGGGTGGTGATGGGACGACTCGAACGCCAAGGACTGGCCCAAATTTGCTGCAAACTCCTGCTGCAACGAGGATCGCGAGGTGTGGTACGACGCGTTGCTGAGGAAAGAGCTCTTCGTCGACGGCAATGTCGGGGTGGCATGGGCCGTCTCGGAGGCGAGCGAAAGGTGCTCGGGCATGTCGAACCTCGCTCGAGAGCTGAATTTGGCCGTGGGCCAGGTAAAGCCTGTCAGATCAGCATGGCTGCCCGATGGCGCTAGAGTGGGTTCACATGTCGCGGGCTGGCTGCAGGCCGACCGCCAGTCCTCACTGACGTCGGACTCCGAGTCGAGTCCGTCGTCCGAAGAGAGCGTCGGGGCCGAGGAGCTTTCCGATTGAGACCCGTGCCTGCCCGAGAACGCATAGACGAGCGGTGGTAAGGCGTGGTAGAGCGTCATGATCGCTTCGGCGCCGTAGGTCGGCTCCTGGGATACCACCGAGGCCTTTCGCGATGGCACGGGCGGTCGGCAAAAAATGTCTGAGGCTGCCGCGACTGAACTTCGTTTGCGCGAAGGGAAGGGCAGTTGAGCGAGTTCTTCGCTAGCTTCCTCGACCTCGCCGCCCATCATCTCGACCCAAACGTCCAGCAACGAGTCCTCGCCTCCCACGACACCTGTGGGGCGCGTCTTGCTCGCGATTGTCGACTTGCGGCGCGTGTCGTCTGCGCCGAACATGAGGCTGGCGCGCCGTGGTGCGACTCCAACACCACCCTCGCGTGAAGAGGCGACGCTCCCGGAGCGACCCGACACAAGCGCAAAGGGCCGCGACGAGGACGCCGAGCTCGCGACGGAGCTGCGTCGATACAGGCCAGAACCATCCTTGAACGGAAGGGCGGGAAACGACGAGTCGGCCGGGGACGATGCGTTCGTCGACGGCGTATCGTGGCTACTCGACGATAGAACGGCACTGGAGGACGCCCGTGACCCGGAGGAGGCCGACGGCTGACGGAACGAAAAGACTGTCGCCAGAAGAGCCAGGTCAGCAAGAGCTCAGAGCGGTTGCGGGCAAACCAAACCTGCACCCACAAGATGACGTGCTGTGCTTCTGACTCTCAAAATTCCTCTTTGATTGGGTCCTGTTTCGGTCGGCCTCGACGTCGTGCATCCCCATCCTCCAAGCTTGCAATCGCGCGTCGGGCGAGTCTTCGTGCGCGTACGCGTCGGGTCCGAGGACAAAGTCCATCGCTGGACCCGCGGATGCCGCCCGGGTGATAGGTTTAGCTGCGCTTTCGTGGGCACCGACGGTTTGGTGGTAAGCTTGCGAGTAGATGCTCGACCGCTGCGGCGTCGAGGTTGAGGTGGCGGTCGGGAAAGGCAGGAGCGGAGGTGAGGAGTTCTTGAGCGAGTGGCGCTGCGACGACGAGCTCGTCGACGAAGCACGCGTTCGGGGCATCGATTGGGGGTCGGTCGGGAGGCGAGAAGATGCCCAATCCAAACCTAAGCCATAGTTGTCCCGCGACCTGCGTCGGTTTATCGGCGACGGCGGGGCAGCCGGAACGGCCCTTTGGTCGAGCGCGCCTGTCAGGTTCGCAGACTCGGCATCGTTGATATGGCGACGTGGTGCCGCGGATACTGCGGTGATGCTCAAGCTCAAGGTCGAGGTCGAATTTGAGATGGAGAACTCGGAGGCATCGTAAATGGGCACGGCTTTGCGCTTGACTTGGACGACCGAGGTCCGTGCTTGAGTGGAGGTAACTTGAGACGACTCTGCAACGTGCGCCGCAGCTTCGGAGCCCGATGCCGAAACGGGCGACGAGTCGACGCCTTCACGCTTCAGCGGCTTGACAACGGTAGATGTCCTTTTTGGCAGCTTGACCTCGGGGTTGGACGAAAAAGACAAGATAGGTTGCCCGATCGCGAGTTTCTTGATGGGGGGCCGCGGGCCGGCCGCGCCGGGGTTCGGCGCCGGTTCCTCGGCGTGGTCGACGTGCAGTGAGCGCTGCTGCGCCAGCGCCGGGTTCAGCAACAGCTGCTTGTGGCGGGGCACATACGTTTCTCGTTTGGGCGCAGCATTCGCCCTCGGTGAGATGGATGGCATCGTTGATGTTGTCTTCTACCCTCCTCAAGTCGCGGTGTGTGCCTATGCGAGTGGCGCCGAGCAAGTTGATTAGCCACGCCGCCGTCTTGCGAAAGAAGCACGCCGAAACTTCGGAAGTCGTCAACTCACCTGAGGGGGATTTGGGCTGTGGCGGACCCAGTGTCGTTCGATAAGTAGATCACGATCTTCTTAAAGTAAGAGGACACGCTGGTCGTGTCGAGGAATGGGCGGAAGGGGATGGTATCAGAACAAAGGGTTCGTGATGGTAGGCCCCGACACAAGCTCCAGGGACGTCGGTCTGCAATCCGCCGCCGACACTGTGCGGCGCCAGGCACGCGCGCGGAAGAGGGCTATAATGGTAAACTCGAGTGCCATTGGTCCAACCGTGCACACCCATAAGCGATCGATGGCCGCGAGACGGGCGCGCGAGCCGCACTACTGGCGCAGCCGCAGCGCGAGGGGGATCCCGGAACGCGGGCGGCCCCCAACTTTATTTATCCGCTTTGGGGTTGGGCGCTTTCTTGCTCTCCCTCTAGACCCAAAGACTTGAGCTTGATGCATCATGTTGAAATCTTCCATCATCGACATCCAAGAACTGGGTACTGGCTGCCTAATTTCTCGCTCAACGCTTGCATGAATGGCAATTGCTTTCCGTACATCGGACCCTCCGGAATCGAAGAAAGTGGGGTTGTGGCTTGTGAGCACGATTGAAGCACGTTGCCAGCATAATGAAGTGGGCTCGCAAGCCTTCACCGATCCCTCCACGCTGAGCAACTCGCCGCCTGGCGGACGTCCGTGGTGACACGATGAACGGAGACACAACGGGCATAAGCATCATCGGTTCCCAGGTATCTCGCCCGGAACGACACACGTGACTCATGTTTTTACGCAAAAGATCACTTGTATGTAGCCTCGATGAAGAGGAACCCGTCGACTTTTGCGCAGAAAACGCTGACGCGCCTGTAAGGGGATGCCTTACAGAACAGCCCTATAAGTAGCGTCTGAGTAGCTAGAACTTCCGAGTTCTAGTTACGACTTGCTTTTAGCCTAGCGGTCAAGAACGACAGATTGTATTTTATGCACATCAGAGGCGCATACCTTACAGCGCCCGAGCTACACCTCAGGTGCCACCCTCGGAGGTCGATCATCAGCTCGATGCCTACTTTCAGCCTACGAAGGAGCACTCTAGTCAATTAAGAAAATCGACTAGACGTCGTTCAATCTCATGCGATGAAACTCAGTTAAAAACGAGAGCCGATCCAGTCTTACCTACAGGGGGCGTTCCGGAGGGAGTACTAGCTTTAAAAACGTTCCGAGCGTCTCGTCAACCTGCCTGATCCAGCTTCTCGCAGAGGCTCTTTCCTCCAATGGCGCGGATGGGCTCCACCTTCCGTTTGGCACGAGGCGATCCAGGGAAATGCGTTTCAGAAGCGTAGATCTAGATCGATACAAACAAAAACTATGCGATTTGCCGTTCAGCAACGTCGTCATTCTGATGAACAGACGTTGGAACTTCACGAGCTCGGCAGCTGAAGGAACCCCTCTTTGGTCGGAGCGGGAGCTTCCACTCAATGTGCCGGCGGCCTGGGCATATTCGGGTTCCGAGCTTCCGCTACGTAGTCGTGCAGCTATTTAAGAATTCACGTCTTGTATTCCATCTTCGCTATACCCCTCCTCGGTACAGTTGTATGATGTTCAGGTAACAAAAACAGCCCCGAAAAAAAAATTAAGACTGAAGTGTCCCGGGCGCGCTTGCTTGAAGCTGTAGGCTTCCCAGCTCAAGTTGAAGTCGAAAGCGTAAAGGCCAGTTTGTTCGCTCTCTTTCTCGGACGTCAAAAAAAAGACGGTTCAGGCCCTAGAATTGTATTCGATACGATAAAAAAAAGAGGTGAGGTGAAAGATGATGAAAAGTCGATAGGCGGTGTCGAGCGATCAGCAAAGGTTGATCGGGCCCGAGCGCGAGTACATTGTCTCCGCCGGCGATAGTGAGGTTCGTGTGTATGCATAGCACAAACTGACCCGGAACATGACGGTGAGCAGGTGAGGAGACAGGACCCGAACATGCGGTAAAGGAGAGGTGGTTCTATTTAGCAAGATTGAGGATGAGGACGACAAAAGTGTAATTCTTTGTAAATGTGAGAATGTGCAGAACATGCAAAAACGAGGGCGTGAGGACAAGATTACTAATACGGGTAGTATATGGGATGAAATTGAAAGAGTCGTGCGAGGTACAATAATTGCGAGGAAGTCGAGATGCCGCGGCGAGCATGAGGGAAAGAAAGAGCGAACAGGACTCGGGCGTGTCACAGCTCCATGCCGGCGGCGTCTTCTTCTCCAGCCGAATAGTTCTCGTCGTCGTCGTCATCCTACGAGAATAGACCAAAGCCACCCGCGGTCAGCACCTCCTGCGATCCCTTGCTGCTTGGAACGAAATTCTCAAACTGACTTCTTCCTCGCTCGACTCATCGTCATCGTCGCCATCGTCTTCCAACGCCTCCCGTGTTGCGAATCTCGACACATAGTCTGACCAAGCGATTGATGAGCGAAAGTCAGCGAAAGTCAGCGACGAGTCGCTTTGCGGTTCGTGGGCATCGACCCCGAGACGGGACGTACCCTTGACCTTGCCATCGTAGCTCTTTGAATCCCTCATCAACAACGCTGCGGCCTCTCCGTTCAGCGGATCCGACGCGTTTGGATATCGAAGCAGTTGGGGCAAGAAGACCTCAAAGATGTTGATCATGTCGAACATGGGGGACCAGGTCTGGTTGATGACGTCGAGGCAGACCGAGCCCGATACTTCGTCGATGTTGGCTGGAATGAGAGGCGTGTTGTTGAGATCTGGTTCGGGGCATATCTCGCTTCACCATGCTCACTCACGATGGAATATTTTGTTGACAAAGCCGATCGAGGGACTCTTGTACGGGTAGCCATCGGGCAGCTCGACGTGGATCTTCCATACGCCACCTTCAAAAGGGGCTGCCAGGGAGCGCACAGTCGGAGCGGGTCAGGTCAAGAATAGATCAGTTCTTAAATTTTGCATTCGATGCATTCCGCGCAGGACAGGCCATCGCATGCTCCCGCTGGAATCGGCCTGCCCGACGCCAAGGCCGCCTGTCCCCCCCCCCACTTTGGGCGGTGACGCCCCCACGCGAGCCCCCACTGCGGGCGAGCGAGTTGACGACTCACTCTCTTTGGGACCGTTGAACCGGACGTAGAACTCTTGCATGTTGTCATTGACGAGTGTGACCTCGTAATCGGACATGAGCCTGCGGTTTGTGCGGCGGTTCACGGGTAGACGATCGGCCGTGGCACGTACAGCCGGAATGGAATGGGACCGTATCGAGTCACGAGATCGGAAGCGACGGTAGGGGAGCAGCAAGTTCGTCGTCAGCTTCCGTTTGAAGATTAGTGAGAGCGCAAGTACGGACAGTTTCATGACATCGGTCTCGATCCTTCGCTTGGGGGAGCTGTAGGTGCGACGTGATGGGGACGAACGACCTCATCAGCCGAGTGAGCGAGCTCGGTCCGATAGCCACCCGGACTGGAGATAGGGTGGTACGAACCTCATCGCGAGAGTCGGCCTAGGGTCTAGTTAGGAGGTGAGCTGATAGGGATCGATCGACGGTGGGCGGGGGAATGACGTGGTCCGGTGGTGGCCGAGAAGGAGCAAAGCAGGCCAGAGCAGACCGACGTCGTCCGATCGACAGTCCAGGCGCGCGGCATCGCTAATAGGCGTCGCTCACTGCCTCGCCGCTCGGACCTCAAATCAATGAAATCATGAACGCGTTCCTTCTCTCGCAGTTGCATCTTCCGAATCACAATCACAGAGGTGTAAAGCATACCTTTGAGCTCAAGCCTTGACCCTCGAGCTGCCACCGCGATGCCACCGCGATGCCGAGCAGAGTCCGACCGAATTCTAGAATCTCGGCCGAGTTGCAGTTCGTCCTCGGGCAGCAGCTGCAGCTGCAGGCAAGCTCGGCTCGGCCCGACGGCACAAGCGGGTCAGCTGAGGCAGGCTTTTTGGGGAAAAGCTGAGCTGGCTCACTTTGTGATGCTCGTGAGCGATCAAATACTGCTTTGACACATATGAAAAGAGATCACCTGGCGAGCATCCTAGTCTTATCTTTCACCAGATTTGCTGCTCATTGACATCACGGTATCATCGATCCGGTTGATCCGCGGCATGCCGCCGAGCTTGACTTCAGCCGGCCGACGAGAAAGGCATGCAGAGCCACAGGCCACTCCGTCGCACTGCGCCTCGCTCCACGTGCAGAGAATGCCTTCGCTCCGTTCAAACTCGTTCTACCCTCTCTCTCTCTCTTGTGTTTATTTGGCTTCCTACCCCGAGTGAAGACCAAGGAACGAGTCGATCCATCTGCCATCGTCTTGGCCTGACCCCCGTCTCACCCCGCAAGTGATGTCGTCGCCGCGCAACATTTCGTCCTCCTCGTCCGGCGGCGGCGCCAGTGGTGGTGGAGGTGCCGCTCTTCCATCAGCCGCCGGCGCCGATCGCGAGTCGTCGACGTCCTCGGCCCAAGTCTCGCCTTCGCTGCACCCGACCACAGCGCACATCAACACCTTGTACGGCTCCCCCGGTGGGGTCCCGCAGATCCCTTCCCGCAGCGAGCTCAACAGCCAGCACAACTCGCCCCGCGTCTCGTCGCCCTTTCTGAATCCTCGATCGGCAGCTGGTCCAGCAGCTTCCCCAGCGGGCGGAGGCGCCGTCTCCCCTGCGCTCTCGGCTTCCCATGCTCCGGGCACTTCACCCTTGCCACCAGCTTCGATCGCGTCGTCAATCACGACCTCTTCGAACCCCAACTTGACCGAGGCGCAAAAGGCCGAGATCGTGCGGCGTCATTTACTCAACGCGCACGACCAGAATCGCGTCGAGCACCGACCGACGATCCACCCTCGCGCCTCGTCCAACTCGCTCATCGCTTCCTCGAGCACGAGCATTGCCGAAGGTCCCTCCGTCGACGAGGGAGACTACCCGACCCCTTACCATCTCCAGGGGGGCGATGTCGTCGCGGGGGTGTACAAGTGGGCCGCGCAACAGGCTGAAGGAGCTGGCGGCGACGATTCGGCCGCCCCTTCTTTGCGGAGGTCCAAGTCGCTCGTCTCGTTGGACCATGCGGCGAGGCAGCATGCGGCCGACGACTCCCTGACATTGGAACGTACGCCCACGTCCAACACCGCGGCGGCGGCGGCCGACGACGACGATCCTTCTTCGGCTTCGGCGATGAGGGTGCGCGAGATTCTCGAGCCGGGCGGATTCCGACGTGATTTCGTCATTCGCAAGATCGCCGAACAACGCGGCGAAGACGTGCAGGTTGCCGCCAGGAGGGTCTCGCAATCGACGGGTGGATCCCGGAGCTTCATCGACTTCCTCAGTCTGTACGGCCACTTCGGTGGTGAGGACTTGGAGGAGATCGAGGAGGAGGACGAGGAAGAGGATGAAGAGGACGAGATCGAGTACGATGGGCAGATCCGCGGTGAAGGGATTCCGCCGTTCCGAGGGCAGGCGAGTGGGTCGAGAGGTGTGCCACCGAACGAGCGGACACCGTTGGTGCGAAACAAGACCACAAGGCACGGGACGATTTCGGCGGCCAAGCGCCAAGGTCCGTCCCAGGGTGACGCGACCGTGTCGCAGGCCGTGCTCATGTTGCTCAAGAGTTTCGTCGGCACCGGAGTCCTCTTTTTGGGTAAAGCGTGAGTTGACTTCTTGCCAGTAAATACTTCGGTCGCGGATGGGATGCTAATCTTGCTCCGAGCCGGCACAGCTTTTACAACGGAGGCATCCTCTTTTCCACCATCGTGCTCTGCTTTATCGCCATGGTCTCGCTCTACTCGTTCCTGTTGCTGGTCGAGACACGTCTTGTCGTCAACGCCTCGTTCGGTGACATTGGTGGTATCCTCTACGGCAAATACATGCGCTGGGCCATCCTCTTTTCGATCGTCCTCTCTCAGGTCAGTTCATGTCGTGGTGTTCCCTCAACTGCAGTTGGCGTGTCCATCACTGACCTGGGTCAGCACGTCTCCATGATAGGTCGGATTCGTCGCGGCCTACACTATCTTTGTCTCTCAGAACTTGCAAGCCTTTATCATGGCCGTGACCAATTGCCGCCACCTCATCCCGATCCAGTATCTCATCCTTGCGCAACTCATCATCTTCTTGCCCCTTGCTATGATCCGCAACATTCAAAAGCTGTCCGGTACGGCTCTGATTGCCGATGCTTTCATCCTCTTTGGTCTCGTCTACATTTTCTCGAATGAGATCAAGCTCCTCGTCGACAACGGCATCGCCGACGTCGCCCTCTTTAACCGCAAGGACTTCCCGCTCCTGATTGGGACCGCCGTCTTTTCTTTCGAAGGCATCGGTCTCGTCATCCCCATCACCGAGAGTATGAAGGACCCGCATCGTTTCCCGGCCGTCTTGACGGGTGTCATGATTGGGGTCATGGTCCTCTTTGCCGGTGGTGGATTGCTCGCTTATGCGGCTTATGGCTCAGCGATCCAGGTAAGTCGTTCGTTCAGGTTGTGGCGAGCTCCCTGTCGATCCACATGTGCTGACATGTTTCTACTAAATTCCTACAGACGGTCGTCTTTGTCAACCTCCCCCAAGACGATAAGTTTGTCAACGCGGCACAATTCCTCTACTCAATCGCGATCCTCCTCTCGACGCCCTTACAACTCTTCCCCGCCGTGCGAATCATGGAGAACGGGCTATTCTCCCGTTCGGGCAAACATTCGAACCGAGTCAAATGGACCAAAAACTCGTTCCGCATGGCCGTCGTCGTAGGATGTTCAGCAGTCGCCTGGGCCGGCGCGAAAGACCTCGACAAGTTCGTCTCCCTCGTCGGGTCGCTCGCGTGTGTGCCGTTGTGCTTTTGCTACCCTGCGATGCTGCATTGGAAGGCGTGCGCCCATACGAGGAAGCAGAAGGTCATTGATGCGTTGTTGTTCATCTTTGGCTTGTTCGCGACGTGCTACACGACGTCTCAAACGGTGCGTACGCGAGGTTGTACGATCCTTCTTGACGGGCTGAGTGCTGATGCGATGCTGCTCCTCGTCGATACAGATCTCGATGCTCATCAGCGGCGGCGAGAGCGCGCCCCCTAAGTTCGGTAAATGCCAATAGATCCGTCCGCCCCTGTATAGCAACTTTTTTCTCTTTTCGCCCCGTCTGTTGCCGTCGAGGGCCCTTGTTTCCTTTCATGTTTTTTGAAGTGTGTGCCCCGGTTTTGTTTGGTATGGGCCTTTCGTTTGTTCTTCGTAGATACTTTGTTTACCCAAACACACGAGTCGTAAAATACTACTCGGGGTATCGTGAGAGCTGGCCTTGGGCACACACACACACACACACACACAAACAGCTTTGACATTGAGTACAAAGTCGTGTTGCAGGGTTTACTACTACTGCTACGATTGTGACTACTGCCAAGCTGCTATGAATTCCTTTTATGCACTTCAATTAGCTAAGAAAAGTGGAACTGCGCACAGAATATTTTGCCCTCTTTTGGTGCTGTAGACTGTGCCGATCCTAACTTCGTTGTGGTGTATACATTTTTTTCCCTTTCTTCTTTATGTTCTGTTCGAGAGCGCTGGGGGGTTCCGGTAGTGATTTCGTGTAGATCGGTACGAGATGGGTATCGTGTCCCCGGGTCACACGGCGATTCCTACCGCTTGATGATGAAGTGGTGACGTTGGAAAAGGGATCGAGGAAGTGTTCGACGCCTCGAGACGCTCTTTGGACGTTCGATGCGAGAGCGCACTCAAGGGCGGGGACGGGGTTGGAAAGTACGAGATGCCTCGAGTCGGAGTTGAGGACATCAGGTTCGGGGTTGGAGTAGGGGTCGTTTTGGGGGTCGAGGACGACGAGCTGACGTTCGAGGACGACGAGGTCGATAAAGGGTTGGGCACGGTCGACTCGGAGGCGAGGTCCAAAGGACTTGGATGCGGTGATAAGATAGGGGTCGAACCGTCTGACGAGGCGTCGTCGGGGTTAATGATCTGTATGCTCAAGCCAAATTATGTTCAGTTCTCTATCACAGAGGTCGCTCTCTGACCGTTTGATCGCCTCACCTGAAGAGTGGTGCCCGATTTCCTACCGTTCGATCCGGTTTCAAAGCCATCGTTTTCTCCACCACTGCCCGCCGCGAACTCAGTGTCGATCGACCATGCCTTGGCGACATAGACACTCTCGACGATTGGTGTAGGCTCCCCATCCCCGAGACCAAAGATGGAGCGTTCTAACGAGTTAGATGATATGGACCCATCACTGTCACTGGTGACTAAACGACGTGCAGATCCGATCCGAGCGCACAAGAGAGGCAATTGAGGATGTCCAGCGGGTAGAGGACCGCGAGAGCCGTTGCTGCCCGTCGACTGCGTTCTGCGACGAGTGGCACGATATTGGGTGCGCTTCATCTTGTAGAGTGAGCTCGGCGATTTGGGTGGGTCAAAGCTTTGGTTCGAATCAGTGAACGTCGACGAGATGGAGGTGGGCGAAGGTAGGCTCGGCGCGTCGGCAAAGGACACGGTCACGCTTCGGTGACGACTCCACGATGGCGAGGAGCAATCGGTCGATTCCGCCGGCAAGGGAAGGGATAAAAGGGGGCGGAGCTGTGTTGCAGAGCTCAAAGATTGATGACGCGAAACACAAGTTCGAGAAAAAGGTGGAGTATGCGAGCGTCTTGGAAGTGTGGCAGAGGAGGCACCGTCCGAAGCGTGGCAAGGTGGGAACTCGGTCGCGATCGGCGCAAAGTACCGTGCGACCGGGGCGCGATAGTACCGAGAATAGTCGTCCGAATGTCGCCGAAGGGGCTCTCCCTCCGTTCTCTGATTCATCAGCACACTAATTCCATGATTACCCGTTGATAAAGCTCCAAAGTCATCAAAGTAGTCCCTCGACTCGAGCGACTCGTCGCACAACGTCGGCGACGAGGCTTGGGTTGATAAAGTCGACGGTGGCGACGAGCAGCGACTCGCCGGCAGCCTCTGAGTTTCGGTCAATGCGTCCAGTTGACGGGTTTTCAAAGCAAGCTCTTTTGTTTGTTGTACTTTGCCATCGTCTTGGTCCGAGCTACTGGCGTTGTCGGAGCTATTGTCGTCACCGACGCCAAACACCTTTTTGCGCCGCTTCGTCCTCATCTTGAGCGTGCTCTTTGACGACAACGTGCGCGGTCTCAAGCTCATCGTCGGTTTAGAGATGGCGTCAAACAAAAACTCGGACCCCATGATTTGCCCTCGAAGCGCCGAGGTCGTGGGTCCCGCGATCGAAGGGGAGGGTGGGGGTGGAGGTGGAGGCCTTGCTAACGGCCGTCCCGTCTTCCAACTCGAGGCGCTAAAGTGGAGTGACCAACGACGCAGTGACTTGTTTGATGCTTCCAAGGATGTCGATGGGTTTTTTGATACTTCGACCGTAGCTAGACTCGATTCTTCGACTGCGTAAATGGGTGTGCGAACGCTCGAGCTCGGTGAAGGTTTTTGGTCGTCCGAAGGCGACTCGGCGATCGACGACCACGCGCGTAGAGACGATGGGCGTGAGACGGCAGGGGACGATGATGCACTGCAGTCGGTTTTTTTGCTAGATGAGGGACGGCCCAACCTCGATATGGTAAGACCGTTACGGCTACTGATCACGTCAGCTCGAGTGTTCGGTGTTTCAGGGTTTATTTGCAACCCCTGCAGGGGCACAGGGGCGCCGCAAAATATGTCAGACTCGAACAAGATTGTAAGACAGCTTCAACCACATTGTCACTCACATGAAAGGGATTGTGTTCGCTTGACAGCATGTTCCAATCGCCCTGCCCATTTTCGTCGGCTTTGTCACCACTGCCGCAGGCTGTGACGCTCTCGGAGTGCCGCGGCTGACGCCAATCGGGATCATCGTCGTCGTCTCCGCCCAACGTCCGAATTGTCGGCGTCGCATCGCAGTCACCGCTGCTGTCACGGGCTGCAGTCCGAATCGGCGTATGGACAAATGAGTCGGCCTCACTGTCTCGGGCGTCCCGCTTGGGTCGAATATAAAGTGTGATCGAGCTCGCACGACGGACTGGCAGGCGGAGACTCGGGCCAGAACTAGACGGTGCAGGTGCGAGTCCGACTCGTGCGACAGTGACCGGAGTTGAACTTGTGCGCGCCGGCAGCGACGATGGCGGCGTAGTCGCACGATGTCCTCGATCACTTTCGCCAGCGCGTGTTGGCGCATTCGTCTTCGGCGTGGGATGGAGCAAGTTGTACCATAGATCGATCCACTTGACCATGTCGGAGCAACATGAACTAGTGAGATCGTGCACGGCCTCGACGGATAGGCAGCTCGTGAGCGTGAACCGGATCGAGGTCCAGAATTAGAAAACGAAACGTTCCGCGTTGGGGTAGAAGCGTGCGTGCGAAACGGCAAGACGATTTTGACTTCTTTATCCAAGCTTATCAGTGATCGGGCGGAACTGCTGGGATCAATTCGAACGAGCCGCGCTCTCGGTAAAAATGAACGGGCGGTCGAGTCGGCGTGCGCGGCCGGGCGGGCGGCAATACGCAGCTGCCCGATTCTCCACAATGTGATCGATTTGGGCTTGGGACTTCGATGCAACAAGTTCTTTGTGTGCATGAACATCTCTCTGGAACTGTAAAAGCAGGTTGTTAATAGCTAGCCAGGGCTGACCGTCGGAACTTCCCGAGTCGGCATGATGTCCCGCCTGTGGCGCGCGCAGCCTTGGCGGTAGCTCGTAAATAGGAGGCGAGTAGCCCCTTTACTCGTCGACGCGTCGGGGCGCGTGTTATCGCGTGAACGCTTCCCATACAGACGGCGCTGGTGCGGAAATTTGACAGTGTGACAGTTACCTAGAAAATAGATATCCACTCTTCATTTCACGTTCTTGAGCGCTTCCAACACCTCGTCGAGCCCATCATCATGCGCGCCCTTCGTCCTCTCCTTCGCGCGCTCCTTCTTGACGTTCTCGGACCGCTTCGAAGCCTCCTCGATCGCCGCAACATCGACCAACGCCTCTCCACCTGCCTCTCCACCTTCCCCGTTGGTCATAGCCTTGGATTTCTTACCCTTGAACCTGGTCTCGAAAATCTCATCGATCTCGTCCTTCTTCCTCTTCTTGCGCTTCGAATCGTCCGCCGAAGCGGTCAAAGTAGCCGCAGCGGCTGCCGCTTCGGAAGCCGTCTTAAGTCCCTTGAGCTCGACATCCCTCTGCCTTATCTTGGTCTTCCAATCCTCCCTCCTCCGTTCCCACAACGGCAACTCCAATTTTTTCGCCCAAAAATGCGCCCACGGCGATTGTTGCAAGAATGGCAATTGCCCTTCCTGGCTGATGGATTGGGCAATTTTGTCCTTGAGGAAGACATCGGCGACGGCCCAGCAGTGTTCGACGAGGCGCGAACCGATCCGATCGTCGGCGAGAGTGTGGTAGTGCCCTATCAGGGAGAGGAGGAAACCGCGAATTTCGCGCGGTGGGGTCGTCGGTGAGTCGAGGAAGGCGTCGATCAGACGCGACGAGGTCGGGTTCCGCGTCAGAGGGGTCAGAGCCTCGATTTTGAACGAGCTCAACGAGTCGTAGAGAGCCTGGGAATGAGGTGCGTGTAGTCGGGCAAATGCTTGCAGCAGTAGAGAACCTTGTACGGTAGGTTCGACAGTGACATGCGAGGGAAGCTTGCGGTAGTACTCGAGTCGGTTCAATGAGAGTACGCAGGGAATCATCAAGAGCCGTTCCTCCGGTGTATGCAGACCAAAGGTGTCGAGGATGAGCTGTGAGATAGTCCCGCCGAGTCAGTCTAATGTATTCTTAACAACACGAAACAAAAACTCACATCAGAAACCTCCTTCTCGGCACTTTTCAAGGCAGAAGCGCGTTCGAGCAGCATCTTCATCACCCCGGTCCTCGAGTTGTCGACCCACTCGGCCCTCCTCTCCCTCGCAATCTGACTCAGTTCCTCCACAGCCGAGACGAAGAGGTCGTTGTCCAATCTGGACAGAGCGACAGCGACGACAAAGTTGGCGACGGCGTTTCCGGCTAAGCGATGTAGTTTGCCGGCGAAGAAATCGGTCCACAACGCCTTGACGATGCGGTCAGGGGCTTGTTGCAGGATCGTTTCGAGCGTCGGGGCCGAAGCAGGGTGCCGCAACAGACCGCCGAGGTACTCTTCTCGAAGGTTCGTGCGCGCCTCGGTCGTAGTGTCGGGTTTTTTGACTTCTTCAATCAGGCCGCACAGGACTCGATCGGCCCACCCGCCAATTCGCCACCCTTTGGGTCGAGCGGCCTCCAACTCGATCAAGATGCGGACCGCCGGTCCCGCGACCGCGTCCATCGCCGCTTTCCTGACCCCATCACCTGGAATACCCGCCGAGGAAGACAACACGCCCGAGTTGGTCTCGATCACCTCCAAAGTCGTCCACATCGTCTTGAGCGCGTCGTCAAACTCTTTCGGCACGGAACGAGTCTTTTTGCCTTTGTCTGTCGACGAATCGGCGGCTGGTCCGAGGAATGACTTCATCGATCCTTGTGCTTTGCGGAACTGTAGGGATCGCTTCGATCGCTCGGCACCACCGGATTGACCTTCGGCTGTCGGTGCTTGGCCCGCTACAAGGAGTAGCAAGGCGCGGAGGCAGTGGGACCCGAAGGAATCGTACAGAAGGCTTGGGAGCTCGGGCACGAGTTCGGTGATGATGGAGATGATGAGGGTCGACATGGTCGGCAATGAGGACGAGGATGTCGACGCTGTCGGCGGCAAGGCGATGATGCCTCGGGTCTGCCACCAGAAGAGTAGCTCTTGATCAGTCGCATGGCCATACTGATGACTCGAGACCCTTTCCAGCATGGTACCAACTCACTTCTCGA
The DNA here is from genome assembly GCA_003665825.1 of Microbotryum silenes-acaulis. Classification (NCBI taxonomy): domain Eukaryota; kingdom Fungi; phylum Basidiomycota; class Microbotryomycetes; order Microbotryales; family Microbotryaceae; genus Microbotryum; species Microbotryum silenes-acaulis. The sequence goes on from QPFY01000014.1 coordinate 624,101, forward strand.
TCGACGGTTTCTCCTGCCAACATAAACAACGTCTGCAATACATGACTGGCGCGTTGATGTCGAACCAGTCGATCATAGTTGCCCGTGAAGCGATCGGCGAGGACCCTCTTGGCAAAATCGTCCATCGAGTACAGCAGTCGCTCCAAAATGACGCTCGTCTCTGTATCACCTGCAAGCGCCAACTCGTTGCCGGACAAGGCCTCCAACGCCGATCGTAGCAATAGAGGTCGGTCGTCCTCCTCGTCCTCTTCCCCCTCGACGGTTCTGTGCTGGCGTCCGACGCCCAACGATTCCATCTCGGCGATTTGTTGATCTACTTGCTGAAAGTAGGCCTTTGTGTCTGGATCACATTCTGGTAAAGCATTGGGATCGACAGGCACAGCAGGTCCCGAGCCGGAGGGGCCTTCCTCGCCCTGGGAGTCCCCGTTCGCTGGATTCGAGGTCGACGCTACGGCACGATGGGGCAGTGCGGTCCAAGGCATCTCGGACTTTTTGTGTCGAGCACGCTTCTCGGCCAGTTCTTGGGCTCGAGCAGCCTGTTCCTGCTGCTCCCGCTTGAGCTGTTGAGACGAAGACGACAACAAGAAGCGAGAGCGAGTTAGCGGGCTGCGAAGCTGGCAGTGGGGGGCCATGAATGGGCCATGATGCACGTCCGCGTCATGTAAAGCTCCTGATGAGGTTATGTGACTGTCTCCCACATGCTCCGGGGGCACCCCATCACCCGCGATGGGTTGAAGGGAGCTGGGTGAATGCACCCGTGCGACCGGGCTGCGAAGGCCTGCCGTGGCCTCGCCGGAGAGGACGGACACAGGTCTGCGACTGAGCGTTGTAGGTCTTGGCTTACCTGCTTGGCTTCCTTTTTGGCATCAGCGCCGCGTCGTTGACGAGGTCGGGGCATGTCGCCTGGTCGGTCGCTGGTTCGCACAAGGTGGTGAGCGGAAGGAGCGAGCAACGCAACACTCGAGTTGGTCTCCGCGGCAACGCTGGGCACGGGTATGAGAGTGGTTATGAGGCGAAGGTCGTCATGCCTGCTACGAACGGCGGATTGACATTCACTTTCCTTTCGGTTGACAAAGTCACAAAGCGGGATGGAAGTTTCAAGATAAAGCCTTGAATTATTGCTTGATACATCGCGCGTTACTTTCCAAGTAGCCCCTGTCACCTTAACTCCGAGTCGACTCGGACTCAACAGTTGCTAACTATGAAGACATGCCCAACACCTCTCCGGTAATCAAAAAGGCAACAAAATAACTGGGGAGTATTGTGTAGATGCTCTCCAACTAAGCTAAACCTTGAAATGAATGCTCTCTGGTCCGAGGCCCAGGTCAATGAAAAGGGACTAGGCCCTCGAGTCACGTGAGCGAAATTGAAATCGCCAGGGCCTGCGCGCCTGCGCGCCTGCCCGCCACCTCGGGGCGCCGAGCGGCTCCAGATGAGCTCCCCCACCTCTCCGAAGCTCCGGCTTCCTCGTCCGTGATTTTTCTTCGACCACCCACCAGTCTCTCGTCATGACGGACAGAACACTTTATACGACTCCACCACGTTCTACAACCGACGGACCCTCGCCCATCTCACCATCGAACTCGGTCAAGCGTCGCACGTCGTCTATGGCCCCTAGTACTTCTGCCACGCCGACGACTCCCTCGGCAGCGGTGACCGATTGGCAACGCTCGGCGATCGAAGTCATGACCGAATCAGGCCTCATGCGCGCCCATTCCTCGGCCTTGTTGTTCAGACCTCCGGCCAAATTGCGGGGATGGCGTGGGTTGATCGCTCAGTGTCGACAGATGACGGATACGCCGGGGCATCTCCATAATGAGCAGGGCGACCGCGTCGATCGGGATTTAAGCGAGAGCCCGAGACCTGGTCGCTACATCTACAAAGCTAGTGAGTCGGCGCTGGAGCTGAAGTGCGGAAGTGCAGTTTCCTTAAGGACTTTGATACACTTTACAGTCGACGGCGGCGATGTGAAACCCAATCGGGTGTACGGACTCGTGCTCGAAGTGCGTCAGCGCGAACGCCTCGAATCCATCGGCGGCGACGCGAGCCTCCTCTTGCCTCTTGTACCCGCTTCGCCCGACCCATCTCGCTCACCAGCTTTGACTGAATCAAATATCATGCGACAATCTTCTTTAACGAATGCTCAACATAAACACCAGTTGCAGCTGCAACTTCGGAAACGTGAGTTCAGTTCCCGCCCATTGTCGTTGGTGGGCAGGCCGAGGCTGAAGATCTTGACTACGCTCGAATTTCAGACGATGCTCTCCATCCCCTGGGCTCTATGGTCGAAGTCGCTAGATTCAAGGTCAGTCCGGTACTTTATCCAGGACTTCCACTTCTAACCAGCTGACACAAACCACTCCTTCCTGTTTCAGATCCGCAACATGTTCCACTGGTGCGTCAAGTCCCTCTCCAAGGCTATCGTTGTCTCGGCGCAAAAGCGCGTCGACTTCCTAGAAGGCCTCCTCGCCGACGATGGAACAGAGGCGTCCTCCAACAAGGGTGTGCAGAAGCGGATTGGCAGTTGAAGGTGCAGGCTCGTGGAAAAGGCTTGACTGTGGTGATTTACTTGCATACGCTATTAGTAGTGATTTACGAATTCTTGGAATGAGATGTGTCAGAGAGTATGATGTTGTTTCCCACATAGATTTCCGAGATGTCTGCGGCCCGTCGCGCCTCGCGCATTGCTCAAGTGCGCTTTACACAGCTCTATTTCTTTCTCTTCGATTATCTTACCGTTTATCGTGCGGTAAAGAGAAATGCCATAGTACGGGAACTCTATTCCACAAGAGATGTCACCAAAGTGTTCCCTCTTTCCTCTTTACGATCGCCCTCCGACGATCCCCCACGTATTCCTCATCTACTCCAACTGCCCCTCGATCGCCGCCTTCTTATTCTCCGCCCGCCTGAACCCATGCCCTTCCCCTTTAAATAACACCAACTCACATTTCCCCTTATTCGCCAAAACGACCTCCTTCATCTTCTCGGCCTGTTCGGGAGGCACGACCTTATCCTCCGTACCTTGGAGCAACAACAACGGTGCGCAAATCTTGTCGGCGTTGTACAGGGGCGATCGATCGTGGTACACTTCGGGAATCTCCTCGTTCGTCCCTCCGACCAAACCGAAGAGGTATTGACTCTCGAATTTGTGCGTGTCACCCGCCAAGAGCGCGAGATCGGAAATGCCGTAATGTGAGATCCCACAGGTGAACACGTCCGGCGCCGCACACAGCGCCGCAAGGACCGTGAACCCTCCAGCTGAACCTCCCGTGATACCGACGCGTTGAGGATCGACGTACCCTTTTGAAGCGAGGAATTTGGCGCAAGAGACGACGTCCGAAACGTCCGCGATACCCCATTGACCGGCCAATCGTTGACGATAGGCTTTCCCGTACCCCGCTGAACCAGCATAGTCGACAGCGCAGTAGGCGAACCCTCGCGAAGTCAAGAGTTGGATTCCCCATTCGAGACCACGGCCGGTCGACGACGTGGGTCCACCATGGGCGTAAATGAGCAAAGGGGGCTTCTCCTTCGGATCCGAACTGCCGTTGGGGTGGTCCTTGTTCGTAGGCGGGAAAAAGACGGCGTACGAGTCGGTACCGTCTTCGGCGGGGAAAGTGATCTCTTGACCGATCGACATGTAACCCGGGTCGACCGAAGCCGACGACTCGGTCTCGAGCACACGCGGTTCCGAACCCTCGGACGCGAGGTCGATCAAGGCAAGCACGTCCGGCGTGGTTGCGACAGAGGCCTCGACCACGACTTGGGTCGGCGAAATGACCGTGATCGAGTGGATGGCCTGGTAAGGCACCGAAATGACCTCGGACGAGCCCGACTCGATGTCGATTACTCGCAGATCGCCTCCTTTGGCCACCGAGATCCATTTTTTGGAGTCGAGGAAAGCGTGCGTCACCGTGCCAAAGACCCAATCGGGAGCTGTTCGGCAGAAAGGTGATGCAAATCCTCGACAGGTTAGAGAAAAGACCGCGTATGAAATCGTGTACATCTCGGGAGAGGGTTCGGCATCACTCACGTCCGACATCGTGCGCAGTTGGCTCGGCTAGGACCATCTTTGTCTCTTTACCTTCGGTCCATTGGTACAGCTCATTGTAGCCCGTTCGGTCGCACAAAAATACCAATCGGTCCTCATTCTCGGCCCAACGGGCTTGGCTGACCGCCTCGACGTTCTTGACTTGCCCGGCGATGACCTGTTTAGCCGCGACGTTGACCACGATCGACTTCTTGTCGTCGGACAGGCACACGGGGGCGACGCAGAGCAACGATCCTTCCCAGGGCATGTCGGGCATATACCATTCGATCCACGAGACGTATTTACCTGGCGACGCGAAACAATCAGAGCGTGAGTTAGTAGCCGACCGTTGCTAGTCTATGCTCTGCACTTGCCCGAAGGTGAGAAGGCTGGGCACGAGTAGAAATCGGCGCCCGCGACGACGACCTTGGGTGTGGCTTCGATGGAGGTATCCATCAAAACAATGTTGTTGACCACTTTGGCCGGCTCATCGATGGTGTGGTCCTCGTGGACAGCGAGGATCAGGGACGAGGCTTGGGGGTGGGCCGAGGAGAAATCGGCGTAACGATCGACTTTGGATTCTGTGGTGTAGAGTGAGTCGAGAACATGTGAACATAGTGCACAGGTAAAATTTTAATCGTTCTATCTCGCTGGACGGACCCTTTGTGACCCTCTTGGGTTGTTGCCATTCGCCACCCTCGGCCTTGGGCTCGACGACCCAGCTCCCGCCTTCGACGTGCTCAAACACGAGCCCGCCATTCCCGAGCGTCGCATACGATCCACCGCCGTACTCATGTACCCTCGACCGAGCGTTCCATTTCTCATCGGGGAGCACTTCGATTTTGGTGGATTTGGCGTCGGACGCTGCGGAGGTGCTACTGGGGAGAAGCAGTTGGGCGAGGGCGTTGCGCCCCTTTTGGGACGGCCTATTCTCGAGCCAGTACAGGGAAGAGGACGCCTTGTTGTAGAGAGGCATGGACAGCCCGATGAAGGAGCCCAGCACGAGGTCGAGCGTGATGGGCGATTCGAACGAGCCGAAGTTGTCCGTAGAGCCGGTGGTGGTGGCGGATGACATGGTGCGATAGCTGTTGGAGCTGAGCGTGGACAGCAACGAGCGCAAACCGAGACGGGTGAAGGAGCTGATGATGACTGCGGTACGTGGGCTTCGTGTCCGGATTGGAAAGCGGATAGAAGTGATGGAGACGTGCGCGGTGCAGAACGTAGAGGGTGCTATTCTAGAGCGTCGCTTGGGTTTGAGCGGTTCGAGCGCTTAGCCGACCACCACCCGACCAGACCCGACCGGCGCCCCACATGGTGGCACGCGCACCACGCGGTCTTCCTCCGCCGCTGAGACTCGCTCTGACCCGACTCAGACCAAGCACTTCGGGGTTACGAGAAGAAAATTCCCACTCGGCCGTATTTCTCTCGCCTCTTCATGAGGTCCCATTACTGGCATGCGTGGCACAGGTGTGATTTTTTGGCCGCCCGGGAAAAGTGACGGATTTTGTCTCTCGAGAGTCTAGGATGCACACTCTTCGGGCCCACGGCATGATGCTGTGAGGCTTCGTAGTACATCGGCATCACTGTCTCCTGCTCGTTGATTCGTTTGTTCCAATGAGTTTTTTGAGTCAACCGAAAATACTGAATTGTCAACACGAATTGAATTCACCTTAAAAGCGTAAGCGTAATAAAATCATCTTGAAGATCGATGAGTCAGCAGTTTGGCGCCCCCAGAGCGCGCTCCGCATCATGCCGAACGGCGTGACTCGACCTCGTTAACTCTGGCCCACGCGGATACGAGTCAACGCTGCGATCCAGCTGCTCAATTCGAGCTCTTGGGGTTGAATGTACCTATTTGTAGATATCTAGGTGGGTACATAAGTCATGGCTCAAATGCAGACTTGCCACTCAGGGCTCACCTTCGCGCATTCGGTGACCGGCACTGATCGTGCTTTCGCAGGCTTCCCTCTTGTTCCGGTTCTCATTCTTCACTCTCGCCAACCACGAGCTCGCCGAGAGCCCAATATCTTGTGTCTTCACCAAGGCACATCCTCCCCTCCCACACCTGCCGACTGAACTCGCCCCTCAGGCCTTATGGGTCCCCAAGCTCAAATCAAGGTCTTGCCCGCGACCGTAGCCGATCTTCCTTTCCTGGCCGTCGTCAAGCGTCGATCGCTCGGTCACTTGCCCATCAGCGAAGCTATATGGGGCAAAGTACCCGACCCTCTCGTCGACGATTACCGCGTCCGAGAATTCACCCAAATGTTGCACAATGACAAGGTCACGTTGCAAAAGGCCGAAGTCGACGGCAAAATCGTTGGGATGGGCGTTTGGCACCAACCGGGATATAAGCCCGATCCTGAGATCGAGTTTCCTCCCGGCGCGAATATCGAGGTCTGCGACGAGTTCTTTGCTTCGATGGCACTTGACCATGGGAGACCTGGATATCGTAAATCTCCTTTTGCTGCAGTCAGCCTCCCGGTGATTGACTGACTCTGTTCTCTCCTTGCACCCTTTGATGCGACAGACTTGGCTGTCCTCGGCGTCCTTCCGGAATACCAGGGTCGAGCGATAGGACGAGCTATCCTGGGGTGGGGCATGGCACAAGCGGATGCGTCAAATCACAGCATTTTCCTCGAATCGACCGAAGGTGGGTTTGGTCGATGAGACGTTCACGGAGCCGTTGTTACACGAGAGCTGATCGGGGTGTACGCTCATCCGTGTACAGACGGGATCCGCACATATCTCAAGAACGGCTTCTACCACATCCGAGAGTTGTTAGCTTCGGGACCGGATCGGAATTTCACTGTATGTTTGGCTTTAGCTTACCCTTATGCCTAGACACTTGACTGATGGCGGTGGTACTCGAACGCAGGTCAACCCAATGCATCGACCCTCACGTTTCGAGCTCTCGCCAGATCCGGCTCGCTTCAGCATCCAACCCGTAATGCCCGAAGACCTTGCCCGGATCGCCGAGATTCAATTATCCTCCGAAACGGCGAACTTTCACTCGAGCCAAGAGATCGTAGCAACATATAAGGCTCAACTCAAGGATGATCGAGCTTTCAGAATCTTCAAGGCCGTTGATCGTTTGAGTGGGAACATCGTTGCGGCCGCGAGTTGGCGAACGCCTTATGCATTGCTTCGAGATGATTCACCCTCGCCGTTCGGAAAGGGGCGGATTGGGCTGGTCTCGTTGGTTGTGGACGCGACGGCGCAGGTCCAAGGGCTCGAGGAGGTTTTGCTTGCAGCGGTTAATCCGGAAGCTGAGAGGATGGGATGGACCATTGCGTCGAAGAATGGAGCCGGCTCCAGTCAAAGTGACGGGGCGACGCAGAACGGCGGGGCCCGACAAGGTCAAGTGAGCCCATGACCGGGCTTTTCGGGATCATGCGTAGACGGAGTAGACATCTGAATTGTGCTCTAAAACACGGCTTTCAATCTTATCAAAATGTCCCAGTGGGTTTACTTCTCCCCAGGAGCAGGCACCACCTCTCATTCACTGCGCACAATCTCCCCAGCAACTCCTGAAGACTTCTCCGAGATCGCCCGCGTCCGCCGGCAAGCCTTCGAGCCGTCACTCGTCCATCAAACGCTATTTGGAAAAACGGATCCAGAGGAATTTGATCGATGGACGGTCACGCGGTTGCAAAAGTCTTTCCAGGCGCCTCACCAAACGACTTGGGTTGCGCGATTGGAGGGCAAGATTGTTGGGTTTGCCCGGTGGGACTTGCCCCATGATCAGGAGGTATCAGAGAAGGATGCGAAGATGGAGGTGGTGGACGAGCGTGGAAAGGCTTCGCTGAAGTACATACCATGGACGGAAGCAGAATTGGCGGATCATCTTTTCGGCCAATTGGGAAAGACCGAGGGAACAACACAGTGCTACCGTGCGTGCAGTGGTCTCTCCACAGAAGATGGCGAGAAAACAACCAATACAGCGTTGCCTGAACCCAGAAGCGTGTTTATCTTGTCTCACAGAGTTAGGTTCCTTCTGTGTCGACCCCAAGTATCAAGGTCAAGGGATCGGATCCGCGCTTATTCGATGGGGTCTAGACCGAGCCGATGAGGATGGCGTGCCGTGTTACACCGACGCCAGCGTGGTCGGGCTGCCCGCATACAAGAAAGCCGGATTTGAGACATACACTGCGCCTGTTCATGGGGGTCGGAGTAACGAGTTGGTGGTGAGTGAGCAAGGGGCCGAAAGAGGGGCCCGCTGCGGCCGGGGGTAAAATGTCGGACTCTCTGATGCGAGTTTACTGCCATCGAACAGCTTTATCCAATGCGACGCCCGCCCCGACGCAAGCCGACAGAGTAGAACTTCTTTATTATGAGTGCTATCGGGTGTCTTTGCGATGTCAGCCATGCTCCAAGCCGACAGAGAGTGTCTAACACAGCGGTCGAGCGAAGCCGCAGTGGTTCGTAAACGAACTTGAAGGAGGTCACAGACGAGATCCATTGCGCAACATAATATAGTCTCCCCCGTACGACATATAGAAGCAGAAGTACAAAGACCTTAAAGAAAGTGAGCGATATCCTGAAGCCAAGTCAAGAACAGACCAAACTCTTCGATTTTTTGGTCCGTCGTTACGTGACATAACGGAACGCGGGGTGGCTGTAAAGAAGACACGAGTCAGCTAATGTGCGAAAAGTAAGAATTATACCACTTCCAAACTCACTCTTCAGCAAGGTCACTCAATTGCTGCGGCGCGACGCCTTCAAGGCCCCAAGCCTTGGTACGCGCGCGTTGCAGCTCCAGCGGCAACTGCTCAAATTCCTCATCGCCCTCTTGCACAGGACCGTACTTGGCGTCCTTGGCGCGGTTCTCGCTACCGAGGTGAAGGGTCAAACCCAGGGAGAGGAGGAGGGCCATCAGGGTGAAGCCGAGACCGACGCTTTGGCCGCGAATGAAGCGGGGAGCGTCCTGCTTGAAGTAGACCACCGACGATACGATACCCCCCGAGCTAAGAGAAAGGGAAGGAGTCAACATTGGTAGATCTCGAACACAAGACCACAACCTATCACTTACTTTCCGACACTGAAGAACAAGCCCATCGCCGCCGAACGCTTGGTACGGTTAGGGAAGTTGTTGCCCTTATGACGAACAAAACTCGAATTAGGATTCTGCACATCGCCGGGAACGGCAATGATATAATCGACTTACGATCCAAGCAATCGAGTTGGCGATCTGTTTGATGGTCAAGGAAATTGTGCACGAAGATGAGAATCAGTGTCATTCCATTTGTGCGTCGTTTGTGCGATGACAAGCGGTAGAGCAAGACACGGAGACTCACGCAAGGGCAAAGGCCACCGACGCAAAGGAACAGTGAGAAGTAGGCGACCTTGGGGCTGTGGACGGGGTTGAGGACGAGCAAGAGAATGAAGCCAATGACTACAATCGACAGCCAGAAGACGTTGAAGAAGCCGCGGTGGCCGAGTCGATCCGAGTAGAGAGCGCCTGAGTACGGTCAAGATCGATGCCATTGAGCTCATTTCCATGGCGGAGATTATTTCATGGGGGCGGAGACTCACTGAAGATGGTGGTGAGGAAGGCCAAAAAGAAAGGAGGGGTCGACAAGAGCGATGCTTGCGACTTGCTGTAGGTGCCAAGCGCGGCGATGATGGTCGGAGTGAACAAGGAGAGCGAGTAGAACGGCTCGGCAACACCCTGTCGATGCGGAATCAGAATGTCAAGTAGAGGGCGAGGCAGTTCCATGAGCATCCGCCAAGAAAGACACTCTCAGTATGCCCAAACTACTCACGATGTAGATCAAGGTAAAACAGTAAGTCTTCCAATCCTTAAATGCGACACGGACCTGGGCCCACGAAAACTCTGTCTGCAGCGTCGGTCCACGATCGGCTTTTAAGCGACGGAGGACTTCTTGTTGCTCTTCGACGGACAAAAATTTGGCCTCCTCGGGGAAATCGGTCATGACGAAGGGAGCAGCGCAAGCGATGGCGAAGCTGATGATACCCTCGATCTACGGTCGGATCAAATATTCTGCGAGTTAGCAAAGAGGCTATGCCAGTAGGCCGTGAAACAGTGGGGACGCTTACGATGAAGATCCAGCGCCAACCGGCGTAGCCACCGAGACCATCCATTTGAGCAAGCCCGTGGCTGAAGAAGGCAGATACGAGAAGAGTCAGATCTGCTACTCGGGCGTCGTGGTGGGCGGGCGATAACAGGGGCTTACGCGATCAAGCCACCAAAGGCACCGGCGAGTGTGGCGGCAGAGAAGAAGATACTGATGCGAACTGAGAGATCAAGAGAGGCATCAGTACGCCTGAAACCGGTGAACATCGAGATGTAAAACTTACTCGACTGCTCCTTCCTCTTGTACCATGATGTCAGGTAGAAGCAGGCGGCGGGGAAGAGTGGAGCTTCCGCCATCCCAAGGAAGAATCGTGCCACGACGAGACCGGTAAAGCTCGTGACGACACCCATCAAGGTCATGACAATAGCCCAAACAAGCATTGCAGCGGGCAAAAGACGCGAGGGTCTCAGGCGACGAACGAAGATGACGGCGGGGGTTTCAAAGAAGACACTGTGACAAGATGCCGGCAGCGGTTGCGATCAGGATGGACGGTCAGCTACACGGAACGGCATGGTACACCAATGGAATAGGACCTGAGACACGAACAAGATCAAGCACCAACTTACTAAGACACGAAGAAGACGAGCAGGGCGATCGAATATTGAGAGCCGCTCATCTTGAGCTCCTTTTCAAGACCACTCACTGCGCGCGGCCGAGGAGAGGACGGGACGTGATCAGACACGTCACAGCCAAGTGGGAATAGTCTATGTTCGGTCACTCACGTCGAGCCTGGCCACTGTGGTTTCACGAAAAGTGACAGAAGACGGACCGAGTTAGCCAGGTGCAGCAAACTTTGACCTCGGCTGCACCGGTTAGGGCCTTCGGTAACAGACGATGTAGAAGCGACTCACATGTTGACGCGGTCCAAGAACGACATCAAGTACAGGAGGCTGCGAAAAGAGTACAAACGTGATCAGCCATCTTCTGAATAGGCCGCGACATGCAGTGGCGTGCGCCACAAACGTGTGGCGACTAGACGCGCGCCGCGTGGGGGAGCCGAACGAAAGGGAGCCCGAATTGATGTGAGGGTACAACGCGGCCGTTCCGGCGTGCCGAATTTGCCGACGAATCATAAGGTGGGCGATACGAAGCAGAAGTCACTTCGCGTGGAATCGTCACGGTGACTTGTTCGAGGTCTGAGGTATCGCAGCTGATAGGTGCGTACGGGCGGGTGCCAGCTGCAGTAGGGTCGAGTGGCACCCCCGGGCCGAGCGTGCCGGCAGCCCTACAACTCGGAGGATTCGGCAGACGAGCGCGGAGGCCGGGAATAGATCCCTATGCCAGAGCAGACGTACGATAGGAACGGTACAATCTTCCAGTCAATCTGGTAGATGCGCGATTATGGATGATTTCAGCATGACTCATTGTTGCTGAAGCAACAAGGAAGACGCGACGTACTTTGCGGATCAATCGCCTCTCGTCAGCCTTCGAGAAGGGGACGCCGACGGGGGATCCGACCTCATCGTGCTCGAGCACCATCTTTTCATCGTCAACGCTCGAGGCTTTGGTGACCACATTGAGGGGAGTCATGTTGTTCGACGAGGGGCCCCAGAATGTCGAGAAAGATGTGAACGAAACAAAGAGTCAGGAGGGTGAATAGACGTGGTACTAGAACCCAGCTCACTCCGGAATCCCCACTAGCATCAAATTCAAACACGGGGCCCCCACACTCTGAGCCGGCATGCCGCTTGGGGAGCCACGCCGATCGCTCATGATTATGCATGATTCGGGACCACCACTGCAGTGGGCGGCGGGCCGACGGCCGCGGCGACCGTGGGTACCGGAACCGGGTCCGAGGTCGTACCTGCTCATTAACCGCTTCCTTTGATGCTCTGAAAGCCCTACCTCGGACGATCGCACAGAGAGCTGCAGCCTGCCGGCCGCAGCTGCCAGCTTGGCACCGTCGCGCTTCGCGAACTTTTGTACTAGCTCGAGCGCTCTAGCTCAAGCTCAAGGGCGTGAAGTGCGCGTGAGTGCGCGTGTCTCGGGGCGCTAATGGAAAGCCCACCTCTTCCTCTCTTGCCGCCGATCACACGCCTGCCTGCACCACGCCCCGCCTCACAATCGAGCACATGCACCTGATACACCTCCGATCGTATGTGGTCAAACATCTGTCGGCGCTCCGCGTGTCTGTCTCGCGCGTGCACATCACTCTCACCCGTCTTCGCGTCTTCGCCACGACCATCGCTCGCAGAGCCCAGGCCTGCGCCTGAAAGAGGAGCTTAGCAGCAGGATCCCCTACTCGCCCAATCTCCACAAGTTCCTCGCGTCGCCCGACCCCCAACTCGACATCGACGTTGAATATGTCACGTTTGCAGGTACCTGGGGGCAGGAGGAGCCGATGCAAGCTCTCTTTAACCAACTCAATGCTGTTGTGAGTTCGGTCGCTCTTCATACACAGGGAAGTGATGTGACGCATCTTACTGATAATTTCCAGTTCGTGCATCAGGGTCAAGCGGTTCGACGTATCGGCACTAGTGGGGTTCTGAGCGTGCCCGTTTCGACGTCGGAAGAGCCAGTTACCTCACATGGATCAAGCACCCAATGCAGTGACGTTGTTCACTTTTGCTTCGACCGACGACATCGAGACGGTATGAAAGATGACAAACGAAGAATGGCACCGAGAGAAGGCACGATTGGGTCGGCATCCGACCCATTGTCCGCGAGTTAACCAGGTCCTCGCTCCGGGAGAGACGAAAGGCAGTCGCAAGGCAGGCGCCGCCGCTCGGCAGATACTCCGCCGATTCTATCGCATCAAGTCGACAATCGCCCTTGGAGGGTTCGTCTATGCTTTCACGCTAGCCGAGGATGGCTTCCGAGTCCTGTGCCACATGCCGGGCGGGATCATGCAAACGAACGAGTTCAATTGTTTGCGGCCCGAAGGCTTCAAGGTCCTCCTTCGGTTCCCTGTCCGACTTGTTGTCGACACTGAACTCAACCTCGGTGCAATCATCTCGGGCGCCGCTTATCCGCTCACGGTAAACACTCTGCCGCCGATCATATATCAGCGTCCTACCTCAGCGGAATCGGCCGCGAACGTTCGACATGGAGCTCGTCTTTGGGAACCGACCTACCGCAATGACGCGATGACTGGAAGCCGAGCGGTATATTACCCTGGTCTCTGGCGATTGACCCACCGCAACGACAGCTGCAGGGTAATAAACCGCTCGGCTTCCAGTCATCGCGTCGTTGCGGTAGGTCGGTTCCCAAAGACGAGCTCCATGTCGAACGTTCGCGGCCGATTCCGCTGAGGTAGGACGCTGATATATGATCGGCGGCAGAGTGTTTACCGTGAGCGGATAAGCGGCGCCCGAGATGATTGCACCGAGGTTGAGTTCAGTGTCGACAACAAGTCGGACAGGGAACCGAAGGAGGACCTTGAAGCCTTTGGGCCGCGAACAATTGAACTCGTACGTTTGCATGATCCCGCCCGGCATGTGGCACAGGACTCGGAAGCCGACTGACACATCTTCTGTCCCTCGTCTCCGCACTGGAGTAAATACCTCAAATACACCGCCTTATGTAGGGGTACGGTACCTAGTAGGTAAGTACCGCCCCTTGTCGGATATTTTTGTCAGCTCTATCTTTTTTTATGCTTTGCGGAGGTCAGACATGGTCGACACGTCGGGGCCGGCGGGGCTCGGTGCCTATTCTCCGATTGGTCGAGAGGTGGAGGCGGGGTCCGGCGGGGGCGTGGTTGACCGCGGCGCCCCGACCACTTAAGAGCAATCCATCGCTTCAAAGTCGCTTGGATGCCAAGACCAGAATGATCATCCTCCGGTCCTCAATTCCGACGTCAGAGAGCGTGTGCAAGGGAGCGAATAGTACCATCTGCTCCCCAAGCTGCTTCAATTTCGGAGTCTCGCAACCTAAGGAGCATTCTCGAGCTGGACCGTGATGCCAGCTTCATGAAGGTCCAACATCATGGCGCTGTCGGGGCTCGCGGGGCTCCCTTTGCGACTCGCTCGGTAATCGCATAATTCAGGACAACGAGATCCCTTGCAACCAGGCAGAGAGGGGTACTACAAGAAGCACTTCTTGATGGCATACTAAGTCCGATCAAGCCGGACAGTCGGACCGAGGTCGAGCTCGAGCATCCGAAAGTTGGGTCGTTCGCCCGAACCGCTCAGGCCACGTATCGGAACGCGGGATGACTGTTGGCCGGTAGCACAAAGACACAGTCAGCTTCTCTCTCAAGACTGCTCTCCAAACCATCATCTCGGTCAGACTCACTCTTCAGCGAGCTCGTTCAGTGCCTCTTGCGGCATCTCCTCGAGTCCCCAAGCCTTGATCCTGGCCTGCTGTTCCTCGGGCGACAACTGATCAAAGTCCTCGTCGCCATCCTGAGCGGGACCGTACTTGGCGTCCTTGGCCAAGTTCTCGCTCCTCAAATGGAGCGTCAGACCGAGAGATAGGATCAAAGTCATGAGCGCGAACCCGAGTCCGACGCTGTGGCCTCGGATGAAGCGCGGCGAATCTTGCTTGAAGTAGACGAGAGAGGAGACGATACCACCGGCGCTGTGTAGGGAAGTCGCCGGAATGTTAAGCACCTGCTGTACCGTGGGCTGGAATCTGTGCCTGGCACTCACTTTCCGACACTGAAGAACAAGCCCATGGCTGCGGAGCGCTTCGTTCGATTCGGATAGTTGTTGCCCTACGATCGAAAGAAACATCATCTTGATATCAGCTTCGGCAAACTTTAGCAATTGTGTGAGTGTGTGTAGACTCACGATCCAAGAGATGGAGTTGGAGATCTGAGTTATTCAAGGGTCGAAAAGATTCGTCAGTCGCCGCAGCACCGCCTCGAATAAAGAAAGCCCCCTCACAACCCAGGCTGAACTCACGCAGGGGCAAAGTCCTCCGACGCAGAGGAAGAGAGCGAAGTACGCGACCTTGGGGTCCGTCCTCGGGTCACGTGCGAGCAAGATGATGAATCCGATCGCCGCCAAAGAAATCCAAAACACGTTAAACAAGCCGCGATGGCCGAGTCGGTCAGAGTAGAGAGCGCCTGAATAAGGACAGGAGTGACCCGCAGCCGATTCGATCACTGATCAGCAGGGGCAACTTGAGGGCTATGGAAGGCACGCCAGTGCTTACTGAAGAGGGTGGTTGCGAACCCCAAGAAGAAGGGTGGGGTCGACATGAGCTGACTTTGAGACAGGCTAAACGTTCCAAGCGCCGCGACGATGGTCGGGATGAAGAGCGCGATAGAGTAAAACGGCTCGGCGACACCCTGATGAAAAGCAAGGTTCGATGGAATCAGAGCTATTCGCAGACGATTGCAGGTAAATGCCAGAAGTGAGGTTCATCCAGACTCACAATGTAGATCAAGGTGAAGCAGTACGTCTTCCAGTCCGTGAACGCGGCTCTGACTTGCGACCAAGCGAACTCGGTTTGCAACGATGGACCCCGGTCGGCCTTGAGACGGCGGAGCACCTCTTGTTGTTCATCCTGGGTCAGGAAATTGGCCTCTTCCGGGAAGTCCGTCATGACAAAGGGTGCGACACAAGCGACGAGGAATGTCACAATGCCCTCAATCTGATTGAGATGTGTTACGCCGAGATGAGCAAAGTGCGTCGGTCGGGACCCACGGACAGTAACTGAAGTGTACGCACAATGAAGATCCATCGCCACCCGGCCAGACCACCCAGACCGTTCATCATCGACAAGCCATGCCTAACAAGAAGAAGATGTAATCAGCAAGCGTACAATTCCGAATACCCAAGAACGAAGACGCAGTGAGTAACTCACGCAATCAAGCCACCGAAAGCACCCGCGAGCGTCGCAGCCGAGAAGAAGAAACTGATGCGGATGTTCTGCTCCTTCCTCTTGTACCACGAGGTGAGATAGAAGCAAGCGGCAGGGAATAAAGGCGCCTCGGCGAAACCGAGGAAGAAGCGAGAGATGGTGAGGCCGGTGAAATTGGTGACCAGACCCATCAGGGTCATGACGACACCCCAGATCATCATCGCTGCGGGGAGGAATCGGGAGGGTCTCAAGCGGCGGACAAAGATAACCGCGGGCGTTTCAAAGAAGACACTGTGGGATAAGTGGCCAGATTAGAAACGGGAACCTCATTTGTAATAATCCGAAGGAAGCTGTAATCGTTGAGGGCGCTTACTAGGAAGTGAAGAAGACCAGGAGAGCGATGGAGAACTGGTTGCCCTTGAGGTGAAGATCCTTTTCGAGTCCGTTCACTGCCCGTGATCAAGCCGAGAGATGACAGGCAGGGTAAGTCCATGGTCCTTCCACTTCAAACGAGAGACGGAAAGCCCAAATGAAAAGGGCTTACGTCGAGCTTGACCGCTGATAGTGCGGAATCGTACCGCAATGAGGGAAAACTCGTCAGCCGTCGGCCGACTCCTGAATCAGGAACGAAGGCCAGGATGAGGGCTCACATGTTGACGCGATCCAAGAATGACATCAAATACAAGAGCCTGCGCCACCATTCCCAAAATTCAGCACTATGTCCCAACTCAAATTCCGGCGCAACCACACACCGACGAAGCGGTGTTGGAGGGATGCCTGCCGACCGTAATCTCCGAGGCGAAGCGAGGCGATTCCTCCTTCGGACATCGCTGTCGCTGACCGCTGTCGCAACAAGCTGCCGTCGGACTCACGAGAGGAAAGGCACAACCTTCCAATCGATCTGAGTGAGGGTCCAACGTTCGAATGAGTCATCCATAATTTATGCATCCCAACACGCTGCTACCGGGTCACCCACCTTGCGTAGTAGTCGTTGTTCGGCCGCCTTGGAGAAAGGCACGCCAGGTCCCGTGGGAGCCGCGACAGCGATCTCCGAGGCCTTCTCATCGTCTTCGACACCGGAACCGTGGCTGCCATTCATGGAGGCGCGATGTTGCAGGACAGGTTGTGAGTCCGACATGGCGATTGTAGAGCACCGACCGGCGGTAGTGGAAAGTTAAGTGTGTCAAAGGTGAAGAAGACGAAGAAGAAGACGAGTCCAAGATGTGTTGGCAGAGAAGAGAAAAGTCGATGCACCGACTCGGCACCCTCTCATTCGATTTTGGGCCTGCATTCGGATTCGGTCACCAGCGCCTCGGAACCCGTCGCAGCGCCATTCTCGCGCACCTTCCCGATCGGGACAATCAATCGGCCTGGAAGGCACTGCCAAAAGAAACCCCACCTGGAGCGTCAGGTGGCGCTGTTACAAGTGTAGCATGTTCTGCTGGTGATGCTCACAAGATGTCGAACTGTGGCCGGGTGCTGAGCCACTGCAGCTCGTGCGACGTTTCGTCAGCCCTCGCCGTCGGTCGGGCCTGGGGGCATGGTTTTTTTTTTGTCCAAACCTGGCCGAAGCACACTGAATCTGACGATCTCTTTCATCTCGCAACCGTATACTCAGACTCATGGACTGCAGCGTGGTCTAGTAGTGCGGTAGCGTCAGAATCGCAGACTGTGCCGAGTGAAGGCCCGTGCGCGCGGTCAAAGCATCGTTGTTCTCAAGTTATCGCGATAAAATGGAAGGGTGAACAGCTTAGATTGATCTACGCCAATGAATACGGAGCACATCAAATTGATTACATGTGAAGTACAGCCTCTACGCCTTTCCCAGAACGATAGGTATTCTCAAACGGCTACGAACGCCTACAACTTGCTCCCCTTGGACTGACCCATCTCGGGCCCGACCTCCAACTCCGTTTCATGGATGTTGACGTTGAAGCGCGTCTTGTTGAGCGGCTCGGCCTGGGCGAAGCGGACGATCGCGGGATAGACGTCACCATCGTAGCGACCGAGGGCCGAGTTGAGTTGGTAGTCCGGGATACCCCACGAGTCAACGAGAGGGACGGCTTGCGGTCGCAGATCGGCCAGGAGCGCGTGGACGCGGTTGCGCAACAACTCGTGTTGCTTGGGCGAGATGTAGCCCGAAGACAGGAACTCGGCGGCTGCGAGGGAAAGGGCAGGAGAGAATGCGTCAGCGGCATGGCGCATTCAAAGTCGTGCGGCAATGCGAATCCCTTAAAAAAAGTCTCACCCTCCGAATCCATGGTGTAAGTCGCAAACAACTCGAAGCAAGTCGTCATGATGCGAAGCAAAGCAGGTTGGCTCTGCAAGTCCTTGTCCGTCTTGATCGCCCTGGCAAAGTTGTACACGAGCACGAACTGCGAGTGCGCGACTGACATCCTGAAAATGTCAATCAGGAGCGAGTTCCACGTTCTCCGCTCAATGTCGCGCTTGCGCAAAGCCGTGGCGGTCAAGTAAGCCGCTCGGTGACCAAACGCCTGGATGAAGAATTCGGGGTCGGCAAGATCACCGGCGTACTTGGCCGACGCCTTGGCCTCGGGGTCCGAGATGTAGCGGAGGATGTAGTCGCGCGTTCGGTTCTCGGACGACATCGGGGCGTCGCGGTCGGCCAAGAGGACGCGGAAAGTCTTGAAGAGGTAGCGACCGACTTGCTGCGTCAACATGTACGAATCACCTTCCCACGTGACCTGGGGTAGGTAGTCCGCGTAGAATGACGCCAAGCCACCGGAAAGGGAGAAACCGTGACCACCGCATGCTCGTCGGCACTCTTCGATCGCCCCCGAGGCCATGATGGTGCATAGACTCTTAAGTCCCGAACTCGAGGCGTGGACGTCGGCCAATCGCGAAAAGTCACCGTCGGCCATCGCGGTCTGATTTTCTTCGTACAGGCGGAACATCTCCTTGCCCGTGTAGTGGCACGCGAAGGCTTGTACGAGCGGCGGGAAGATGCGGTGTTGGACAAGCTGGTAGTTGAGCACCTGGGTCTCGGCGGGCTTGTTGCCGTCCAAGACGGGGGCGTCTCGATCGGCGAACTGGCGACGGACGGCGCAGTATCGGATGGCAATCGTGGCGGATCGGGCGAGCACCATACGTGCTTGTTGAACACTGCGGACACGCGTTTACCGTCAGCAACTTGGTACGCTAGGTCAAAACGGGCGCTCGGGTCTGCTCACATGTTGGCGCGAATGTAGGTCATGGTTCCGTAGCTCAAGCGGGCGTTGACGGGCTTTTCAAACTTGCCCGTCTCGATATCGACCTTGGCCCATCGGGCGAGGAAGTTGATATGCGGGATCTCGACGTTGTCGAGCAGCATCGCACCGTTGTCGGTCATGGCGTAACCGGCCTTGGGACCGATATCCATGATTGTGCGTCCGGGGAGGAGTTCGCGGGTTTTGACGTCGCGCAAGGGGACGACGAAGGGGTAAGGGCCTCGCTTGACGAGCTTGCCATCTCGTCCGTCGGGGGTGTGCAACTGAGCCATGACCACGGCATGGTCGGCCGTACGTCCGAGACCTCCGATCCACCTGAAGCGAGAGAAATCGTGCGCAAGAGACTCGATCTGTCAATTCGAGAATCCGGGCGAAACGGGTGACCGTTGCAGATCACAACAAGACTGACCACTTCATGGCGGTCAAGGACGGCGATTGCAGCTTGAAGGTCTTGGACTCGGGCTGGTAGACCGCAATCGTCTCGAGACCTTGGACGTTCGATCCGTGGCCCAACTCGGTTTGAGCATAGCAGCCTGTCGAATGAGAACACCGGTTCCAGAAATCAGCATCGAGTAAAGCAGGAGATAGCCGAGGTGTTCTTCAGGCCACGCACCAATAATTTCAAAATTCTTGGCGGGCTCGTAGAAGAGCTTTAGCTGCTCTTCGTTCGATTGTTCAGCCAAAGTCTTGAGGAACATGGACCTGTAAGAGCCGGCGAAGAAGGTGGGGTCAGTTTCTAGTTGCTCGTGCGCCTGTTCCTCTTCGATCGAACCGGCCGCGGACCGTGCCGAGGCAATCGCCACCGGCTAGCCCGAACCCAGTCCCACCACTCCGCCAAAAACGACTGCGCCGCTCACTGCTCGATCCAAGAAACTCACTTGTGCAAGCCGAAAGCAGCGGGCCAATCCAACATATCCTCGGCAAGGGTGTGGTCCTTGGCGGACCAGTCCAACTCGGTGAGCAACTGCGCGAGACGCTTCTCCTTGGCGAGACCGGCCTTGAACTTGTCCGTTCGGGACATGAAGTGGATGCGTGACTTGTCGAACGCGGGCTGAGCGGTGGGATGAAGTGCAATTCGAGTCAGTCACTGGGATAGGATGAGTCGATGTGCGGGAGGACTGGGATCGGGCCGTTGCAACCTCCAACGATCGACAAGCGAACCGTGGCCGCTAGCGCTGCAGAGCCACCAAAGTGGACAAACTGACCTCATTCTCAAGTACGGGCAAGATCCTCTTGACCCTCTCCAAATGCTCCTTGCCATGGAGGTACAGGGTCAGGTCGTCCGAGCTGAAGCTCGCCTTGGAGCGTTCGATCTCGAGCAGCCGCGAGCCGGGCGTGCCCGCCGGTTTGCTCAGGTGCGTTGGGATCTCGATGTACTTGACGCCGGGATCCATCGTTGGGGGGGGAATTAGGAGTGCGGTGGTGAGAAAGCGGTTGATGGCCCAAGTGGAAGGGCGTGGGGAATGTAAAGGATCCGGTAGAAATTGGTGGAGGCAAGGTGTACGGGAGAGGAAAAAAAGAACACAACCCACGTCCGCTTCTGGGCTTTCGGACTCGACGATCGCCTCGGGTTCGGCCCGGGAGCGTGATACCCGGTCCGCTCGGTCACTGCAGCGCCCGGAGTTCGCCTTGGGCCGCGCCTTCCGGGTGCGTCGGGCACGGTCGCGATTTGAGCGCGCGCGTCAGCCATTTCACCGAGTCCGAAAGGCTGCGAAACGACAATGCGTAATGTTGCAAACAACGAGTTACCCACTATCACAGTCACTCTATTGCGAGATTATCATGTCGCGGCTCTAGTACAACTTCTCTTATCTCGAGAGACGATGGCCATGGCACCCGTCGACGCGTAGTCATCAGATGGGCCGCCGCTCGTGTCTGACGGCCTATAGATCTGCCACGTCCTCCATGCTATTGCAAGACCACCCCAGACCACACCAAAAAATGCCCAATAAACCACGGGTTCTAGTTCCCTCTCAAATAGGACTCCTCAAGACCTCCACCTGATTCCTCAACTTTTCACTCCGAGTCCCGATCCCGCTATTTGTCGGAGAAGTTCCGAAATTGTTAGGAGGGAGGGGACTCCGGGAAGGCGATGAGGACAGGTTTGTATTGATTTGCTGGGGTTGGGATGAGTTTCCCCAGGGGTATCTCCGAGTATGGGTGAGAGGCGAAGAGGATAGGGACCGTTTGCGCTCGAGACGTTCGGAAATGACCTGGGTTCGTTAAGAAGTTCGTCAGCAAACGATTGCCAAGGCGCAACCCACCCGGGAATAGAATAATGCTTCACCACTTCTTTCTCCAACCTTTCAACCAACCGATCTACCTCCCCTTGGTCCTTCCCCTTCCTCCATTCATCCAAATCTGCATTTTCGACCTTCTCCAACCACCGACTCTTGACCGCTTCACCCGTTAAATCCGCACGATGGTGCAACCAATTCGCGAAATTTGGACTCGTTAAGAAGCGCGAATAGAAGCGCTCGATCGTGGAGGAGAGGGTCGAGGTTGTTGGAGCTCGGAAGGGGAGGGGTGTGCCGTGCGCTTTGAGAGAGGCGAGGAAGGAGGAGGGGGTGAACGTTGGGAAGGAAGCCGAGGTTGAAGGGATGGAGGAGATGGTCGAGGAGAGTGATCTCTCATGGGCCGGGCGGAGTGCCGAGCTGCGATTCAAGGCCACTTCAGTCTACAGTGTCGGTACCAGGTAGCCTCAAGCGAAACTCACCCTTGAGAGGCAGCACTCGGTCCCCCAGCCGACGCAAAGTAACGATTCAGAGGAGCGATAAAGCTCTCCGTCAGCGCCGCGAGATGCTTGAAAATCAAAGCATCACACGTCACGTAATCGCCGCCTTTGAACGCCGTTTCGACTGCTTTAGCAACGACGGGGTCCTTTTTGACGTGCCGCTTGCGCGTCGAAGTTAAACCGATGGTCGCAGTTGATGTGGATTCGGTCTTGCCGATGTGTGTCCGAAGGATGTGGGGTCGACTTTTGAGTTGGGTCAAAATGAGTGGGTTGGTAGAGGAGAGGATGGATCCTGGTATTGGCTTTGAATACAAACCTTGACAGAGTCAATTCGACTCCCGCACGTCAGACTTGATCGACGTTGCTCGAACCCTTACCTTGCCAGGACTCGCGATCCGAGCAAAATCCGTATCGTGAATATGAAAATAGGGTCGATAATCCCCCGCAAACAAAATGGGGCGAATGAGATTCTTTAGATGATGTACAAGCTCGGAGCCGGTGCGAGGATCCGAGGTCGAGATGAGGATGGGGTCGCCGAGAAGGACGAGTTCCCAGAGCAAGAGGATCCTGGAGAACGATAGTGTGTCATGTAATGCGACTGATAACGGTGTGAGAGGGGATGATGCAGGGATCTGGTGAACAATCAATACGAAGTCGATGTTAATTTGATCCAGGGATAGGTTCGACCTGTGCTGCGCCTTACTATAGGTACAGGGCCGCCCACACTGGGCGACTTGAGTTGCGGAACCTTGCCCGATGTCGAGGCTGGAGGTTTGAGCCATTGGGGCTGCGAGTCGATCGGTATCGAGACCGAGTGTACGACGCCGAGGAAAGGGTAGTCGAGAGTGGCGCCGGGTAGGAGATCTGGCCTGTACGTAGGAGCGCGTGTCAGCGAGCGACTCGAACCAGGGTCTCGAGCCACTGACGCACCAGGAAGCGATATTGTAGCAGGCAGTCTCGACCATACCACCTCCCTGGGAGCTGTGCTTGAAGTGGAGTGGTCCGAGAGTCGCTATGGTGCTCGAAAAGAGACCGACGAGCGAAGGGCGATGTGTGATCTGTGCGAGCGCAGATACGATATTATATTCAGTCGGACCCTCTTAAGGCTCATGAGACTCGAGTGAGCACGTACGAGAACTAGAGATCGCTGCGTGTAACCTCTCCGTACCGAATCATTCTGGAAAGGTGTCAATCTTTGTTCAGCTCGAGATCTTTGTTGCTTGGAACGTGTCGTAGTGCGCCCCGCACCTTTTCCTGAAGAAAGTAGACGAAACCGTGCAAATGCCCATCCGACCTCGATCCCAGGTCGCCGGCACCCTGATCGTCTTCCTGTGCAGAATCCTCATCCTGGCCATCCTCGCTACTCATTCGACCACTACCCAAGGTCGATCTCGACGTCGTCGCCTCCGTGTGCATCAAAGTGGCCAAGAAAGGGTCGTCGACGATTTGATCGCCGTTGGCACTCGCATTGCCGCTCGAGACGGACGTGGTCGAGGTCGGGCGCCGGGGTATCGGTATTCTCCAGGAGAAGGTGTGGGCGCCTGCGGTGGGTAGTTGATCCTCGCCCTCGGGGAGGGAGGAGAAGGCGATGTTGGATCGCAGTGACTTGGGGAACCGCGTTGGGGGATACACCTCGCTCAGCGCGGGCTAGCAGGGCCGAACGTGGGGCGGCGTGACGACGTCAAGTCAGCTCGATCCACTCTCCGGGGGCTTTAATAGCGACGACAGCTCGGAAAGACTCACGCCCAAGTCGATATCAAACTCGACGATGGCAAAACACAGGATGTACCTGCGTAGCCGGTGCAGTATCCGTGCATCCATCGCCACTTCTGGAAAAGGGGACGCGCTCCGGTGGGTCGTGCTCGTCTCTGCCGGGGACACGTTCGAGGTCGTATTCAGCGATAGATTCGGTTTGCCGTCCAACAAAGGGTACGTAGAGACGGAACGCGGGCGTGGTGTCTTGAGCTCGGTCGAGGGCGGCGTTGTGCTTCGCCGTGGTGATGGTGCTGCTGTTGCTGGTGGACGCGATGACGCCGCTGCTGGTGCGACGACTCGAGGTGGGGCGGCGCCAGCGATTCGGCCATTTGACAGGTGGAGCTTGGGCTTCGGCTTGACGACCGCGTTCGCGTCCGATATCCTTGACGACGAGGCTCTTGGAGGCACTACAGCAGCAGAGAAACGCAGCGATGTGGACGACGACGGGACCCCAAAGTCGCTCGCATCCCAAATGTCATCGTCGCTGCTCGCCATCGCGCACTCCAACGCGCCAGGAGGAGAGTGAGCGAAGGTAGCCAGCCAATGAAGCGCCGTCGCGCCAGATGGCCGACGTGCGACCTCGTGCGACCGGCGCGCGTCAGTACAGTATTGAACATTTCCCTGGGCACCCAGCAGCAGTTTCAGGCACTGTATTTCTGTGGATGTAGCCTTAATTGGGTAACCTTGAACCCTTCCACTACCGCTTGGGATTCAGCTGTGTAGCCGGGTAGTCCGTCGGCAAGTTGGTGCATCGGCCCAGATCGGAGATGTGTGCAAAACCGCCGAGATTTCCAGCGGGCCGGCCCCCACACAGCCGCACTGGAATTTCTGCCCGGGCTCCTAGATTATAAGGTTTGCAATTGATGCCAGTTCGAAGCGCTGTGTTCCTCTCCAGCAAGACTTCAATAATTCGAGCGCGAAATATCCAAGTCAACCTCCTAGGCACCTTGGTTGATCACCCTCACTGCACCTTTCAACCGTTTTGGCAAAGTTGGGCCACTGAGAATCGCGCGCGTGTGAATGTAAATCTCCTTAACCAACTATTAGGAAACTACCCAAATTACAAGTCACTTGTTTCCCTTTTTTAGTGGCGTGCAGCGAGTCGCGCGCGATCGAGATTATTTCCTACAATCGATCTCGTTCATGTACTTGATGAAGCCCTGCGCCAGGGAGAGGGTCGTCGAGTCATTGCAGTGCCAGTCTGCGCCCGACTCTGAGTCGCCGTCGTTCGCCCACTAGCATCGACCTCGTCGTTGATCAACATGTGGGGGAAACGCGTCTCGACAGCATGGCGGTCCTCGCGGACAGGGAAGGTTCTAAACTATAGTGAGTGCTACAATCAGACAGGGGGGGTTGTGAGGGATCTCGGATAGGTCTGGTTGGGCCTCGGCAGGGTCGAACAAATGCTCATTTTTCCTCGCAATGGCGCAGCGTGCGGATGTCTAGCCGAGTAGTAGAATCTTCGCAGTTCAACGTCGGTAGTTCGTACATGATTTTCCGAAAGGGGCTGCACCAGCCACCAGGGTCGTGCTGCCACTGGTCCAGTGCGGCGCTGGAGTCAACTGCTGCTCGGAATCAAAAGCCCAACTAGAACCTCGACCTTGGCACGTCGCGGCGCGTACTACTGGTACCGGACGCCTGGGAGCGCCTGGGCGCTAACGCGAATTCAGGGTCCGGGGAAGTGGTGCGCCCACTCCTTTCCCTGGAAACCCTCCATCCAGGTCAACAACTCGCGTCCCCAAACCACGCCCACGTCAATAATCGGTCCACATCTTGCGTGATGTGCTTCACGAACGCACCCGAGGGGCCGAGTCTCTGGAGTGTCTCTGGCACATCTTTTAGTCGGCTGCCCGCTCGCTCGGCGTCTTTGGATCGCTCTTTCTTCGGCCCTCACCACGCTTTTCCCGACTTCGTATGCCCGGTTGTCTCTCGCTCGGAGCGTCGACTGGTCGAGTTACGTGTTTCCTTTTTCCACTCGATCTGGAAGCTTTCTCGTCACCGCCGATTCTTGTCGGAACCTTTGGACCGATCACCGAAACGGCACTCGAGGAGCTCCGGGCGTCAATTCAGGAGTCCAAGGGTCTCCTTGTGTCTCTGTGAACCACCTAAGGGGGTTTTAGTGGGTATGATATTCTGATTCAGGGTCAATGAGTCCTACACTACTGGCCTAGCCAGTGTGCTTAACTGCATTCCCTCCGAGTTTTCCAAAGGTTTATAGGTATTAATATAAGTATATCCTGTTATTGAAATCTATCAAACAAAAAAAAGTGCCACGATCAAACGACTGAATCTCGACAAATGAAAATAAAGAATCTCAGATCCCCGGTGAGTCGGGATGGTGGGTCATAATCGGTCTTGACCCCCATCCCAGGATATTGCAGTGTTCTTAGAACCGGTGTTTCGGCACTGCTTTTTGGTTTGGCTGTGCTGGACGTTGTGTGACATATTAATTTTACTGCGATTATGTAAAACCTGCTGTTCAACTCTCGACCTCATGTATTTTTGGGTCCAAGAAATGCAGAGCAGTGGCACTTTGACGATTGTTGACTTGGGAGATGATTATGCGGGAACGGGTATGGTACTTTTGAATGGGGTTGGGGCATGGACGTAGCGATGTTCATCGGGAAGAGATGGAGCACGAAAAACGAAAAGAGTTGGCGAAGGCAAGAAATGGCAACTTTGTGACAGACTTAACCCCTCTTCGTGTTCTTTTCCTGACGCTGCTGAAGGCTTCTCGCGCGGCGGTCATCACTGATGAATCTTTTTTCGGGGTTCTGAATTCGCCTTGTTCCTCGGCCGCAGGCTGTTCCGTCCGCTCCAGCAATCCGGCGCCATCATCATTACCATGTACACTACTACCCCAACACCTGCCGCTTCTATGTCCACCCAGATGGCCCGTGAACAGCCTGTTCGCCTTGTTCCACTCCTGCTTTCGCCGGAATGAATCGTGATTCGTCTAGTGTTGAGATTTTGAACTTTGACCTTGAGAACGTGAGTAATCTATCGGATGTGTGGTGCAAAGGCGGTATGGGCTGAACGCTGGCTGACGCGTCGCTACGACCAAACCACCAGTAGCGTCAACGAGATCCAGCACAGGAGGCGCCGGCTACGAATCCCCATCCTCCCGTGCCTTCCTTACGGGCCCCACACCTCGGGATCCATCCTCTCGACGCCAAGCTCAGTTAGAACTACTTCGATCGGTAAGTGTCGCACCGCTCGTTCGACCGGGAGCGGCTTGAATCGATTCGCCAACTGACACCGGCTCCGGCGGCTCCGACTCAGGGGTCAGCTTCATCCTCAACTCCAAGGCCAGCTTTCCCCCGAAGGGTAAGCATCTGACAGCTCGTCCGGGAGGCGAAAGACAGGCGAGAATCAACCCACCAAGTGACTGGCATTTGAATGGCCTCTCTACACACGTTGCGATGGCGATAGCACTCTGCGCCAGCTATTATATCGCGGGAGATGACTCCGATCCGGCAACACGCCGCCGCCTTCCTTACGGGCTCTACGAATCCGATCCGAGGTTCATCTCTCGCGGTTCCGACTCAGTCGTCAGCCTCGAGCCCAACTCCTAGTGCAGGTCGACTCGCGCGGACACGCCGTCGCTTTCGATTGGTAAGCATCTGGCATTGATATTTTCTTCGCATATGCTACCAAAGTCACTCACACCCAATCGCTGGCCTGCTTAATGTCACCGTCGAAAGCTGCCCTAATGTCGAATGTCTCGGCGATAGTGAAACCGGTGCCCGTCAGGAGGATACCGAGGCACGTTCGGTACACCAAGTCGTGGTAACACCACCAGAAAACGAACACGCGTAGGACAGTTGCAGCGACCATCAATGCGACCAGCGCCAGTCCAGCTGTAAAATAATCGAGAGAGCTTTTGCGGATCACCCAGCCATGAAGCATTGCGAGATGCAGAAGCCGGATAACGCACCGCTTTGTATTCGCCGTGATTTGGTTTGGAGGCGGAAGCGGATGTGGTTTGCGAGCCTGGCTGCTCCATTTTTCCAGTCAAACTAAGGAGAGAAGGTGAGGTTGGCAGCGGCAGCCGCTTGGATCGATCAGCACGAGCCTCTTTGAGTGGGAGGAGCTGGGACGCGTAAATATGGGTGCATGATGAGACGATACTCACCTCGACTGTCCTTCAAGTAAGCGAGTGCGTGTGTCAGCCCGGAGCGGGTGGATGATGGCGGGAGGGAAAAAGACTTATGAAGCTCGCAGCAGGCCCCTCATCGGCCGTTGGTTGGTGCTCCGAATAAGGTCGCACGAGTGAGGAGCGGGGATCTCCTCAGGAGTCAAGACCGAGGATAAAACGGTGCAAGATACCGAGGTCATCACTATCCACCTGAAAGGG
The DNA here is from genome assembly GCA_003665825.1 of Microbotryum silenes-acaulis. Classification (NCBI taxonomy): domain Eukaryota; kingdom Fungi; phylum Basidiomycota; class Microbotryomycetes; order Microbotryales; family Microbotryaceae; genus Microbotryum; species Microbotryum silenes-acaulis. The sequence goes on from QPFY01000014.1 coordinate 652,047, forward strand.
CTAACCAAGTAGAACAAGAAGACCTGAGGACCTCTGACATATTTTCGTAGATACGTGCGGTGAGGGTCACGGTCAGTGAGAACATGACGCTATTGCATTCAGGTTCAGGTCCATGGTGGACCCGAGCGCATGCATACAGTCGCACCACCTTTGAACTCGACGAGAGCCCACGAGTTCTGAGGGATGACTCGATGATCACCTGACTCGGTTCACTACGAGAGGGGCATGTGATATGATCAATCCGCAGGCGATGGGCAGTGACCAACTGGCGGGCCGGAGGTGCTGAACATTGGCGCGCTCTCAGACAGGGGGCGAGACGGCTAGCGGATACGACGGGTTTGCCTGGCCGCTTGTTGTCCCAAGATGTTCTGCGGTCGACAATGTTTCTATCCTCAGGTCCAAGGGCACTCTTTAATCGCCGCTTGCACAGCCCTATCTGCACACCGTTGCTCTTACCCGTCACACGAACCCCCCACCGAAAGGACAGGAGAGACTCCGACCTACGGCCTAGGAAGACTTCCTCCAGCCACCCGCCGCGTCTCTGGTGCTACAGCACTTGAAATCCTCTTGGTTATGTTCTTTGTGTTCTCTGCTCTCTGTCTCTGGAACGCACGGTTTTCTTAGTACGCATGCTTCTTGCACCATGTAGTTTATCTTTTACCAGTGGGAACCCTTTAAATTAACGGGATGATGAAATTCAAATAGCAGGAGAATTGGATTGAGCAGTGGTAAAAGAAACAATACGAAGTACAGTATAGTAAAGAAACGATTATCCATTTATCGCCGAAACAGCCGCCCGTTGCTTGCTGCCCAAAATGTCGTCGCAGAGTCGGTCCAACTTGGCTTCAAACACTCGTCAATGATATCCGGACGGTTGCGTGCTTCATCGTTCGGCCCCAGTGCAGCCTTGGTCTCCGGCCGTTCGGGGTTGGACGTCACCGTGATGAACATCGAACGTTTCCATATCTGACGACGCACGCTACCGCATCTTGATAACGCTGCGTGATCTCGCGCGGCCTGTTCTTGAACGTCGAGCTCAAATTCACCGAACGTCCAATTCGATTAGGATTAGTATAGCGTCGGTGACACCTTGTGCCGTGGGAAGGCGCAAGCGGTCTTGGTGATACTGGGTGTAGTTAGCGGATCGGTGTCGGCTTGGAAGTCTCCGTCGATCACGGACTCGGGGAAGAGACGCTGGGTGCAATGCGGGAAATGCGAGACTTGGGTTGATCCACTCGACCCCTTCTCCTTGACCTTCGTGCTAGATGTTCAAACATTCTATGTCAGTCTGTGCTTGCGTCTCAGCAGAAAGGAACACGTAAGAAAGAGCCGAAAGCGCTTACGTTCATTCCTCGCCGTCGGCATCCTCATCATCGCGGTCTTCGTCCTCCTCTTCGCCTTCGAAATCAAGACCGAGACCGGCAAGTACCACGGCAATCGGACACCATTGTCGATCTGCTCTCAGTTTTTGCAGATCGGCGGCCCAGATCGGTGGAACCAGCAAAGAGGAGTGTTGAGGTGAAAGCTATCTTCCTCTGCGGGGAAGAGTAGTGGGTAACGGAGAGGCATCGCAGACGGATGGAGCGAGCTAACGATTTGGTACTTGGGTCGACCATCGGGACATCGATATCCGTGCACCTGAAGAATAAGGCTTTGCGGTCCACGATCTCTCGTGTCGGAATCGCAGATAAGCATCGCCATTTCCGTGCTCGACGTAGGACGGTTGTGGGTGCGTTGGTCTCGGCCCGGTGGTAGGCAGAGGCGCAGGACCCACTCTTTGGCCGTATCCCAACCTGCGCGAGCTTTGGCCGATGCAAACTCCCTCACAAAGCGATTTCCGGTATGCAACATGGACTCGAGCTTGGTCAAAGTAGATGTCTGTATGCGACTGTGTGCGCCGTCGAGTCCCAAGTCGAGTGTCGGTCGCCTCGGCCGGGTCGATGAGCCATGTCTGAGTAAAGGCTGGGCGTTGATCGACGGCAGGGACCAGGGCGCCGAGTCGATAATAGAGGCGACCGAACACGCGAAACAGGGGGGGGGGGGGGGGGGGGGTGTCCTAGAGTGCCCCAGTCGTGTCTGGTCCAAGTGAGCAGCCAGTGAAGTGAAAGACAGCGCGTTGTTGCACGACCGGGCGTTTTCGCGGAATGCTTTAGATTCTGTGTGCGTGGGAAGCACAGTTCAGCATGTGGGTCTACTGCAGACGAATGTTGTTGGACGGAGCAACTGACCGCTATCCGAGCCTTCAAGTAGCTGTCGATACTCGGGATTGGGCTGACAAATTAAAATTTAGGGGAGGGGGAGGCGCACCTTGCCCGCGAGCAGCACGTGCCAAAGCGTCCGGTTGACTTCGTCCTTTCGCACTTCCAGTGTCGAGCCTTGCAGTGGGTGCACACGGCCGTCTGGGGGCCGCGGTAGTCGCGGACGGAAACGTGGGAGTGGTTTGAGCGCGATTCGAGCCCTGCGCATGCATCTTTGCGCCTGCGGAGGTGGTGGTGGGGGTTGCGCGCGAGGCGGGCGAGGGCGAGCCAGGCGAGTCGGGGCGAGCACTTCGCCGAAAAGCAGGTATTCGCACACTCCAACTCAGGAACCAGTCGCGTTCCCGGCCCTCGGGGAGCAACTGAAGGCCAAGGATAGGGGGCGGAGGAGCTATATGTAGCAGGCGACATCGTTCTTGATTAGCATTGCCAGATCCGACTCCTACATTGCTGAGCCTCCCCCGTGAGCTATTTTCCCGTTTCCCTATTGTCTCCCTCTGTGTTTTGTAGTTGCGAGTGCACGCATCGGGATGCGCTGCACCACGAAACGAAATTAGAATAAGGGATTGCCGTTGATCAGCGACGCCTCGCAACTTCCAATCCCGTCGGCTATCGCTGCCAAAAGCGCTGCTCGGCACGTATAGCCCGCGCCCCACGGGCCACTTTGCGTCCCACTTCAAACCTCGGCGTATCCTAGACTCACTCCTGCTGCCACTCACTTCTTGTGGTCGACCGGGTTTTAAGAATTTAAAAGTTAATCATCTGCTCTTTTTGAAACCTTCCTTTATTTTTTTATCTGCTCTTTTTTTAGTTTTTTATTTATAAAAAAGCAAAAAAGGAGCAGGTAAAAACTAAATAACGCGAATTGGTGAAATTGTCGTCGCGTCACGACCCAGCCCTGTGTCTGTGGTTAGGCTCGACCCCACATTTATAGGTCATCGCACCGAGCGCGCGCGCGACAGTACTCCCACAGTACGACGCGACTGAGGCTGTCCACGGGCAACGCGCGTTGAGTGTGGCTGCGTGCGTGAGCTCTCTTCTGCGTTGGACCAGCTCAGCTGAGATCGAGGGGATCGTGCATCGTGCACCGCTCGCCCGCTCGTCGAATTTCATCGCACGCACCACAAACTAGTGCACCGTTCCCTTTTACGACCCAACAGCATCTGGACTACAATCACCCGGCTCGGCTCGCGATCGCGGGATGATGTCGGGCTATGCTCCGACCTGTAAAGCCTCTGGCTCGTCGTCATCGTCGTCGTCGTCTTCATCATCAAGCTCGCACGTGAACGCGATCGCCGGCTCGAGCTCAGCCGGCTACGACAACGACGACGGCACCTCGCACCTGATCCCGATCAACGGCTACGTGCCCCACTCGACCTACTCGTCGACGCCGCTGTCGCCCATCATCGAGAGCTCACCGCGGATCAGCCACGGCAGCAACGGCGCAGGCGGGTTCGGGCACGGCATCGGCGCGTTCCACGACGACGACGACGACGACCACCACCACCACGCCGTCTCGACCGCCATCTCCAGTCCAACGATTCCTTCCTCACCCTCCTCCCCGAGTCCCCATCAGGGCGCGTTCTTAGGGGCCAGAGGGCCACATCATCGCACACCCTCGTCCACCTCGGCTCAGCGCAACGGAGGCGGAGGCGGAAGCGGAAGCGGGCCAGCAGCTGGCGTTGGCGCGAACCTGTTCCTCGATCCACCACCAAAACGATCTTGGGGATCCGGGATCGTTTACGTCGTCACGAGGTTGCGCTCACCGAGACGGATGAAGGCGTGGTTCCATGCCGCCGCGTCGAATGGGTCCGACTCGTCGCCGTTCGTCAGAGTAGTTGTCGCGGCCGCGTCGATTGGGTTCATCGTTTGGTTCTTGATGGCTTTGGGAGCACCACCACGGACAGCCGCAGCAGCAACACAACGAGGCAAGACTCCAATATACCCCAAAGGAGTGGAATCGAATCGAAATTTTCGCGGCATGTTGGCGAAGACGTTCCCCTTTCTCGGCTCCTCCTCCTCTTCTGCTTCTTCGCCGGCTCCGGGCGTGATTGAACTCACGATCCCGACGCCCGAACCATATCATGTGCGCCTCGCCCAAGCGCAAGCGATGCTCGACGCCGATCCCGACTCGGACGGGTTGGCCTACCGCCGTTTCCTCGAACGCACGACCTCGCCCGAGGGGCAAATGACCCATACACCCACCATGACGTTCGACCACATTTACGTGCTCTCGTTGCCGCATCGTATGGACCGGAGGGCCGAGATGACACGGTTGGCGAACGCGTTGGGTGTCACGTTGACGTTTGTGGATGCGGCGCTCAAGGATGAGCCGTTCATTCAGTGGATTGGGGAAAGGGTCGCCGAGACGAGGGAGTTGAGGAGGACGGTCATGGTCAGTTGCCGAGAACGCGCGGATTTTGGACAAGTCTCATCGCTGACATGCTGTGATCTGCATGCACACACAGGCCAAAGCGCGCAAGGCCTCACCCGCTTCGATCGGTGGACTGCACATTGGGTCCGACTGGCTCACCCCTTACCTCGACAAGAAGCACCTTAAAGTGTTCCCCCAATTTCCCTCCGATCGCAAGCGGTACCCAACAGGGAATTGGATCACCCATCTCGAGACCTTGCACACCGCGGGAAACCATACGAGCCTGAAACCCATCGACGAAAAGTTCGACCTCGCCAAAGCGCTCAATGATCCTTTGGAGGAATTCGCGGTACGGCAGGTGCACGAAGGGATCATCTCGACTTATTGGGGGCAGACGAGGGCTCTGAAGGCCGTTGTGCAAAATGGAGATCGCGCGGCGTTGATCATGGAGGATGATGTCGATGTCGAGTGGGATCTTGAAAGGTTGTGGAGTCGTATTCATCGCAAATTGCCCGAGGATTGGGACGTGACGTTTTTGGGGCATTGTTGGAGTCGGGAATACATCAGTCAGTCCTATGGGCATTGTGGTTGAATGGGCTCATGGAGCTGATGCACTAACGCCGTACATTGCGTCCATGACCACGTCCCACAGCGCCCATGCGGTTACACCCTCACATCCACACCTCGGTGATGCCGATGTGTTTGCACGGATGGGCCGTTTCGGCCGAAGGGGCGCAACGCCTCCTCTCGACCTTCTTGGACCCTTGGTCCGCCTACTCGACCGCGGTCGATCTCGTGCTCCCCACCATGATCCGCTACCACCGCATCGCGGCCTATTCGATCCAACCTCCCTTGATCATCCAACGCAAAGACGGTCCCTCGGACCTCCAAGAAGGTTCCGGATCGAAGTGGCGGGGAATCCTAAGGGATAGTACAGTCGAACGACTGGCGAAAGATGACGGAACGTATGAGGGGATGAAGCCTTTCGATCCGGCGAATATTGACCCCGCAACCAAGTTGAGGATGGGGTGGTGTCCGAGCGAATTCGGTGATGGCAAAGATGGGGAAGGGAGGTGATTCAAAAAAAGTCGACGCCGACGATGGAGATTTTTTTTCTTTCTTCTTTCTCCTGGGGCTTCGCTTCGGCCCCCATGATTTTACGGGAAGTCGTCGGCTCTTTCGTTCCGGGAAGCCTCAGACGAGGGTGTCCATCTTGTTATTTACGCGTGTTGGACCTACGTTCATTATTTTTCTGTGACCGCTTTTCGGGAATATCCTTCGACATATATAGTAAAGAGGGTGGTAACCCCCCCACCTCGGATTTTGTTTCGTTCTCCACTCGCTCGCAATACTGCATTGTCAACATCATACCTATCGACCATATATCGGTTGCGTTGATGTGGCGATTGCTTACTTGTCCCGAAGTCCCGAGGCGAACAGGTTCCCAAAACGACGCGCGATGACATGGGACTGGAAGGTTGACGTCGCGTCGAAGCGATTTCGCACGTCCTCGCTGATCTGACGATGCGACGCGACTGACACGCGCGCGTGCGTCGCTATCCTCTTTTGACCTCTTTGACCCCACGCTCTCCCACGCACCTCACTCAACTCACCACCTCCCACCACCTTCAACGAGGAGGGATGCCCCTCCTCCAACGATCCAGCTCGGCATCCTACCACCCCACTTATCAATCCGTCGCTCGATCGCCCGTCGCGTCCACCTCGACGTCCAGACTCGTTCAACGGGACGAGCAAGGTCATGACGCGTCTGCATCGATGAGCATGACGGTAGGGGTCGAGAAGGGCAAAGGACGGGTAGTGGAGGAAATTTATATTGGTGGGAGTGGGTCGGGGAGTGGGAGTGGGATTGGGGATGGGAGGCTGGCTGTGCAGAGGGTGAACAAGCTCGAGGTGTGGACCGTGCAATGGAGGGAGCCGCAGCATCGCAAGAATAAGACGTGGGAGAGGTGAGTGGAAGATGTGGGGATAGATGATAGCGCTGGGGGCGGGAGCTGATCGTCTTCATTTCGTATGAACCTTATGGGATGTTGTTGGCGTTAATCGAATTGGCGTTACCAGGGACGGGGTGAGCTCTCGGAGACGATCTGATTAGAGTCCGTCACGAGAGGGCCGAAACTGACCGAGGCATCTTCCTACCTGCCCCTTTGCACTATCTACAACCACCAAACATCCGGTACATCTACCACAGTTCCTCATCATCAAAGGATCATCAGCGACTCTGAGGGACGAGAACGGCAAGACGTGAGTGACGAGGCTGGCGAAGATTTGGAGCGAGCGAAGAATGGTTCTGACGTGCCCGAACGATGGTTCCACAGGCTCAGTTCAACGACGCTTTCTATGCCCATTGCGCCCGAGCTCGAGCTCAAAGTTGGTGGAAGAGAGTGCAAGGTGCGTCCACCTTGATCTCACTGCCGAACCTTCAGAAGAGCAAAATTCTGACGGCCTCTTCGCACTTGCAGATCGACGATACCATCACGTACGCCGAATACGTGCGACAATTCCATGACTCGTCCACCGTTGTGTCAGCTTACCCCAGCGCTGGATCACCCTCGATATCGCGTGCGCCAATGCCCGGGGCTATCACGCCAGGGGGTGGAACACCTCGAGCGCTACCGAGACCGACACCGAGCAAACCTTCTGGACTGGCGAGCGTGATGACTGCGACGAAATTGCCCGTTGCAGACCAAAGTGCAAGGGCAAGAGAGGCAATGTCAATGGGAATGGGGATGATATCGACTTCCAGTTCGGTGATAGGGGTCAAGAGGCATACGAGCAGGGAGAACGAGGATCCCATCCGAGCTGTCGATAACGATGAAGGTACCGGAGGATATGAATCCGACTTGAAGAGGATCAGGAGGGAAGATGAGACCCAACCGGGAAGAAGGATAGACGCAACTCGAGTGATCGATCGAACCAACGTCGATGGGCCGAGATTGATGGCCACTCCACCAGCAGCGCAAGAGCCCGTCAAGAAGACAGGGAAGGAGTACCTGGTCAGTGTAGCCTGAGGACCTTTCCTTGCAAATACATCACCTCAACTTTCGTCTGACTCGTCGCAGTGCCAATATCGGAAGTATTCGACCAAAACGAACCCCACCTGGGAGGGGGACGGCGTAAGCAGCCATCGCTTCCTGCCAGGAGTGATCGAGAGGCCGCTGACAGGGTCGTGCTCGTGGCTCACATAGATTCTGATCGTCACCGGTACCTCTGGATCACTCAAGAATCGTGAGACGAGAAAGACGTGAGCTATTCTAGTGGGCTTTGGGAATTCTGATGCACATGAACTAAGGCTCCAAGCATCGGTCGCAGCATCACCAATGGCGCCATTGGGCCCAAGGTCCGACTCGATCCGGAACAACAGATCAACATGGGCGGTTACACATTTGAGATCGAATCTCAATCCACTGCAGCACCTACGGCCACCCTCCCGATTGTCGCCCCGTCCGTTCGCCCTCCACCAGTCAGGAACATGGCCTCTATGAAGCCGCCAGCTCGACCACCGCCATCGATCTTTGACCCCATCGCTGTCGCCGCCTCCATACCTTCGAGCAACTTTTACATACCTGGAGTGACCCCTCGAGCGAGCAAGGCTTTCCAAGATCCGACGCATGGAATGGGATCGGCTGGATCGAAAGGCAAGGGCAAGCCTGAGTTGGGTCCGCAGCCGAGGTTCGACCCCACTAAGGCTGGGGCAGTGGTGATGAGACGACCTGATGAGGAGCACGAATTGGCTTATAACATAAAGTGAGTCACGCTGCATGAAAACCGCCGCGAAGCAAGTACTCACTGGCCGTATTTGTTCGGAACGCGGCGGACTCAGGGGCTTACCCGTGGTTGATGTCGTTCTCGACCCTCAACTGGGCGATCGACTGCGGGACCATCAAAAAGAGTACGTAAACGACTGGTTCCAAATGTAGAATCGCTTAGTGTTCATCTTGGGGCGTTGATTTTATCGCACAGAGGCGTCAAGTTCATGTACGAAGCCGTGATGGGCATGCGTGGAGAAGGGCAAGGCTGTATTCTCGCCGACGAGATGGGACTCGGCAAATCCGTCCAGGCGATCAGTCTGATATGGACACTGCTGAGTGAGTCCGAGTCCGAGTCCAGGCCTGTTTCCCATATGGGAGTTCGGCCTGAGAGAGGACTTGATTTCACAGAGCAAAACCCGTACTGGGGAAGCGGGACAGGCGTGATACAACGCGCCATGATTGTCTGCCCCGTGACGCTCGTGAAGGTAGGTCCCTGGCGGCCGTCACTCGAGTATGCAACCTCCCCGTTGCTGACCACAATCCATCGAACCAGAACTGGAGTCGCGAGATACGTCTGTGGCTGGGCTACGATCTTCTCCGACCTTTCATCGCCGATTCCGGGGCCAACATCAAGTCCTTCTGCGCGTCCAAGTCCTACAACCTGCTCATCATCGGCTACGAGCGGGTTAGTCGCGTGAGATTGCTCCGCGTCGCGTGAATTTGTTGCTAAAGCACGGCGCGTTCCCCATACAGCTTAGGACTGTTATCGACGACATTAAAGCTGTACAACCTCCGATCGGGCTGATCATCTGCGATGAAGGTGTGTTATATACTCCTCAAGACGTACTGGGACCCTTGGACCCTGACACAGGTCCCTCATCTCCCTCAGGCCATCGCCTCAAATCCTCCGACGCCAAGATCTCTAAAGCGCTGCGCTCTCTCTCCTGCAAGCGCCGTGTAATCCTCTCGGGTACGCCGATCCAGAACGACTTGCAAGAGTACCATTCGATGGTCGGTACGTAATTCACCTTCTGAATCCTGCACCAGCCGCTCAATAACGAAGCATAACATTTGATGCGCACAGATTTCGTCAATCCGGGCTTGCTCGACTCGTATTCTGTGTTCAAGAAGCGTGAGTCCGAGAACACGCCCCTCAAAGTGATCAGCTATGCGTTGCTCAAGTGTGGAGGCAAAATTCTGATTCCACAGATTTCGAGAATGCGATCATCAAGTCGCGTGAGCCAGGTGCGAGTGCCAAGGACAAGAAGGTCGGCGAGGACCGCTCGAAGCAACTCACTCGTATCGGGGCGGCGTTCCTCCTCCGTCGAGCGGGCGACGTTATCGCCAAGTACCTGCCTCCGAAACTCGAATACACCGTCTTCATCGCCCCCACGCCTCTCGAGATTTCGATCTACGAAGAGATCCTCGTTGGGTCCGCTGCGAGGGCACTGCAAGAAGGCTCGATCACGGAGCAATTGTCGTTGTTGATGGTTTTGAGGCAATTATGCAACACGCCTGGCTTGTTGATGCAGTCGATCGAACAGAACAAGAAGGTCGATGCGCTCAAGAAGCCGGTCGTCGAGTTGCTCCGGAAGGCGGGGAACGATTCGTACGATTTCGCGTTGTCGGGTGGGTAATCTTCTGTTTGAGCTGGCGATTCAGTCCAAACTCCTACTGACACAATAGCATGCGCCTCCCAGGTAAACTGCTCGCCCTCGGCACCCTCTTGCACCAACTGCGTTCGATCCAAGGCGAAAAAATTGTCGTCGTGTCCAACTTTGTCCAGACGCTCAATATCATCGAACGCCACTGTCGGCAGAAGAGGTACCCTTTCAGTCGATTGGACGGGAACACGCCGCAAGCTGAGAGGATTGCGTTGGTCGAGGCGTTCAACAAGGGCAAGAATGCGACGAGTTGTGCGTGCTTCTCTGACGGCGTGTTGAGTGAAGGTCACAGGCTGATTTTGCGGTACCCTCGACAGTCGTTTTCCTGCTGTCGAGCAAAGCGGGTGGAACGGGGCTGAATAGTAAGTTTGTCTCTTGAGGTCGTCAAGCTCGTGTGCCGCTGCACTGACCCATGCCCCGATTTTATAAAAGTCACCGGAGCTTCCCGCCTCGTCCTCATCGACAGCGATTGGAACCCTTCGACGGATCAACAAGCCATGGCTCGCATCCACCGTGAAGGGCAAAAGAAGCAATGCGTGAGTTGGTCGACTGCTCCCGTTCGAGCGCGAAAGACGCCACTGAGACATCTCCTTGTTGCAACAGGTCATCTATCGCTTCCTCACGGCCGGTACGATCGACGAAAAGATCTTTCAACGTCAAGTCACCAAGATGGGGCTGTCGACGTCGTTGATGGTGAGTTTTCGCGAGGTTGTCCACACGCATCTGCCTCCAAGAGACTGATAGTCGAGCCTCGCAGGACGATGATCAATCGGGTGGAGCGGGCAAGGCGGACTCGTTTACCCCTGATGATGTACGTTGCTTGTCACGACCCTTCATACCATGCATCATGGCTGACATCCCTTTCTGGATCGCCCATGTCACAGCTGCGCAGCATCTTCAAATTGCACCAAGGCGTCGCATGCCAAACGCACGACCTGCTCGGGTGCAAATGCCACCTCGATCTTGACCACGACGACGACGGAGAGGGCGCAGCTCGAATGGAAGCGGACCTCGGACCAACTTCCGAAGACCCTTCCTCCTCCCTCCAAGCTTTTGAACCCCCGGGATTCACCCAAGCCTCCCAATTTCATGCCCTGGGTGGTGGATTCGACCTCGAAATCGTCCAGCGCGACGAATCGCGTCGATTGGGAATGTTGAACAATTGGGCGCATTACAATTGTTGCGACGAAGCGTCCGTGGATGAGATTGAGGATACGTTGTTGAGGTCGGTGGTTTATCAGAGGATTATTGAGGCCGTGGATGGGGCTGAGGGGAGTGTGCCGGAGGGGAGGGCGACGTATAGGTTGAGAGGAGGTGAGTTTTGTGGCAGTGGCCAAGGTGGCTTCCTCCCGCATTCATGAGCACGGTGCTGATTACTCCAGTTATGTTTGTGTGATAGGCCAAGTCGGGTTCGTGTTTGGTAAGAAGAGTGGTTAATGTGCAGTCAAGTATAATAGCAAATACTAGCCAAATACTAGCGGCCCGTCGAGTATTCAAGAGTTACTAGCCGTTTCGTCTCAGCCGGCTTGCGTAGATCGCGTACTCTAAAGTTCAGCTCCTTAGCATTGCATTGTACACTACGCACGAGTCATTCGATGTGTTGAAAGGGACACCGAAGCGCTCGATCGGGGAGACGGTCACTCACCTACGCCACGGCTACCTCTCCACAGAACTGGCCAAAGAAACTGACAGAGCACGCGCAAACGCCGCTGGTTCGGAAATGCATAAAGGTGGGGGGAGTGCGAGTGTGACTGGAGCGAGCCCACTTTGTATGTTTCCCACTGGCTCAACGACAACGCATGTTGGGTGAGCATTTACGGCCAGGTATATCGGAGGTGAGGGTAGCTGGCTGATCGCGAACGCAGGGGTGGGCGGTGTAGTGCCTGCGGCAAAAGGAAAGAGAAAGGGCGGGTTCCTCATTTGTGATCGAGGCTAGGCTGCTGGCGATCCGGGCAGATCGAGACGGCACCGGAGACCTCGTTCCGGGCGTTCCGGCGCCGGCTTTCGCTCTGCCCTTGCTTCGCATCGGGCACCGATCCCCACTCACCGTATCAACCGCCACCATGTCCTCCTCCCCCTCTTCCAAACGTAGCAAACTCTCCCCCACGCTCCCCTTCACGCCCAAGCTCCTCTCCCCCTCCTCGATCGCCTCCCTGCGCTCCCAAGTCGAAGCTTCGCAACCTTACAAGCACGCCGTCATCCCTCAATTGTTCGAGCATGACTTTTTGGAAAAGGCGAGGAAGGAGTTGTGTGAGAGCGTGAGCTTTACGGAAAAGGAGACGGATATATGTGAGTTGGTGGAATAGAATGGGGGATGGGTTGGATGTAGCTTAGCTGATGATATCTTTGTTTCGTGTGTCCAGATCGAGTGAGTTGCCAAGTTCGGTCGTCGGGTGAACGGAGGAGGGAACACTGTGTCAACCGTGGTGTCGGATTTTGAATTCGGCACAAAAGCTCGATCTGGAACATGGCGACTTTTCCACATTGCATCGGCCTGGTTCGGCAACCGACCCCACAAGTGGAGCCCCTGAACTGACACCGTCTAAATCCCCACCCTGCAGATCTCGCAAACAGGCGACCTCACGAACCTCTCCGGACTGCCCGCCGCCGAACAAGCGCAACTTAGCACGCTCACCGAACTCCGCGACGCGTTGTACTCTTCCGAATTCCGTTCCTTCCTACAAAAAGTCACCGGCTGTGGACCGCTTAGTGGGATCAAGACGGACATGAGTTGCGCCGAGTACGGGGAGGGGAGTTATTTGTTGAATCATGATGATGTGATTGGGACGAGGAGGATAAGTTTCATCCTGTATTTGGTCAAGAGGGAGCCGGAGTGGAGGGCCGAGGCGAGTTGTGGAATTATCGGTTGGGTTCTAGATTTGGGAAAGCGAAAAAAAGTTGACCTTCATCCTGTCCGGCTCGTAGTGGGGTGGCGCGTTGGAACTGTATCCCGTTGTACCTTCGGAAGGGGATAGACCCAACATACCCGAACCGAAACCGTCCGTTTCAATACCTGTAAGGACGCTTCAAAGTATCGGTCGCTCTCGCATCCCCGAACTGACTCTCGTTATCCGCACAGCCCGCTTTTAATCAATTCACCTTCTTCAAAGTCCAACCCGGTCACTCCTTCCACAGCGTCGAAGAAGTCGTCATTGAAGGTCAACATGGACCTTCATTACGAGGAGGGATTGGTTCTCGTCTCAGTCTGTCCGGGTGGTTTCATAAGCCCATTGAAGGGGAGGAAGGGTACGAGCAGGAATTGAAAGAGGAGCAAGTGGAAGGTGCGAAGGGGAAGAGCAGCTTGCAGCAGTTGTACAAGACGACATTGAAGGAGGCCACCGCGTACGAGGGTCACGTCGAAGGAGTTTTGTTGGAGGGGGAAGGGGAGGTCTTCCCTTCAGACGAAGATCGAAAAGTGCTAGGGGAGGTGATCAACCCTTCTTATTTGGTCCCCAAGACGATCGCGTTCCTCCAATCTTCCTTTGCCGAACAAGGTCATCTAGCCCTATCGTCCTTCCTTTCCAAAGAACTCTCGGCACAAATTGAAACTCTTCTTCGCCAGATGGACGCAGGGATGAGCAAAGGCCGCAAAGGTGCGATCGTCGGTGGGCAGGTGGTAAATCTCATTCCAAGGCACGAGGAGGGGGTTGGGAAGGGATGGGCATTGGTCGGGCCACCTCATTTACAGAGGTTTTTGGCTTGGGGGGCTGAGCTGGACGACGACGACGACGACGACGACGAGTTGGCCGTTTTGCTGAAGAAGGTCAAATCGACCTTTGAATCCACATCTTTCGCACGCCTCCTCGCGACGCTCACTGGCGTCACTCTCAAAGCCTATACATTGGACCTCCGTCGTTTCCGCCCCGGCCTCGATTACACCCTTGCCCGAGGGGTCGAAGAAGGCCACATCTTGGACGTGGGGTTGGGTTTGACGCCTGAGCCGGAAGTGGGGCGGGAGAGGGAGTTGTGGGAAGAAGGAGATGTAGGGGGGTGGGAGGTATGGTTGGATGGCGGGGAGGGGGAGGAAGGGGATGAAGCTACTTATGGTGGGGGGAGAAAGAAGAAGAGCGCCGAGGAACAGGGTGAGACTAGAGCAGACAGTGAAGAAGACGAAGATGAGGAAGAGGATGGTCCATTGTTGAGTTTGGAACCGAGTTGGAATCGGTTGTCGATCGTGTTGAGGGATCCGGGGGTGCTCAAATTCGTCAAGTACGTTTCGGCCAAAGCCCCCGGTTCGAGGTTCGATCTTAGTGGGGAGTGGGACGTCGAGGTGGCCCAAGACGAGGATGAGTAGTTGCCCCGCGTTGTTTGCAGTGATATACTATCAACCCAGGGATTTTCACTACGATCCGAGCACATTTGTTTTCGGCTTTTTCTTCTTGCCCCCTTTTTGGAACGAGCGCCAATCGGTGACGCGGTCTTCTCTGGTCTCTGTATGGGACGATTAAAGGAATTCTACGTAAGCACTCGATCATCTCGATCCTGCTGCACGTTCTCTGTCGCATGTACCTTCCCACCGCTTGTCATCTTCCATCTTCCTCTTCCTCTTCTCCAACGCCTCCTCGTCCTTCTTCGCCTGGGCGCCTTCTGCAATCATCGTCATCTTGTTGACCCTCCTCCTCCTCAACTCCTGGTCGATCAAGAGCTCCTTCGTCTTGAGCCGGATGCGTTCTCTGAAATCAGGGTTGGTGAGGGAGGTGACTCGGGGGGAAGTGTCGGGGGTGATGGGGGCCATGCCCTCGGCTCGGAGGACGAGCATCCGAGCGTCGAGGATGATGTTGTCGAGCGCTTCGCGGCGTTTGGGGTCGACGAGTTCAGTTTGGGCCTGTAGTAGAGGAGGTTTAGGTAAGTGTGGGGAGGAGTGGGCTTATCAAATAGGTGAGATCCGCCGCGCACCTTCTTGAGCAGATCGAACGCCTCGATCGCCTTTTCATGCTTGAGCTTATCCGGATGGATCAACAGCGATTTCTTGCGATAGGTCTTTTCTGCACAAGCATGCTATCGCCTCGATCAGTGTGCACTCCAAAACGAAGTGAGGAGAGAGACTTGCGAATGTCGGACTCGGTGAGGTTCGCGGACGGCATAAAGTCGAGTTGCAGTACGTCGTAGGGGTTCATACGGAACGCTTTGAGTACCCGAGCGACCTGGGCAGCAAGGGGAGGAGACTGAATTGAGCCCACACGCTTTGTGGTCGCCCGCAGCGCTGCACTGACCTCGGCTTCTCGGGAGACGAGCGTCGCTTCCGAGTGGAGGATCCGGTCAATCTCGGCTTCATCAAACACGAGGTCGTCTTTGCTGGTGGAGGCTGTCGAAGCCGAGGTGCTTGTGCTTGGTGTTGGTGTTGGCGTTGAGGTGGAGGCCATGGTTGGCGGTGAGTGGGTGCTGAAGTGGTGCGAGTCACGAGGAAGAGAGCCGAGGAGTGGGGGAATCGGGGGCGGCAGTGCTTGCGTCTGCTTGCGTCTGCTGGGGTTTGTAATGGTTGTAATGGTACATTTGGCCCCTTAAGCGCGTGTCGTGTCGCGTGGGCGCGTGGGCGCGTGGGCGCGTGGGCCGACGCGCAGTTCGTCGCGTGAGAAGCTGTGGGAACCGCAATCTATCTGGAAGAACCACATTCAGGTAGCTGTGATAATCGCACTAATACTAATACTGCTGCCGTGCTCCGGTCGGGTGCTGCCAGCTGCCAGCTGCCACCTGCCAGCTGCCAGCTGCCACCTGCCAGCTGCCAGCTGCCACCTGCCAGCTGCCGTCTACGTCCGTTCGTTCGCGCAGACCAGTGACGATGGCCAGACCACCCCACGATGCCACCTCGCCATCTCCTCCCTCAGACTCGTTCTTCTCCAATGGCATCACCTCCTTGACGGTCGACATTCCCTCCCAGTCGACCGCAACATCCTCCTCCGCTCGGTCCGCTTCTACCACCACCGCGAACGGACCCACCTCAACCCCACGTACATCGACCCCAACTAGTCCGCCGAGATGGAACACGTCCGAGTTCTACTTTTACTACACCGCGTTTGCGTTCGTGGTGCCTTATATGGCCTATACGGTCATCAACCTGAGTCGACGTGAGCCCCACCCACTTTGGGCCCCGAGCGAAACCCCACCAACCCCGCTGAACCGCACCTCTTCCTTATTGGCCACTACGGCCTGCCCAGCATCCCATCCCAACTATCATACTTTTGCACACCGACTCAGCAACGGCTGGATCTTGGGTTGGAAGATTGTACGCTTTTGCACATTTACACTCTGGGCAAGCGAAAATCCTGACTCATCCCACATCGCACATGACGTGCGCGCAGGACAACTCGGACCACCAATGGTACAAGTTCCGCACGAACCTACCCCTCCTGACTGGCGTCATGCTCATCTGGCTCGCACTCTCCACCACGTACAACCTCATCGCTCGCCTCGCTACGCCTTTCCCCCCCGACTCTCCCTCCCCCACCCCGGCATCCGAAGCCCGTTCCCACCCTGCCTCCTCGACGTCTCTCCCCCCACGAGTCCCCTTTATCATCTTTTTCGCCCTCATCCTCCTCTTTGGTCTGCACGGTATGAGTCTCCCCAAGATGTTGATCATCCTCTGGTTCAACTACCGCATCGCCAGACTCGCAACTTCGCCGACCCTGTCCAAATCGGTCCCTTGGTTAACTTGGGCCTTCAATTTGGCCATCTTGTTCTCGAACGAAGTGAATGAGGGTTATCAATGGGCGAATCTGTCACCGAGCTTGCAACACTGGGTGCGTAGGCAGACGATCGGGATTGCTCGGACAGTCGTGCTTCGAGCATCGCAAAGCTCATATCTATGGTGATGATTCAGGACCAAGCCAAATGGGCCCAGGGTATCTTGCCCCGCTGGCACATCAACTGGAACATCACCATGCTGCGCCTGATCTCATTCAATATGGACTACTACTGGGCCGCGAACGTTGCTTCGGGAGAAGCGCAGACGATCCGATCAACGGAAGAGGAGAAATTCGAACTGTTGACGCAGAAACTTTCGGCCCCGCCTTTGAACGATCGAACTCGAGTCACGAAATCGCACCCACTTTCCGATTATTCATTCACGACCTACCTCGCCTATGCTTTTTACCCTCCCTTGTACTTGGCAGGTCCGATTTTGACCTACAATTCGTTCGTTTCGCAACTCTACCATCCCCCCAGCACCATCTCCAGGAAAATGCTCCTGGGCTATATAGTCAGGTTCGTCGCGTGTTTGTTGACGATGGAGTTGGTGTTGCATTCGATGTACGTGGTGGCGATCAAGGACGAGGCGAGGAATGGGGCTTGGTCAGGCGAGAGTCCGTTCGAGTTGAGCATGATTGGGTTTTGGAATCTGATTGTCGTTTGGTTGAAGGTGAGGGGTAGGCTTATCCAGACCGGGTCAAAGTACAGCCAATTCAGCTGACACGTCGCCGTGCGGTTTCCCTTCCCTTCAGCTCTTGATCCCCTGGCGCTTCTTTCGCCTATGGGCTTTGCTGGACTCGATCGACCCTCCGGAAAATATGGTACGTTGCATGGCCAACAATTACTCGACCCTCGGCTTCTGGCGATCGTGGCACCGTTCCTACAACCTATGGTGCATCCGTTACCTCTACGTACCGATCGGAGGAGCGAAAAGGGCCTTGGTCGCAACGTTGACGGTGTTCACTTTCGTGGCGCTGTGGCATGATTTGAGCTTGAAGTTGTTGACGTGGGGTTGGGTCATCACCGTTTTCGTCTTACCGGAGATGGTGGGGATGAAAGTCTTGCCGGCTCAAAAGGTGAGTAGTACGGATAGGTTGGTTTAGGGGGGGTCCGAAAATCATTTTTTTTTTGTTTTGTTGCTGATTTCTAGAAGCGTTTCCTCCCCCGTCCAGTACGCGCACCACCAATGGTACCGCCACGTCTGCGCCCTCGGTGGGGTCCTCAACGTGCACATGATGATGACCGCCAACTTGATCGGATTCGCGATCGGGATCGAAGGGATGAAGTACATGTGGTCACGCATGGTCGAAAGTTGGCAAGGGGTGAGGTTCATCACCCTCGCTAGTGCGTGCTTGTTCGTGGCCGTGCAGGTGATGTTTGAGTATCGGGAGGAGGAGGGGAGGAGAGGGGTTAGGAGAAGGTGTTAAGGTGGGAGGGGGGAGGGTTTATTCATGTAGTATCCTGGTATTGCATAAAAGATGCTGTAGCGCATCGTATGCCTCTGCACGCGGTATTACATCGTGTGCATCATTCCACACATCATCGCTTGAAAAATGAGGATCCCTTCACAGAGTTGATCGACAACCACGCCGGAGAATCGTAAGACGCGCTCGCCCTTCCGACGCCCTCCACACGATGGCGCCGGACGAATCAGACCGTTCGCGAACGGAAGCTCAAGCTGAAGCGACAGAACGATCGCAGCTCAAAGCTTTGGAATGGGACGTCACCCAATTCACTCCGCTCGCCACCTCTTCGCTCGTGATCGGTGCAGCGGGATCGAATGCGCACGACGCGGGCGGTGGGAATCCGATGACAATAACGACGATGGCGAATGGTGGAGCGTTCAAGGGTGCGAAGGGGGCAGGTGGGAACGCGGGGAGGTTGGATCTGTTGTTGTTGAACTGGTTGAGTGGGGTCGAGAAGAGTGTGGAGGTGTTGGACAAGGTACGCTGCAGAATTCAGAATTCAGTAGCTTCCCTGGCGGAACCGAGTGGGGTAGCTCGCCGTGACTGATGAACCCACACGCCCCTGCTCCCCCGTTCCAAAATCAGGAAACGATCCTCCTCCAACAGCCCACCTTGACGACCAACCTCCTCTCGATACTGGTCGCCCCAGCGCCCACCTCTTCCCTGCCCCGTCTCAAACCCGGACGACCCGCCCGAGCGCTCCTCTCCCGAATATTCTTGCTCCTCCTCGCCAAAGGGGACACCAGAGGCCTCTACGACCTCGTGCAGAGTCTGATCCAAGGCATGGTCGGCAGTGAGCTCAAGGGAGCGGGCTGGGAGAGGGAGAAGGAGAACAGGCTCGCTTGTGCTTGGGTTTTGGGGGAGGTCTTTAGGGTTTGGGGCGGTCAGGTCAGTTGGTGAATAGGTGTGGGGAGGAAAAGTAGTCGGTCGAGCTGATTCTCTGGTTTCTTTCGGGTGAGGCGGTGTAATAGGTCATGAGCACTTTTATCGATGTGGTGACCGCCGCGACGAGGATTGGCAGGACGGCTTCTTATGTGAGTACTTTCTCCACTCCGAGCGATCGTTCGCGCCCGGCGAACTAAACCTCGCACCGTTCCACCACCCAGCCCGTGATCCTGCGTTGCGCCGCGCTCGTCACGCTCAGGAAAGCCATCGTCGTCGGAGCAAGGTCCATGTCCGACCCTCTCCTCAAAGAGACACTCAAAGCGTTGCGCGCCGGCTTGAGCGAAAAGATTGGTGCGATCGTCAGGGAGAGTGCGGAGGTGAGTAATTGCGCGGAGAGGATAAAGTACGAAATTCAGGCAAGAGATACTGAGGTCTGGTCCCAATGGAATAACGGGATTACAGTGCTTGATCGCCCTTCAAGCCGCTCCGGGGACGTTCACCACCTTGGCCGACATTGACGCGATCGTCCAGATTTGCTTCCGAACACTCGAGACGGCCGACCACGTCGCCCGTAGAGCCCTATCCCGACTCGTCGCTTCGCTACTCGCGTCGACCCAAGTCGAAGGCAGCGGTGCACCTCCCATTCTTTCCGCTCCTCCACGAAGAAAGAAGAAGGCCGGAGGAGCACCCGGTGCTGCAGGCGAAGATGAGGATGACGACGATGATCCTTACCCTTCTGTTGGGGCACCAGCCGCGTCGGCGAACGCGGCCAAGACGCTCCTTTCGCCTATCGAGATGCTCGTGCAGCTTTCAGCGCCTTACAACAAGCTTTCGACGTCGAGAAAGTTGAGGAACGCCATCATCGACGTTTATGGGCAACTCTTGACGAGTTTGGGCGCGAGTTGGGTCGAACAGAATTATGCCGAGGTGCTGCAACACCTCATCGACGAGATCGGGTGCGGTGTCGCTGCTGGGACAGGCTGGAAGAGCTGGCATCCGCGTATGATTGAACGCATCGAGCCGAGCAAAGCCAAGTACGAAGCTCTTGCGGCGCGCAAGTCCGTCGGGATCCTCTTGCGGGACATCATTTCCGGACGTTTGTTGTCCGAATCGGCGCAAATTTTGGCCGTGCGCGAGATTGGTCAACTCTACCTCAAACGGTGGCCTTCGCTCTTGCCTTCGCAAGTCCCACCTTCGAAACAAGCGCTCGTGATTGCGCTCGAGGAGACGAGCGGGCTCTTGGCTGCTCTCGGTTGCGCGCCCATGGTCGTCCAAGACGCCTTGTACGATCCTCTGTTGCGCCTCGTTTCGCATCCGAGTCATTCGGTGCAGATCGCTGCTGCGTGGGCGTTGAGGACGTTCTGCGACAATGCACCGACGCGGTTGAGTGCGACGATCGTGCAGCTCGTCGAGTTGCTCAACAAGGACTTGGCTGTTATTGCGCAGAAACCGAACGAGTCCTCGGGCGCGCCGGGATCCAACAAGGAGGGAGGAACTCCGTCGCCTCGTCGGGCCGTGGGTCATGCGCATGCGCTGGCGGCGTTGATCAACTTGATCCCCCACCAACCGCTCTACGTCTCGTTCGACATCTCGGCCAAGTGCATGAGTCTCGCGATTCAACTGTTGAAGCAATCGGCGAATCACGAACTGATCGTTTCGGGCGTCGAGATTCACGTCGCTTGGATCCTCGTCTCGGCGCTCATGTCCCTCGGTCCGAACTTTGTGCGATTGCATCTGCCTCAACTTTTGATCTTGTGGAGGAACGCGTTGCCCAAACCGACGAGTAAGGATGCGAGTGCGGCTCAGGTCAGAGGGGAGAACGAGTGGGCGTTCCTATTGCACATCCGAGAGTGTACGCTCGGTGCGATCCTCAGCTTTTTGAGGCACAATGGAGGGGTGGGGCGACGCGTCTCGAACATCAATAATGCGAATGGAGCAGCGGGGGAAGGGTCGATCACGGCGACGGGTTTGATCAGCGATGACGTTGGACGACGCCTCGTGCTCTTGCTTTCGAACGGGCTTTCGTTCGCAAGTTCGTTCCAACTCACGTTCGAGAAAACCCTTTTGGAACAACATAACGTGCCTGCGATATCGTCGCGGTTGTCACTGTACGATCGCGACCTCATGCTGCGCAGGAGGTTGTTGCAGTGCTTCGTCGCGTTGGGCCATCATCCCGCTACCGCACCGTGGCAAGTCACTTTGTTGACGCAGATCGTGCCCCTCTTCTCGGATCCGGAACGCTACACCGGAGAGTCGATGCTTCAAGCGGCCGTCAACTCACCCAATTTCACGTCCGTGTGGGAAGAAACGGATGGCTTTGGGTACGGCGTGACGAGTTTGATGAAGGATGGCGAAACGCTCGTCGCTTCCCACGCGGAGGACCCCGCCGGCGTTCGAAGGACCGTCAAACTCAATCGAGATGTCGCGGAGATGAAGATTGAACAACTCTTGAAATCGGCCGTCTTGGGTGCGGCGGAATACGATCCTTTGGTCCTCTCGTCGCGGCATCATTCCGAAGTTTCGAGTCCCAGTTTGGCCTCGTCAACGTGGGAAGTCCCTTCGGCGCCTCCGACGGCAATCGGTTTGGTCGATGCCGGGATCGAATTGTTCGCCATCTACTTTTCGACGCAAGAGCACCATAACCAAGGGGCTTTGTTGCAGATCCTGCAGACGAATCTGAGGTCGGGGAGGTTGGAGAAGAACCCGGGGAGGAGGATGGCGATCTTGGCGAATTCCATCACGGCGATCGTGGGGGCTTTGAGGTTGTACCGACGGGCGGTGGAACCCCAGGTTGGGACGTTGATGAGGGAGATCATTAAGGATGCGTTGTTACACCCCGATGCGCATCTACGTGCCGCTGCGGCCGAATCGTTGGGGAGGTTGTCTTCTCTGGGGGAAACGTCGTTCATGGCGACGCAGATTCAATTCTGCGTCAACCAAGTTGTCAGCAATACCGATCCCGACAATCGTGCGGGTTGTGCACTGGCCTTTGGGGAGATCTATCGCCACGTTGGGAGTCTGGCCGCTGGACCGGTACTCAAAACGATCGTCGACGTCTTGTTGTCCCTTTCGGCCGATCCTCATCCCCTCGTTCACTTCTACGCCCTGCACGCACTTTCCCTCGTCATTGACGCGGCGTCGTTATCCTACGCACCGTTCACGAACGCGTCCTTGGGGATGTTGAGCAAGTTGTACATGCAGGACACGCACGAACCCGAAGGCGGAACACCGGGAAGCGTCAACCTCAGGGGTGACTTGCCAGCCTATCAAGCGATTTGTCGCGTCATGGATGCGTTGATTGGGGTGTTGGGACCCGAATTGCAAGACTCGGAGCGCGTCAGAGATTTGGTTCTGATCCTGTTGAGGGAGTTCGTCAATGAGGGGGACGACGGAATCGCTGTCGAAGCGATCAAAGCGACCCAACATCTGCTCATGTTCGCTCCCGACGCTTTGAACCGCCAACAACTCGTCGCTACTTTACGAGGTCATCTTTCGTCGTCAAGTCGTCATTTGCTCAAAGTCGCCGCTGTGAACTCGGTTTACCAACTCGTACAAAGGGATGCAGCGAGCATGTCCAAAGTCGGTGGCGACGGGATGGTACAACAATTGTTCGAGTTACTCGATGATGACCCCAGCATTGAAGGGGTTAGGGACGCGATCACCTCGTGGTTACGTCAGACGGCGGAGGCGAACCCTTCGGGATGGATCGACCTCTGTCAACGCATCATGTCGCGCTCCACGGGGGCAGCTAAAGCCGTAGCGACCGCTGCTGCTGCGGCTTCATCTTCCGGAGGGGGAGGGGGAGCGGACACGACGAACGCACAGAGCTCTTTCGCGGACGAAGAGATTCAAGGACTAGGTCTCGACGACGGAGGTCTCAAAGCCTCCAAAGCGACCTCTCGATGGCGAACCCAGCTCTTCGCTTTACAATGCTTGCACGAAGTCTTCGTCACCGTCGCCAAGAGTGGACGAAGGGAACATTTCGATATTGCACGAGCGAGGGTCGTCAGGGCGAACCGGAGGGGTTTGTTGATTACTAGGGTTGGGGATTTGATCAAGATGGCTTTTACGGCCTCGACGGCGCAGGTGATGCAGATTAGGTTGGAGGGATTGGTCGTTCTCAGGGATGTCATTGAGGTGAGTCCCGAGCCCGGGATTGGAAACAGATGGTGGAGGTTGCTGATAGCCTTTTAACTTGACTCTCGTGACGATAGGGCTTTGGACAATCCCAAGACATCGATTTCGAGGAAGCGCTTCTCCTTGAACAGTTCCAAGCCCCCATCGCCGCGGCCTTGACTCCGGCTTTTTCAGCCGATTCGTACCCCGAAGTCCTCGCTTCAGCAATCCACGTTTGCGCCGTGTTCGTCGGTTCCGGCGTCGTCAAAGAGATCGATCGAATGGGCCGCATCCTCAAACTCCTTACCACCGCATTGGAATCCTGTCGCGAGTCCGACATGTCCTCCATCGGCGACGTCCAAGACCTCAGTTCGACCGCAGCGGTCATGCTAAAAACCTCCATCTTCGCCGCCTGGGCCCAATTCCAATCCGCCAGTGTCAAACAGGCGTATTTGACGCAAGTGATTGAACCTCATTTGCCGTTATTGTGTCCGTTCTGGGTCGGGAGCTTGAGGGAGTATGCGAGGGTGAGGACGGATCCGGATGCGACGTCTTCGGACTCGGGAGCAGGGGGAGCGGCGTTCGATTCGGTTTATTCGGGGCTGTCGAGGGAAACGGCGCTGCCTGTGAGTTCATGTAGTCGAATGAGTGAGGTACTTTGACAATGGGTTCGCTGACGATGAACGCACGATGTGGACAGTTTTACGAGCGATCTTGGCCGCAGATGCTTCATGCCGTCGGGACCTTGCTCAAGGCGGGCAACGCGCACATGCTCCGCGCCGTCGATGGCAAAGTCCCTAAAGCCGCCGACTCTGCAACCAACTCGCCACCACCCCCGCCGCACCGCACCCAGCCTGCCGAATACTTTTGGGTCCTGTTTGGTCTCTCCTACGAAGCCCTTTGCGCAACCCCACCACCAGCAGGAACGACATCCCCGCTCGAAGTACAAACGATCGCGCTCGAAGCTTTGACAGGTTTGATCCGCCCTCACGTCTCCGGGCCGGCTTTGGTGGAGAAGGGTTTGTTTGACGAGGTGTGCAATCTGTGTTATCGATTGGCGATTACGGAGGGACCCGAGGTCAAAGTGCATGTGATGGATATTGCGGTGCAGATGGCGAGGAATTATGAAGGGGAGGGTGTCGAGTGAGTATGAGAGCTTTCCAGGTTTTCTCTTTCGTCTGTTTGCTGATGTAGGTCTGGTGGGAGCAGCCTGGCCGAGGACAGCAAGATGCGACGCTGCTTGCAGATCGCGACCTGTGTGCTGCGCGAAAGCGTACCTTCGACGAGTTCGTCACCAAAACGTGAGTCGCGGGCTCGATATACATGCTCTTCTGGCTTGGCACTGACTCAGTGGTCCTTTTTTCGACTCAAATCAGCCACGCTCGCATCGGCGCCGGCTCGAATCACCTTGCTTCGCTCGGCGTTCAGCTCGTTCGCCGATCTGGCGGACATCTACCCCGCCTCGACGCGCGAGGAGCTATACGCGATCGCCTTTTACTTCTATTCACGTGAGTGAGGGCGACGCTCTCATCGCAGGGGAATGCTTTAAAGCTGATTTGTCTGTCTTCCATCTCACAGAATTGCTGCAAGAGGAGGCCAGCGAAATCGACCTTGTGTCGCCCACGCTGCCTGTGCTCAAGGTCTTGTGCGATCGTAGTCAGCAGTTCCCACCTGCTGCTCGAGGCTTCGTCGTGTTGCCCAAGGTGATCAACGGCATGCTCTCCGCGTGTCTGCAAAACATCGACTCGGTGCGCGGGCGGCGAGGCGCCGCGGCCATCCTCAAGACGAGGAACAATCTCCTTGCGGCGGTCCTGCTTCTCACCTCGTTGGGTCCGTCGATCCAAGTCGGCCAAGAGGTGGTTGAACACGCGTGCTTCATCATCACCTCGATCGCCCTCTCGCCCTCTTCTGAAGTATTGCCGACAGCTCTGCATTGCTTGACCTCGGTCCTGGCAGCTGCATCTCGTGGTTCGGGCGTGCTACGATACTGCGTCGGGCAGATCTTGCCGACGTTGATCGAGTTCGTCGCGAAAGCGTCCAAAACGGAGCTTCAAGCTGGGGATCCCACGTTGATTCAAGTCGCTGAAGTGCTCAAGGCTTTGGTAGCCGTGCTAACGGGTGTGGCTATTGATCGAAGTGAGTGGCAAATAGTTCTAGGGCCTGTTATACTTTCGAAAAGGGGCTGATCCAAAAAGATGCTTGCCACAGAAACCCAATCGCTTTCGATCCTCCTGCCGGTCCTCATCCTCCTTCTCAAACCTTCCTCTCCGAGTGCCTCGCACACCCTCGCAATCACGCATCTCATCCAACTCGCTTCCTCAAATTCGAGCAGTTTCAAAGAAGCGACCTTCAGCCTCAGTGAAGAACAACGCACGACGTTGGAGACGAGTATCCGGGCTCAGGTCGGAGGGACAAGGAGGGTCGAGGTCAAGGAGGAGGCACCGAAGATTAGTTTGAAGATGTTTGGGTAGGGTTTGCTGAGACGTATGTGTAATTCTCAATGCGGAGTCTGTTGAAGGTGTTAGTAGACCTTGCACTGATATCGGGGGCCGGATAGCTTAGTAGGTCAAAGCTTTTCCAATTAATGGAAGCGACCCAGGTTCGACTCCTGGTCCAGCCGTTTCTCTTCTTTTGTTGATCATTTCGGGATCATCGTTGATTCCAACAGAGTCTTCTTGCACGTTCGTGCGGTGAGATTGGAAAAGAGGACGTCAGCCGCTCGGCTTCCTCGTCTTTTGTCCCTCCACACCTCGCTCGTTCCCTCTCGCCTCGATTGACAAACCGCGCCCTCGGGCGAAGAACTCCGTCCACTTTACAGAATATCGAATTCGAGGTGTCCAAGTCGAGGTGCTCAGCAAGATCCCCGACGTTGACACTTGTCCCGATGAGCGCAGGTTCGTCCTTCCATCCGCCGGCCCCTTTCCCCACGAGCTGTCCCACCGATTGCGATGAACTCGGACAGGCATCTCGAGGCAAGTGGATCCGAACCCGTCCAGGGATCGCAGAGGAGAACATTTGATTCGTTGCAGCGTGGGTGTGTCTTACTATACTGGCCTAGCCATTTCTTCCGACTCGATTTTTCCGAAGATTACTACGCCTTGATATTGTTATGGTGTTATTTGAGCCTAGTGAATAATAAAAAGCAACCGCGGGGCCGGCGGCTTCCTCAACCGGCGGCTTTCTCAGCGTGTCCGCTCTCCCTCATCAGCGCGCTTTCGCACGACCCCACCGACCTACGAAACAATGGAAGGACCAAGCGAAAAGACCACACCTTTGGCCAAGGTCTTTCCCAGCCCCTTTGCGATCGAAGATTCGCAGTACAGCGGGGGCAAGACCCCGGTCCTCGCTAGACGTGAGTGCGCGCGCTCACTAGTTTCCGCCGGCGCCAAGCACCGTCTACGCCATACCCCGAGCGAATTCCAGCCCCAGAAACACATCGGAGGAGTGGTATGGTTCATGTTTGAAGCAGCTGCGACAGCATGGTGTGAATCTGCCTCGTCGTCACGTGCAATGCTGCTCTTCGCCAGTTCAGTCGCGGCACGCGTGGCATTCTCCCGTCCGCTAGCCGCGCGTCGGCACGTGCCTGGCTTGGCCCAGGAAGACCGAGGAAGACGGCTCGCTGCCCAATGTGGGGCACCTCTCTTGAGTGGGCAGCGGCCATCGAGCGCGTGGTTCAGCAAGCACATCACCCAAGCGATCACGTCCACTGATCGGCACGTTTTCTGCACGTCTGATATTGTACAGCCCCGTATACCCTCCACGAAATCGAGATGAGAGCGCTGTCATATTCGATTCGCTCGAACAAGGCCGACTGGCAAACGAAGCGGCTCAGTCGCGAGATCAGAACCAAATGGGCCATCGAGGCCTTGGAGCAGAGCGCGGAGAAAGCGGAACTGGCGTTCAAGCACATGACGCTCGAAAGGCGACCCCTAACTTTTTGGATGGTCGACTACGTCTTGGAGGAGCTCGAACAGCACGCGAGGGTGGAGCGCATCGTCAACGGCCAGTGGAGGGTGAGGAGCCGATCCTGGCGCTCGCATGACACAGCACCAGCTGACTCGATCAGTTCCAACGTTACTTGATTCCTGGTAGGAGAGCTGCTTTGACGCCATCTTTGAATCGGACCGCCTCATCCCTGATGGTCTACGATCGGCGCTGATTCGTCAAGTTGCCAAGCTCGAGAACGTCCCCGAGGAGCAAAAGGACTGGCACCCAGGATCGAAGAAGCAGGTCCTCGATCTCGTGCATCCGTCTCTCTACCCGCTCGTCTACAAACAGTCCGTGTTACGCACATCCCTCGACGTGGACTCGAAATCGGGCACCACCGCTGCGTCGGCGGTGACCCTCGCCGAAGCTCCCGGTCCCAAACCAAGCTCGACGTCCGCCATGTCCAGCCGCTCGGACGACGTAGACGAGACCTCGTACCTCTCGAGTCAGTACCAATGGTTGCCCAGCGACTTTACGCTCGACGAGAAAGGAGGAGTGTCGATTGATGGATACATCAACAACCTGCACCCCGACGACCATGCCGACTTGTACGACACGATCGCCGTCATCTTTTCGCAATTCGTGCCCCTCTTTGACCAGACGCTGTCGGAACTGATCGACCCACGTCCCCGCGCGATCCCCGTCACCGGTTCGGATTGGTACGGTAGCCACGACTTTGACGCGGACGAATGGATGGAAGAGCACGCGTCCGAGTTCGATGAGGACACAATGCAAGACGCCTTGGACGAGGCCCAAGAGGAGTGGGAATTGACGCGCGAGATCACCTTGCCGGCCCCTAAGGGTCTGTTCCACCCCGCTCCGGAAGAAGCGATCCGCCGCAAGATCGAAAGCCCCACATTCACGATCAAAGGGCGCACCGTGCAGGTCATCGTCAAGCTCGCCAATATCGTCCTTACCCCCGATCAGCCCACCTACAACGGCGGGATATGGCACGTCGAAGGGATGAAGAACGAGTCGATCGTCGCGACGGGTATCTACTACTACGACCAGGTGAACATTGACGGCTCGTCGCTCGCCTTCCGAGGCACGTTCGACGAGACCGAGCTTCCCTATGAGCAAAACGACGAGCGTGGGGTGGAGATCGTGTTTGGGATCCAAGGGGACGGACCGACGGTGCAGTCGTACAACTCGGCCGCGACGACCCACAACCGGTGCTTGACGTTCCCCAACATTTACCAGCATCGCGTCCCTTCGTTTTCCCTACGCGACCGCACCAAGCCCGGGCACCGCAAGATCCTCGTCTTTTTCTTGGTCGATCCGTTGCGCCCTCGCATCCCTTCGACGCGGGACGTTGCACCGCAGCAGCGAGAGTGGATCGAACGTGCCTTGTGCGAGTCGGCGCCCGGCGCAGATACGGAAGCGGACGACTCCGAACCCTCTCGGGGGTCGCTCATCAACCGACTGCCGAACGAACTCTGGGACCGGATCCTCGACTTGACCGACGGGCTGATGACACAGGACGAGGCCAAGGAACACCGCAACAAGTTGATGTTTGAGCGCAAGTTCAAGCTCAAGGAGCACAGCACGGAGGTGTACGAGCGCGAGTTTTCGTTGTGCGAGCATTGAATGGAAGAGGGTGTACCATGGCCGTGACTGTGTACGACGTACTATTGGCGGCTCTTTTTGACGTCCGGTATTGCCAGTCATCGTTATTGCAAATATTTTGTTCTTAGTTGCAGTATGCCCCAGAGCCGACGTGAGGGTGTCGATCGAAGCGAGTTGAGTTGCGCCATTTCATCGTCGCTGTCCCAAAAGTGACGACGGTGCAGAAACCGATGAGTACAGCTCCCATCCCTGCCGCAAAAATCTTGTTTCGTTGTATGGGTAAGAGACTCGGCCGAAGTTTTAGGGGACCGAGGGTCCAAGCGCATCGATGCCGATCATCAGCGCAAGGAGTCGCGCCGACTCGTGCAAAGGACCCTCTAGCCATACACGAAGCGGGCAGAGTGACGGATCGAGAAGATGGACGACCTGGTCTCGCGAAGTCGTGCCGAAAGTCGGGGATGAAATCGTAACGCCCCGGCTAGAGCTCGGCGCTCGCGAATTGAGCGTAATCAGAGAGGCCCGGAGTGCACTTGGTTCCTGAGATACTTATCATATTCCCATAGCAGAGTCTGTCCTACTGTTCTTGCCACAAGAAAGTGATAGAGAGTAATGATGGCGGATTGTGCCGACTGGAGCATGCGGGCATAGCCTGGCAGAGTATCACGAATCGGCATTTCGGCGCGGAATATCGCACGCACGGCAGCTTGGATCGCCGCGTTGACTCCTCCGTATTTACATCTGGTTGAAAATTACCATCACCTATAACAAATGCTGCCATTGCTGCAGGTGTGATTAATTCTCCAATGTTTTCAGGAACACGTTTAATATATTTACCTGTAGTTACATCTAACTGGTAAAATACCCCATCGGCCGCGACACATGTCCGCACATGTGCGGACACTTGATTATAGCTCAATACATGACGATATCGTATCTTTTCGATGTCGTAGGACAAATATATAAGTATTCCTAGGTTGAACCTGCAAGAAGAACATGATACGATGTGTGCTGCAAGATTTATGATGATTTCAAATTCTCATGTGCGGACCGCAGCCTCATGTGCGGACATGTGTCGGTCTGCGGTCCGCACTTGGCCCAGCAAAGTGCGGACCCATCTGGCCAAGTGCGGACCCATCCGGCCGCACTCCGAGTCCGCCTAAGAATCTCGAGCAGTTCAACGATGAGACATACTTGCTACTCTGTTGACTTCATGTTGTATAGGGACTTTGCTAACTAGACTTTTAGAGTTGAAGTGGATCATGAAAATGTCTCTAAAGTTGTATCATTAGCAGGAGCGCCCACTACTACAAAGCTGGCCCAGAAGATCACAACGCTGCAAATTTTGAGACAGACCTATCACGCTTAGTGGTTTTTAGCATTGCTACATCAAAGGTTCTCTAACTCACCGATTTGAAGCCCTCGAACAAGACGGAAGCGTCTTGCATCTTCCAGACCCCTTTTCCCTCATCAAAGGACCCGTCCGGAGGCATTGTCGACACTTTGGATGGAAGGTCGGCGAGAGCCTCGGAGTCGTAGTATAGGCCCCACAGCTCGTGCCATTGCTGGTCCAGCAGCGCATTGAACGAAAGTAGCAAGTCATATGATTCATGTTCTAGCTCGTAGAACAACATAGTCACCAATCCGTTGGTGGTCCTGTTGCCGATTGGATAAGCGAGCTGACCGCGCATTGCGTCGAAGTGGTAGCGAGTTGCTTCTTCCCCGTAACCGACGATTGCATCCGTAGCGAAATGCTCACCGCTGAGAATGTGGCGCACCTCTGAACGAAGAGACCAGACGAGCTCCATCTGGCCCGAGACAGCCAAGCGAAGCTCACGCGGGGGTTGCTCGTGGCGAGGATACTGGTTGTTGATGTTGAATACAAGCACACGAGGAAGCGAGGTGATCGAAATGATCTGCGTGTAAGAGCGTACGATGCAATCGCTCTTGTGATAACGACGCCCAGTATTTTGTTTCTCTACGTCCGCCATTGCTGGTTGCCCAACAAGTGAGCCAAATACCTCCGACAGAGTTGGCTCGCTAAGGTTTAGGCTCAATAGTAGGACGGACCAGTCGACGATGAAGTGTCGTCTTGGCAAGATCTCAATTTGTACGCACTGACAAGCCGAGCAATAACCGGCTCGTTGAAAGTGGGTTTCGATCTGAACTCGGGCCGACGAGGTTGGCAAGTGATCCCGCGGTATTGGTATTGGTATGTGGTCGACCGTAAAGGTGTAAAGCGACACGAGCCAGCTCTGCGGACGACAAGAGCGATCAGCCCAATGTGGATTTATGGTAAGCAAAAGAATCTTGATCGACTGACCGATGGGTTGCTGTGCTCGAAGTACGCATCGGATGCATCCTTTACGGGTTTCGAATCATAGTCGTAGGCTAGCTGCGTGTATTCGCGAATGAGGCTCCAGATCTCGAGGGCCAGTGTCCGACCTTGAAGTGCGAATGTCTCCTCCATTTCCAGCTTGGCACACATGGAGGGGTTGGTGATAAAGAGGCAGTCCATGTGCATTAGCCACTCTTTCAGCCCGGTGGCGACCGAGAGCAAGCCAACCAAGGCCGAATCAAGCCAGCAGGAATGGTTGTGCCATGGACCTTGGACAATGCCAGTCCGTTTGCTGCATTGCTGCTCGGATCGAAGCCAACAGTCTTCGTGGAGTGTGGCAATCGTGCTGCTTTGGAGTTCGAGGGGCGTCGAGCTCGACACTGCCTTCGGCGGAGATAATCCCAAGCTTGCTTGAGATGTGGATAAGGACTTGGAGTCGGCAGCTTTGGGTGGCGCGAATGCCGAATTTGGCACAGGCTGGACATGTGCCACCGCTAATTCTGACTCCGGCTTCCCTAAGGCGGCGATCATCCGTTTCCGAGGTACACGGTAGTTCTTGCCAGACGATTGGGGCTTTTCCAATAGCGCAAGAACTGTGAGGCAAGAGAGATACCGCTTTGAGTCGGGTAGGTTTTACCCTGCAGATCCGCGCTTGAGCAGTCAAATACGTACATCTCGACCTCTCTTCCGTCCACTCGTTGAGCGCCCTCACTGAAAGAGGAGTCGGTCGTATTGATCGCGCCGCGCCGCTCGATGGGCGGCCCGAAGATTTGGCACGCGATTTGGAAATGGAAGCTTCCTTCGGTTTTGTGGAGCGGTCAGCCAGGCGCCCCGTCGTGCTGCACGATTTGACATGACCGGATGAGCTCCGCTGCCTTGATTGCGTCAATTGAAGAGCAAATAAATCGTCGTCCGAATCGTCTTCATCGGATAGCGCTTGAGAAGTCATGATAGGCCCATTTTTGGAAACCGCTTTGGCCGGCCTTGACTGCGCACCGCGCAGTTTACTTTTGCTTCGCGGATCGACGGATTGCTGCCGTGAGCGAGCTGAATCTATCGTGGTCAAATCGTCGATCTCAATCGATGAGACTGGCATGGGCCGCGACAACAAGCTGGGCGGCGCGCTTGATGACTTGGAAACGCCTGTCCCGGGATAACGAGCAGGAGAAGCGAACGCAACTGACGCTTCTGGCATGTTGGCGTCACTGATATAAGACGAAGGCACTTCTCTGCGTTCCTTGATCTCTTTCATATGAGCGCGGGTGTTGCCTCGCTCGTGATAGGTCGAGCTCTTGACGTAGCCATCTGCAAGGACGGGATGAGAATAAAGTCAGACTCAATGGTGAAGAATGTTCTGATGCAGGCGCGCCGCACTGACCAGCTGCATGCATATCAATGTTGTCGGTCAGATTCGCGAATTCCAGAAGCCGCATCACTCCTTCCACCGGGCCATATCGTTCGTTGCCGCACGAATGTATCAGAAGCCAGTGCGACGATTCTACCGCATTCGTAGTGGTTGCCACACCGTTGTTTGCCGTTCCACTCAAATTCTTGAAGACCACACTTCGGATCGCCGGTCTTGTCCACCACTTGATCCAGCTTTCGGCCACGGGGAACTTGTCGATGATGAACTTGGCGAGAGTGTCAATTGCTGCATGAGACTTTGCTGCGCGCATTGAATGGACCAGTGAGGCAAAGTGGCTGCGCTCGTCCGATTCGGCGAAATGTTTGAGTCCAAATCTTCGGACTTGCTCAATGAAGTGAAAAGCGCAACCCTTAGCCACCTTCTCACCGATCTTGATAGCCTCCGCCGTCCACTGCTTTTTCTGGGGGTCGGTCACATTGAGTAGACCCACGTCTGCGATTTTGCGTCCTACGTACCACTCTACTATGGCTTCACGGAGACCAAGTAGTTGCGCAGCTGAATAGTCGACAACAAAGGCGACCCCATTGACGATCTCGTCTACAGTGCACTTGCTATCGTTCAGGATCTTGAACAGTTGCAAAAAATGCTGGCGGTAGAAACTTGCTCGCTCATAGTTGCCGATGGAGTACAAGACGGGGAGCCAACGACGAGCGCTGGGCGAGTAACAGACTGTGGCCAGTAGTACGTATTTGTCCCGGAAGAAGGTGTTATGAGCGTCGGTAGGCCACCCTATATTGCCATCAGCAGCTTGTTCGGCGATCGAGTCGATGAGTCGTTCTCGCATCAAAGGGGTCTGGATGCCAATCGACATGTCGGAGCTTGCTTTAGCGTCCGGGTCACTGCTTCTTCCTGAAATCGTTGAAACAGCCTTCCGTCTCTTCCTCTCAGGCTCGGTCTTGGCCTACTTCCGTGGATCGGGGTCGCGGTCGGATGCGAGGAGCGGATCCTCGAAATCACTGTCGTACTTGGTGTACACCACCAGCTGATGATCGACATCTGCAATCACGCGCACGACTGAGTGAAGATCATCCTGTAGGGCGCCACGCTTGCTTTGGCCCACTCTTGGCGCGTGCCTGGCAATCGTCCGAGTATTGTCGTATAGTGGACAGATCTCGGAAGCGGACGGCGGGTGTCGTGGGTCGTCTGGGAAAGCAGTCATCTGGCCCATGCGTAGCTCTGCCGCAGATGCTTGGGGCGCGGCAGAACGCAGACGCTGCAGTTGTTCCACCTGTTCCGATGACGGACGAGAGACAGGCGGAGGAGGATGGTTGTGGAATCCCGAATGCAAAATGAAGACCTCGCCCGGGCGATCCTTGCGTTGCGCTTGAATAATGGTTGCCGAACAAAGTATGTGCTTCATCGGCCCGTTGCAAGCTGAAATCGGACAGAGCGGGATCTGCGATGGTGTGCGCTCTACGTTCGGAGCAATCGCTTTGCGCGAGGTGAGTTTGTTGGGCGCTTCCTGTGTAGTGTCGAGCGCTTCGGCCTCCTCCCCGCGATTTGCCCTCCTTGGTACTGATATATTTGTCGGAGGTCGACGCTTGCCACAACAGGATCGGTCGCAACAGAGAAACACACCCAAGCAGTATCTCTTGCTGTACTTGACATACTCGACGTTCAGTTCCCGACGAGGGCCTTGCCAGACACCACCAGAGTCGCTTCGATTGCCCGATGCTGAGAAAGACCACAGATACGACAAGCCACCATTCGACATTGGAACGGCAACGACGTCGTCCCAAGTTCCGTTGGGTCTCCATGAATCGAGAACGACCTCTCTGGGGTATTCATCGAGCATGAGGTCGGTCATCTTCATTCGTCCTTCGTTGTACTTCGGTAATTCCGGGTAGTCTCCATCTTCCGGGTCATTCGGATATTTTAGGTCGTTCGGATGGGTGTGCGATGACCGGGAGTAGCGGTGGCCATCACTTGAGGTGCGGAACTCGGCTAGTTGACGATTCTGCCGTCGCACCTCGTCGTCGGCCTCCGCTTCGGCTATGGCAAAGAAGCTCGATGCTGATGCCGCCTCGCCAAGATGCAGTGTGTTTTCAGGAGTCCTGACCAGAGTGACTGTAGGCGGGGGTGTTCCAGTCCTGCCCTCATCTTGTAGAGGTGCCGCTTGCGAGCGAGCGGGGATGGAAGTGCAATGCAGAAATTGATGACGATCTTTAGGGTGCTGGTAGATCTGAGGTGACGATTAGGCGGTAGCAATTTCAGTAAGCGAGTTGATTCTGCAAGCATTGTTCGATGCGGAAGGGAAACAAAGACATACCCTCATTGACAGTATAGCTTCTGCTGGCAGCGTGCCGAGGTCGAGAGCGGAGCTGGTCGACTCAAGAACTTGGTCCGAGAAATCGGCCCTGGCAGCGAACGACGCGAGCTTGACGTATCGAGAGGAGATGAAGATCTGGCTGGGAGCAAACGAGACATCGGTCTGATCGACGATAGAGTAATCAAAGCAGGAGTCATCTGAAGATTTGCATTGGAAGAAGTTCGTCAGCGATCTGCAGGCAAGTCATTAGGTGAATCACTTTATGATTGTCCTGCATACCTTGGAGAGCAATTCCGAGCTCGTCAGCAACCTCGTCGAGCACATGCTGAAGGTAAACGAAACGACAGGCTCCTGCTGTGAAGTTGATGGGGACAGAGGGCGTCATTCGCACCGCTACGCCAGCAACTAAGTGGCCGGAGGGAGATCGTGCTTCGACGGTCGAAACTGAGCAAGTGGAGCCCGCCACACCGTGATATCAGCGATTTCAACCCTAATGTACAGACATTCGCTTGGAAAGTTGAAGACGTACCATTAATTCTTAGAGCAATCGATTCAGGAAAATCACGAGTGGTACTGAGGGATGCCGAAGTCGACGCGCCTTCTTGCGGAAAAGCCGCCGATTGAGGCAATGACGACATCGTCCCCTGCGGCCGCGGTGCACCCAGATCGGTGTTGGAAGTGATACCTTTGAATCTCAACGTCTGATTGAGCGTGTTCGTTGTTGAAAACAAAAGAGGAGATGTAGAGGTGCAAAACGGGAACGCGTCGTTGAGGATCGGACTGGAAATAGTAACCGCATCGTCGTAATGATCGTGGCCACCGTCTTGGCCGACTTCGCTCTTGCTCACACTACGGCTTAGATCGAAACTGATACTTTGTGCCAGGTGGTTCTGTCCCTGCATTGCGAAGGTAGAGGATGAAGGTGGGGCCGGCACCGCGCCGGTCGACATGGCCGCGAGGTGGTCGCCAGCCTCAGCAGCACAGGTGTTGTCATGATCCGCAGCTAGCCGACCCGCGAGCGGCTCGTCAAGTTTGATGGAGGCTTCTGATATGGGTGTCAAGATCGGGTGATGCTCGAAGCTCGGTTGCTTGCGTGCTGGGTTGGCGTACGGTGTCTTCGGCGTATTGCGAGTTGCTGAACGCGTCTGGGGCCGGCCGACAACTTCGCAACTCCATTGGCCTGAAAGTCTGATCTGTCTGACTCCTCGCGAAAGAAAGCGAGACGACTGCCACGTCAAACAACGTCTACAGTAAGTCGGGTCTGAAACGTGCGGCGGCGCGGTCCTGACTGATACGCGTCGAACAATTAAGTGGTCACGACGCGACCTTACGCGTTCATTTACCGAGAGGCGGAGCTCCTCCGACCGTGCCGATCGGCTACCGGCGCCTGCCTATCTTGAGCATATAGCCCAAGAGAAGAGTGATGTGTTGTGTCGTCTTTTAGAGCACGTGACTTTCTAGCCGTAGGAGCGTCCACAATCCTCGATTTTGATACCATCTCCAGAGGAGTAAAAAGCTAACCATTAAAAATGTGCATAAGTGCGACTCGGCTGAGTGTGGCCGGATGGGTCCGCACTTTGCTGGGCCAAGTGCGGACCGCAGACCGCCATGTGCGGACACTTGACCGACACATGTCCGCACATGAGGCTGCGGTCCGCACATGAGGCTGCGGTCCGCACATGAGGCTGCGGTCCGCACATGAGGCTGCGGTCCGCACATGAGGCTGCGGTCCGCACATGAGGCTGCGGTCCGCACATGAGAATTTGAAATCATCATAAATCTTGCAGCACATATCGTATCATGTTCTTCTTGCATTTTCAACCTAGGAATACTTATATATTTGTCCTACGACATCGAAAAGATACGATATCGTCATGTATTGACCTATAATCAAGTGTCCGCACATGTGCGGACATTTGTACAACCTCCCCCCCCATCCTCCCCCACTGCTGCACCCGCGGGTCATCACCGTCTGCAGCTCGTACCTCGGACCGCAACGTCGCACATAACACTCAGCCGCTCGCGATGAACGCCGCTCCAGCAATCGAGTTCCCCAATCCTTTTGTACTGGGAACGTACAGGAATAAGCCTGGAGGTAAGCTCCGAGCTGACTCGATACCCCACATTCGAGCTCGGGTCATCGTCATCAGCATTGCGCATCGGTCGACTGGTCAGCTTCGAGGCGCCGAGCGCCTGAATCGAATGCAATGTCTTTGCATTTTTTTCCTGTAGTGGATTGGCGAGCTCCAGGGAGCTCATGTCGCCGAGCATATGACTCGAGGCTTCGCGACGGAACGGGCAACCTGCCGACGTCTCGCCCACTGACGCGCGGCCTGGCACCGACCCAAAGTGTTGCGCTGTTAACTTTTCGGATTGGATCGGCTCACTCGGGCATAGTCTCCACCGGGGGGGGGGGGGGGGGGTTCCTCTAGAATACTCACTCTACTTATCGTCACCCTCTTCATAAATTACATTTCACACAGACCCGTACGCGCTGCAAGAGATCGAGATGAAGGCCCTATCGTACAAGATCCGCACGACCGAGCCCGACTGGCGCGAGCGACGACACGACTCGGATGTGAAGGCGGGGTGGAAGAAGGATGCGCTGGAGAAGAGCAAACGAAAATCCGAGCGAGAGCAACGCTGCCGCACCCATCAGCCGATGACGGCGGAGATGATCGACTACGCGTTCGATGAGTTGGAGGATTTCGCCCGTTTCGACGTCGTGGTACGCGGCAAGTGGTGGGTGAGTGACGCGGATGAAGTGGCACAACGCAGCAGTCGAAGTGTTCGGATGTAGTGAGTACCTGCTGATGTTTCCCTGCTATTTTGACACGCTTGACGACTTGCGATTAGCAAGCCTGCTTCGACGCAATCTACGAGTCGGATCGCCTCGTACCTGATGACCTTCGCACGTCGCTGCTTGGCCAAGTCCTCAAGGTGGAGAATGCAAATAGGCTGCGCAGTGCAGCCTCGCGATCACAAGTCAATGCTATCGTCGACCCCTCGTGGTACCCGCTCATGTACGGCCGAACACTTGTCCGTGCTGGTGACAGTGATGCGGCTCGCGATCCACCGACTGTGACCACTGCTCGCGTGGCCGAGAAACCTCCAAGGCCAGAGAACACCCAATAATACAAGTACACCTCGAAAAAGTACCAATGGCTCCCAGCGGACTTTGCAATCGACTCCAAGGGCCAGGTCAAAATCCTCTCGTACATCAACGACCTCGATCCCAGCGAACATGTCGCACTGTACTCGTCCATCGCCAGCGTCTTTGCCGAGTTCGTTCCGCTCCTCGATCAGACCCTCTCTTATCTTCTTCACGCCGCTCCACCTATCATTCCCGCCACGTGGGTAAGCTGGTACGAACATGATTACCAACCTCAGTACTCGAGGGACAAATACGTAGGCTTGGACAAACACATGCGT
This sequence comes from Microbotryum silenes-acaulis, assembly GCA_003665825.1. Lineage (NCBI taxonomy): Eukaryota > Fungi > Basidiomycota > Microbotryomycetes > Microbotryales > Microbotryaceae > Microbotryum > Microbotryum silenes-acaulis. Next base: position 690,276 of record QPFY01000014.1, read on the forward strand.
CGTCACGCGCGCGAAATGGCCTACCTCGAAAGGCTGGAGAACCGCCGTTTCGTCCTCCTGTCGCCCTCGCCATTCAAGCCCTCAAGCACGGACGATATTCAAGCGCGGCTTGACAATCCCTCCTTCACTCTCAAAGGTCGCACCGTGCAGGTCGTCGTCAAGTTCATCAACTACAAGCTGACCCCGGATCAACCTACCTACGACGGAGACGAATGGCGTGTCGTCGGGCTCAGGAACGAATGTATCGTCGCTACAGCGCTCTACTGTTACGATGAAGAAAACGTCACAGAATCGTCCCTAGCTTTCCGAAGCACCTTTGACGAGTCCGATCTGCCCCATCCGCGCTCGGAGGAACACGAATACGCTCTAGCAAGTATCTTTGGCATCGAGGAAGACTCGACGACGGTGCAGTTGCTCAACTCGGTGCCGACGGCCCAGGGCCGTTGCCTTACGTTCCCCAACGTTTATCAACATCGAACCGGTCGCTTCTCTCTCCGAGATAAGACCAAACCGGGGCACCGCAAGCTCATGGCCTTCTTTTTGATCGATCCCACGCAGCGCATCACCTCGACGACCGATGTCGCGCCGCAGCAGCGAGAGTGGATCGAGCGCACCTTGCTCCCATCGAAACGCACCATCGACCCCCTGAGCTACTTGGGATCGATCTTTCACAAGCTACCGATCGAGCTGTGGACTCGCATCGTCGACTTGACCGAGGGTTTGATGAAACACCGTGTGGCCAAGTCGCACCGAAATAAGATGGAAGCAGAGCGCAGCACCATGCTTAATGCGTACAGCCGAAAGGTGTTTGTCCGCCCCCTCGCCTAGCTAACCCCCCGGGCTCGATGCGCCTTCTTCCGGACATTCTCATTCAGATTCATAGCTGATAAACACCCTGGAGCAATCCTCATTAATCAACGGTTGGGCTCCTGCTTTGTTTTGCTTGTAGACCTCATAGTTCAGTGTGCAGCGGCATTTTTGTTGCCAGTTCCGAACCGAGTACGGACTTGAAAGCCCCGACGCTGTCGGAGGCCGAGTACGTAATGGCCCTAAATAAGTGATCTTTCGATTTCAATCTGCTCGTCAAAATATCCGGATCTCTAACAGACCTATAACGATTCCGAAAGGGATGGTGCGCTCGGCGCGGGCCATCAATCGGCTGCACAAGCCTGCATCGCCGTTCGTACCGAAACCGGCTACATCAGTCGCTCAGCAAGCGTGTTATATCACCAAGAAGTCTGACTTGCGATTTAATCTGAACGCGAAAAGCACTTGTCGTTGTAGTTTCCATAAGAGAGGGTAAAACAAGATACATTTTGCAGAGGAGCATGCGCTTTGCGGCCCTTGCATGAACCCACACGTCAGTCGCACCGGCGCCGTCAGGAACCCATTGATGATGTAGCGCGCCGAGGTCGAGTCACCCGAGTAGAGCATCCTCAGCACGCGAAGAAAGGTGGCAGGAGCGCCCAGAGCGTCAAAGATGGCAAAGATCCAGTCATGCTCGACAAGGTCGTAGGCGGATGATTGGTCAAGAGACAAGAGCGCGGCCGCGGGGAACTCGGTCCTGCGCGCGCCAAGTTCCTCGATCAGGAGACGAAGGTGTAGCGCAGCGTCGGCCGATCGGCGGTCCTTGACGAATCCGTGCTGCTGCGGTGGGAGGAGATCGGGCAGAATTTGGTTCAATCGGGCGACGTAGACCTTGGTAAAGATCTTGTAATCGCACTCGCGCAGGGTGATGGGGCGATACGACGAGAGTTCGGCGCGATCGGCATTCTTCTTGTGGCGCTTGAAGATGAGGCGCACGAGTCCCTGGCCCTGCTTGGGAGAGAGTGAACCGCGCTCGATCATCGCGTTGTAGGCCTTGGTCAGCACCTTGGACCACGCCTCAGGTGCGGTCTGGTAGAGTTCGTAAGGCACGCCCGACGGGCCCGGCGATCGCCCCGGGTCCGTCGTCCCGATCGCGGCCACGACCTCGTCCTCGGTGATCAGTCGCTGGAGTAAGTCGATCTGCGATTCCGAGAGTCGGCGCAGAAAGAGCGGATCCGAGCGCGGGTCGTCGCAAGTCCGCGCCGCCCTGATCGGCGCGAGGAATTCGTCCCGAAGTCGAGCGACGCGGTCCGGGTCGCGAGGCTCGATGTGGTAGAGGCGCTAAAAATGCGCCTGCGTGTGGTCAAGAGCGACATCAATTTCATGCGTTAGCTCTCCGTTGCTCAAGCGCAGTGCTGTGATCTTGGAGTCCGAGTTCCGCGCCGCGAGCTTGGCGTGGACCGGCCGCGACAGTCGTTCCTCGGAAGCGATCTCGGGGACGTGGACTCGGATCCGGAGTAGGCGCGCGCGCTCCTCGACCGCCCGCTTGAGTTCCTCCGACGTCCTCGTCCATTCTGCCGTGTCCTCGTCCCTCCATATCGGTAACGCCTCCAGATCCTGCACCCTCCCCACCAAATACTCCATCCGTTCCGACCGCTCCCGATGCAGCCTCCTCGCCAGCTCACCACCCCTATCCCTGCACGCCTCCAGAACCTCCTCGAGCTCCCCCACCGGTTCCTCCCCGCTTGCCCCTTCCAACCATCCTTCCATCATCCGCTGAAATTCCACCGTCTTGAAGGTTGTGGTATTAATTCAATGTAGTTGGTTGGATGTGGTATGTAGGCTGAGCTGTGGGAGAGTCGCATCAAGATCGTCTGAGAGAGCCAGCACAATCAAGACCGGTCGGTGATCGGAGAGATCCTTGGGGTAGTCGTAGATCGTCGAGGCCTGGTCGAGCCTTTTCTGGTGAGTTCGTTGTAGGAGAAAGTAATCAAGCCGGGAGAAGGAGTTGGGTCGCTTGCGATTGGGGTTGGGTCGAGTGAAAGATGGGGTGATGGGGTGCTTGTAGCGGATGCAGTCCGTGTAGGCCGAGTCGAGCTTGCCGATCAGGATCGGCCAGTGGTGGTGGCGCCGACTTTGGTTCCGCCGATCGACTTCTGGGCGCGGGCAGTCGTTGAGATCGCCGCCAAGGAGTCGGAGGTGGGATTTCTGTGTTTTGTGGAGGATCAGTTTGTCGAAGAATTTTGCTCGTTGCTTTGGGTCAACGGGCGCGTAAAGGTTGTTGATTTCTAGAATTTTGATGTCGCCCCGCAGACGAAAGGAGGTGACGAGGAGCCGGCCGTTGAGTGCCGAGTGGGTGCGCAAGAGCTCGGCGTCGATCAGGGGCGAGTCGGCCGGAATCAGAGTCATACAGTGCTGGTTGATGAAGAGCTTGCCCTCGTACTCGTCCTTGATGAGCTGCCAGAATTGCGGTCTGATGAAATGCTCTTGTAAGAGAATCGCGGAAGCTTTAAATGTAGAAAGGTAGGTGTAGATATCACGTCGTTTTTCCGGGACCCCCACGCCCCTTCTTACGTTCCAGGTGATGATGGTGTGCTTGATCATTAATGGGTAGTCGAGGTCGAGGCGCTCTTGGCGGTGGTGTCGTCCTCAAAGAGGGGGAGGGCGGGCAGGACATCGTCCTCGGGCTCGAGGTCGGACCATCGTTTTTCCTCAGCTACCCCTTTTCCTTTCCCTCTGTCCACCTTCGTCACCTCGACCTGCATCGCCGTTGCCGCTGCCATCGACCTCGTCACCCTCCGCCCCTCTATTCCATCCTTCACCACGACGCGGCTCTTCCCTTTGATGATCACTCGCTTGGCGTCGGTCGGTTCGTCACTTGGGTCACTGAGGTCCGCCGCAGTCTGCGACCTCTTCATCACCTGCTTCTTGAACTTCGCAGCGGTCCCCCTGATGTTGATGGAGCGTATCTCACCGTCCTCGTCCCACGTGGCAAAGTTGTGACGCACCAAAGGGGTTTCAGCGTTGAGCCTCCTCTCGATGCTTTGGTCCCGCTCAAGTCGTGCCTGCTCAACCCAGTTAGCTCTGATCCTGTCCCACTCCTCCCCCTCGCGTAGCGACTTGGCGAGAGTTTCGGGTGACAGAGGTGGGGTTGGTTCGTGCGGCGTCGATTCGCGGGAAGCGGTGGCGGCGGTTGCTGTTGCGTCGCTGTCGTCGTCATTGTCCAGCCTGTTCGTTTCCCCTAAGTCCGTCGCTTCCGCATTCTCCGCTTTCGTCGATCCCCTCGCCTCGTCCACATCTCCCACCTCCGTCGCCACCTCCTCTTCCTCCATCTCCGTCGCCACCTCTCCTTCCGTTTCACCTCTTTCATCCGCCATCACCTCATTCTCATCAATCACCTCTCCATCAGATCCGCTGCAGTCCTCCAAGACCGACTCGTCCTCGCTCTCAATTTTGATGACCTCCGTTTTCGCGGCCGCCTCCGATTCCATCTCCGAGTCCTCCGAGTCCTCCGAGTCCTCGTCATCCGCCTTATCACCAGCGTCTTCCTCCCCCGATTCCTCCGGCCCCTGTTCGCCCTGGCCAGTTACCTCTTCCTCCTGTCCCTCCTCGACCTCGAGCCCGGCGAAGTGATTCTGTGATGCGATCCTGTTAACAACCGGCACAGGAATGGGGACCTCGGCCTCCACAATTTTGGTGTCGTTGGTGATGGTGTTCTTGTTGCTGTTGCTGTTGCTGTTGCTTGTGAGCCTCCTTTCGCTTCCTCTCCTGATCCAATCCGCAGGTTCCCACGTGACCCACAAAGTGGCACCTACCGCAAGCCGCCTCCTTCTCATAATCATGGCGAAGGGCGGTAACCGGGCTGCCTCGAGTGGGAAGGTCAATCCTGGAAGGTAGAATCTCCTTCAAGGTCGTGTTGGGGCGTTGGAATAGGGAGTCGTCATCGAAGTGTAGGAAAGCGGAGTAGTCTCCGGCAACGTGGGCGAAGGCCGAGGCGTTGTCCACGCTGATAACGCGCAGAACCTGCACAAGTTGGCATGAATGTCCCTTGCCTGACAGGTCTTGCACTATTGATTGGAACGATTTGATGATGGCATCCATGGAGGGCATTCCTTGAACACCGACGTTGATTCGAAGCTCGACCATGTTATGGTGGAACCTGTGAGACTTCGCGAAGCGGGCCTTCGCCGATCGCCAAGTGAGAGCGGGGGGCGTCGTGAGCGCCGCGTCACGTGCCTCGCCGGTGACGAACCCAACCGTAACACGATGGTGAGCCGCCCCATTACGCAGAATTGATGAATGTTGTACGCCTAAGATCTGTGGTTGATAGGCCGCAAGATGGTCCGGCAGAGGAACTCCAGGCTCAAAGCAGATAGGAGAGATCGGCGATAGCAGCCTCGTGCGCAGGCTACGAGATCGATCTTATCGGCATGAGTCGCTCGCGAGGCGCTCTGGTGAGACAGAGTCACTTCAAGGGCGTAATCAAAAAAATTCTCGACAGACCGGTTCGCGTTCAAGGCCGAAAATTTCAGCGATGTGGCGGTGGCGACGGGGTAGAGTTCGGCGAAGTAGATGGCCTGGACCCAACGATCCATGCGGTTTCCGGGTACAGCACCCATGGCTTGTAATAGGCTGCCCAGAGCCTTGGCACGCTGTTGTTGTTGTTGCTGTTGTTCAGGTGTTTGAGTCGCCATCTGACTCGCAGCGGCGGCATAGTTGGGTGCGGCGGTCGCCGGGCCCGTGACTTGCGTCTTCTTCGAGCTTATCGGGATCTGGTCGCGGGGTGGCTGGACGCTGGTGGCGGTGCCGGCGGTGCCGGCAGTGGGGACCCAGGGTCTCCTGTAGACATCTTGTCGGTGTATCACTTGTTAACTCGAGTATCGAAGACTGCGGTAGGGCGATTTCGAAGTGAAGTGAAGTGAAGTGAAGTGAAGTGAAGTGAAGTGAAGTGAAGTGAAGTGAAGTGAAGTGAAGTGAAGTGAAGTGAAGTAAAGTAAAGTGAAGTGAAGTAAAGTGAAGTGAAGTAAAGTGTGTGTTTTTTTTGTTTTTTTTTGTTTGACTGGGGCTCATAAATTGCTATCCTTCGGGTTGGCTGGGACCGCTACAAAAAGAGCTAAAGGAGGTTATAAAGCAACGACGGCGAGCAGTTGGGTGAAAGTCAAACCCCTGCGCGCAAAGAGCGCTGCGCAGATCAAAGCCCGCCGAGCACCTAACGCGGACTCCAACGGGCGGTGAGTACTGCTGCCGCTTCACGTCCCAAGAGCGGGAGCGAAGATACTCGAAAACCAGGCAAGAGCGCCTAGAGAAAGAAGGGGGAGAGTATACAGAAAGTCACGACTGGGGATAGAGAGAACCAGGAATACTAAGACAGAGAGGAGGGGAACACACCCGAGGGGCCAAGGGAGGGGGTCGAAGCCGGAGGTAGAGGTCCCCAGGGACTAACAGGCCGCAGCCAAGCCCCAGCTACTCGTCACCCCGACAGCGCCTGATGCCCTCCCTTGGCTGAGTCTCGAGTGCTGGCTGTTGAGCCGTCGGGGCCGAGCGAACAACGATCCAATACAACGAAACGGGCCTCGCCTTGACGCGAGGATATTGACCAAGAACGAGCGACCTTTCTTCCCGAGCCATGCCGTAGATCTTGACCAACGCGAACGAAAGAACCATTCGACGGAATCCAACACACGGCTTAGGAGTAAAAGGAGAAGTGGCTGAAGCGTAGTCAACAACTGAGCAACAGGAACGAGAAGAGGAAGGGAAGGGAAAAGGGGGGGAAAGGAGAGGGGAGAACTTCACAAAGCCTCCAACGCAAAGACGATCGACCGGGCTTGCCGATCCATCCAAGAACGAAGACCGCTACTGCGCAAAGTAGAGAGAGAAAGAGAGGTGCGCAGCCTTCCACTGCGCAACAAGTTTCAAGACAGTCAGGTTCTGAAAGAAAAGTCGACCTCCGAAAAAGAAGGGAGGAAAGGAGGGGAGGAAAATAGGAAGGAAGGACTTAACTCGGTCATCACACCTCCCAATCTCGAGCCCCAGGCACAAAGCCCGCTCGAGAGAGAAAATCTCGCTCGAACGCTCTGAGTGCACTGGGCAGCGAGGGAGGGGCCACGACCTTGTCCAGCTCGAACCGCTGATGAACGCGCCAGCGGAGCAGGTGCAGCCGCTGGAAGCCGATCGCGCAAGCCAGCCGAACCCACATCCATTTCGAGGTCGTTCTCCCACGACCCCGCAAAAGGGGGAGCCCCATAGTCAGCTGCTCCGGCGTGAACGTCGACGGATCGACGTCGGTATCCTCGATGCCGAGCTTGTCGAACAGAATGCGAAGCACCCCGCCCCAGAAGCTGGTCGAGTACGCGCACTCGAAAAGGTAGTGCGACACCGTCTCGATGACCGCTGCATCGTTGCCGCAGAATAGACACGTCGGCGAAGAGGCATGACCCTGAGTATGCTGCCTCTTGCGCGTCGGCGTCACGTCGTACATGAGCCGCCAGTGGGTGTCCTGCTCCACAGCAGACGCGAACCGGTCATGAAGCCATCTACAGAAGCGCTTCCTATCGCTCTGAGAAGTCCCATCAGGGAAACGCTTGACACGATCCTCCCTCCCTGGGAACCGAACCACGTTCACAAGCCGACGAAGCTTGCGAATAGTGAACGGTCGGGTGAGCCCAAAGAAGTTGAAGCACCGGGGACGGGGAGCCTCCTTGAGAGGTATCCGAGCAGGTCGCAACGCGGTCTTGGGCAGCAACGCTTTCGCCTTGAGCAACTGACCCACGCGCGACCACACGTGCTCGTGCTGTAGGGCGGGTTCCTTAGAGTGCTGCCAGAACCCGCGTCGATGACCAACCAGAGCCCATCCCTTCCCTTCGTCCCTCCAGTACAGGTCCGCGATCTGCGCAAACTTCGCCACTGCGTCCGCATCGTCATATGCGTGCTTGGCACCTTCAGCATAGAGTGAAGGGAGGCGAGGCGGAAGCGAAAGCAATTCGGGAAGCGTGAGGAGTTCGGACTTGACGGTTGGAACTGTGACCCTGGCCGCTGCAACGACTGCCCCCCAACGCGTCGAGTCGCGATACAGCTTCTCGACCCGAGCCGTGCTGCTGAAGAACCCCCACGGACTGAAATCGCGGGTCGCAGCGACGAGGGACCTCCAGCTCTCGCGAGCTAGGGGCGCCCAGATCGCCTCGTCCGAGCCCGCCACAGCATCCCAAAATCGAAGCGCCACCGAATGAACGATGTCGCCGATCGAAATCAAGCCCAAGCCACCGTCCTCCCGAGCCTGGAACACGAAATCGCGAGCGACGGTATTTCGCCCTGCTCCTCCCCAGACAAAATCCGTAAGTGCCGTCTCCGCCGCCTTAATGAACCATTGAGGCGGTATGTCGAAGGACAGCACGTGGAGGACCGTCGAGATGATGTGAGCGTTGGCATAGAAGACCTTCCCACTCGGCGAAAGTGTCCGGTCTCCAGCGGCGCGGGTCTTGGCCTTGATCCTGTCAAGAACATGGGTCAAAAACAGTTTCGAGTCACCGTGGCGAAAGAAGGCATAGCCGCACCACTTGAAGCTCTCCCCCTCCTGCACCGTTGGCAGCGCCTGCGCAGTCTCGTCCCGAAGCCAGTTCGGTCCGAGTGGTAGCACCAGCGTCTTGTCCGTGTTGGTCTTCCCGTTGGTTGCCTCGTACCACGTCTGCGACAGCGTTTGCAGCTTCGACAATGCCGCCGGTGACTCCACCACCACCACAGCATCATCGGCAAACGCCAGATGCGTAAGCTGCGCACGCGGCCCTCCTGGCCACACCTTCTGCAGGTCGAGCGCGATCCCGCGCCGCACGAGGGCGTCGAGAAAGGGTTGGAACGTGATGTTCCAAACCGGGCACGAGAGGGGATCCCCCTGACCGAGACCACACAGCAACCGCACCAAGTCCGTGGGGAACCCATTGACAAGGTAGCGCACCCCCAGAGTCTCGGGATCGTAGAGAGCGCGCAGCAGCGAGATGAAACGCTCGCCGAACCCAAACGCCTCAAAGACCTCGAAGATCCAGGCGTGATCGACCCGATCGTACGCGCTCTGCTGATCCAAAGACAAGAGGGCGCCCTCGGGGAAAACTTCAGTGCCTAGCGACTTGAGTTTTTCGAGAAGGAGAGTGAGATGACTTCCCGCGTCCGCTGAACGTCTTGATGGCATGAAACCGTGTTGCGCCGGCGGCAAAAGCTCGCCAAGCACCCCATTGAGTCGCGCCACCAAGACCTTGCTGAGGACCTTGTAGGTCGTCTCGCGCAATGTGATCGGTCGGTATGCCCCCAGTGATTTCAGATTGGCCCCCGGTTTATTCTTGGGCAAGAGCCGCACCAGCCCCTCTGCCAAGGACGCCGTCATTTTGCCGCCCTCCCAAATCGAGTTGAACAAGTCCAACAGCTTGGGAGCAAAGTAGGTTGGCAGCGCCTTGAAGAGCTCGTACGGAATGCCCGAGGGCCCCGGTGATCGCCCCGAATCCGTCTTCTTCAACGCCGCTTCAACCTCGAGGAGGGTGAAGGGCTCGTCAAGCGCCACTCTCGCTTGACGAGGCAGCCGACGACCGAACGTAGGGTCCGAGCGGTCGTCATCGTAGCATTTCGCTGCGCGAATAGGGTCGAGCAGGGACCGACGTGCGTTCGTCGGGTCGCCACGAGCTGGGTCCGGCGTGAAGAGCGACTGCGCGTGCCGTGAAGCAATACCCAGCGCCTCCTGCATGTCAACGGTCTCGGTGCCATCCACATCCTCCAGCGAGACGATGCTCGTCTGGCGACTCCGGCGGTTGAGGCGCGTGCGAATGCTTGCCGATTGACCTTCCCTCGAGTCGACTGACGGCACATGCGCACGGATGCGCAGCCACTGAGCCTCCTTTACCGCCAACTGGTCCAACCGCGACTTGGCAAGAGTATACGCATCGCGCTCGGCCTCATTCATGTGCTCACCGCGTGCCTCCAAAGCCTCCATGACGGATCGGCTCTCGGCCCGCAGTCGGCGCATGTCGGCACGAGTCGAGCGGTATCGTGCATGGCCAGCGACTGCAACCGCCCGCAGAGCGGCGTCATAGACTTCGCCGAGCGGAGCGGTCCCCTCGAGCCTTTGATAGACCTCGTCGACGACCCCGGGAATCGATGCGACAAAGTCTTGATCGTCAAAGACCGTTGGGTTGAGCCTCGAAATGAAATCGCTCGTAGAGGGAAGAGAAAGGGGGGGTTCGGCATCAGCGTTCGATGTAGGCAAAGCGAAAGTTGCAACTACAGGTCTGTGGTCCGAACATGGCGCGTCGAAGAGCGTAGAAGCGCTCAACAACCGGTTCGCCCAACTGGATTGGACAAGAATATAGTCGATCCGCGACCACGAGCAAATCTTTCGCTCTTCCCCTCTACCACGGTAGTGAGGACGAGTGAATGCGGGGGTGCAAGGATGGACATGTCGGACCGTGTCGAGTGCCTTGAACGCGATCTTTGACAGCAAGGTCTGCCAGTGCGATACAGGAGTCCAAGCGCGATCGGTGATGGACACTCGGTCGACCGATACATCCGGACAATCGTTGAGATCGCCGGCCAAGATCCGAAGAGTCTTGGGTCTCGGGGCGTTGAAGTGCAGAAGCCCGAAAAAGTCGCGACGATCGTCCTCCTGCACCGGCGCGTACATGTTGATGATCTCGACATCGAGCTCCTCAAGACGAAACACCGAGCGCAGAATCCGACCGTCGAAACGAGGAGCTCCTGCAAAGACGACCGGGGTGGAGGAAAGGAGATGGCCCGCCAAAGGTGAGCCATCGGGTATGAGGGTAAGGACATGAGGAGTGAAACGAATACAAGCCCCTGGCCAAGCACTCTCGAAGCCTTCGCGCGAGGCGTTGTAGCTGAGGTGGTGCTCTTGCAGGAGGATGGCCGCAGGGGCCGGCCGAAGGGTTTTGAGATAACGGATGATTTTGACTTGATTGACTGCGTTCTTCATCGATCGGACGTTGAACGTCAACACGGTGAGGGACTCAATCATGATTAAATCAGTTCAGCGCCGCCCCCCTCGAATTCGGTCACCTCGGACCTGTGACCCCCTGAACTGTTGCCCCCTGAGCCGTCACCCCCTGATGCACCGAGGATCATGGCGGATCCCGCCCGGGTGACACGTCGGTTGCCGGGTGCCGAGCTCGAACGAAGGCGTCGAGGACTCGTCGAGGCTATCGAGATTGTCGAGGTGGCCGATGATCCCGACGTGCCACCGGACAACGGCGAAGCCGGAGCAGAAGCAGAAGGCGAAGGAGAGGTCGGGGTCGAAACGGGCGCCGCCGTCGTCGTCTGCGTCTCCTTTGTTGAGCCCATGGTCGCACGCGTTGACGTCTCTTCCCCAGTGTCGCCGCCCTCCGGTTCGGTCGAAGCGACCGACTCGTCGTCGCCGTCGCCGTCGTTCGCATCGTCCTTGTTGCCGGTCGCTGCACCTGCGGGGTTAGCACGAGGTCCCAGCTGGATCATGTTCGCGCCAGAGACGCGAGAGTTCAATGCGGCAGGCCCACCGTGCTTCCCATTCTTTCCAGCGACTCGGAAGCCGGTAGTCGAAGTCGAAGTCGAGGTCCCCGGAACAGGGGCGGCGGTGGCCGGAGTCGAAGCCGGCTTCCTGCAAGCGCCCCACTGGTGTCCGGCGCGATCGCACACCGCGCAGTAGTGCGTCTCGAATTCGTGTCGCAAGCCGTACTTGGCGCCCAGGATCTCGATCTCTTGTGGCAAGGCGGCGTTGAGCGCAGCCTTCTGCGTCTCGGTAGAGCCTTGGAAAAGATCAGCATGTAAGCGAAGGTACGCGCAGTGGAACCCGTCTTCGGTCATGGCCGTGTTGTTTTTTTTTGTATGAAACTCATCGCTAATTTGCAAGACGAGAAAACCCCCTACGGAACTAAAGGAGATGCTGCCCAGTATGCACGATGATGACCACAACCGCCGCTCGATGCGTTGTAACTGATTATTTTTTTTTGTATGAAACTCATCGCTAATTTGCAAGACGAGAAAACCCCCTACGGAACTAAAGGAGATGCTGCCCAGTATGCACGATGATGACCACAACCGCCGCTCGATGCGTTGTAACTAGCAGAACAGACCAACCCGATACATCCGAGTTCAAGTCCCCCCCACCCACGGTTGCTCCCTCCCAGAGACGAATGAAAGGAAGATTGAAGATAATACACAAGGAATCGGGAAACGATGGAGGAATTGTTGGTGGTGGTACATGTGTTGTACAGGCGAATCCGATTATAGTTGTACAGTTGAACCTTCTTCGATCTTTTGACTTCAGACCCCCCCTGAGACCGCCCTACTCCTTGAAGCCCCTTAATTCTTTGACACGCGTCGAACAAGGCCTCCGATGGCACAAACATCCCGCTCAATCCGAATGATTCACGTGGTCCAAAGGGGGGATGTAACCCCCTGCGACCGCAGCAATCACCTACCCCTTGTACCCAACTGCGCTGGATCTGCACCGCGGATTCCAAACCCCTTTTCGGTTACCAAAGTCGGCCCCCCCCCCTCGCGACCGCACGACCCCAGATCACCCCCATTTCAATGACTGCAACTGCGAAACAGGCCTACTTCGCACAAAAACACACAATCCCGAGATTTCCGGGGAAAGTCACGGAGCATGTGACAGTCCATTGGACACGCCTCGGTCTGCAGCGCGGGCGGGTGGCCGACAACACCGGCGCGCGGCTGGAGACCAGAGGCGGGTATACCTTCCGCAGGGGCCTCGCTTCCCTGCGGCGTACTCCCAATCTCGGAACGCACACTCGAGTCCCGTTGTACGTGCAGGTGGTTCCCAATCACCGCAGATACTGGGGAAAGAAGGAGCATGAGGCCCACGACGGTGATGTCATTGTGTGGGACCTCGCTCGAGTGTGGATGTGTATGGCGGTTCGGTACCCGAGTCACCCGCCGCGCGGCCGCGACTCCGAGCGAGCAGCAAAGCAAGGAGAGGCGAGCCACGCAGGCAGTTTGTGCCGGCCTTGAACAGGAGATCACGGAGTCGCTCGACCGAAAGAGAAGACAGACCCGGCCCTTGAGAGGAGTGGAAAACTCACGGCGTAGTCCAGGAGAGGGCCAAGGGGATCCGCTTTCGCTGTGTGTCATCGTGATGTGGCAGAAGCTCGAACCAAGGGCGACAATGCCCGCCGGCGCAAAGAACCCGAGGCTCCTGGGGAGTACGGAAGCCTATGAGGAGGAATGGCAAAAAGAGCGAGAGAAAACAGGTTCAGTATTCTGGCGTGTTTGGGAGACATTTTGGAGATTGAGAAAGAGGGAAAGGGGACTTGTGATTTTTATTTGGTTTTTGGTTTGTGGTTCTTGGCTGGGTAGGGAGGAGCGCCGTCTACTTCATCGTGCCAATCTGAGCTCCAACCTCTCCTTCAGTCCCGCCATCTCCTTGTCCATGCTCGACATCGCTCTGGCGTGGCGATGGAGATCCCAGCGTCGGTTGCTGAGAGTGTCGAGCGCCAGCGCAATGAAGGCGCGGATTGGGCGCTTTTTCGACGTCGGAAGGCGAGCGCGCAGTCGAGGGAGGCCGTGCTCGATCTGAAGTGCCGTGTAGTCGAGGTCGAGGATCGACACGACCCCCAGCGCGTCGCAGAGAATGGACCTAGCTGCTTGCCAAAATTGAGAAGAGTCAGGGCAACCATGCCAAAAGTGAGTAAAGTCATCCTCCACCCCTGCCAGGCTGCATGCCTGCACAAGGCAGCAGGCTGAGTCGCCATGCCGCTGCACAAACTGGCGCTTCCGCGTTGGCGTGAAGTGGTACGCCAGCTTGAAGTGCACCTCGCGCTCGCGGGCCGTGGCGGGCCCGGTGTGGAACCACACCCAGAAGAGTCGCCTTTCTTTGGGTGTGGCGAGTGATCCAGGGCGTTGTGTGTCGTCGAAACGTCGATGGTTGATGACGCGTCGAAGTCGCGCAATGGTGTAAGGTCTGTCCAAGTTCAACATTCTCCACTGATCAGCACACAAGGGGCCGGAGGGGAGGGGAAGTTTTTGATCAGGCATGCCGACCGGAGTCGCTCTGGGCAAGATGTGCTCGAGGGGACCGCCGGGCCGGACTCCAGGTGCTCCAACAACACGAATGACGGGTGGTCGACGTGCGAGGACGGGAACAGGAGGCGGAAGCGGCGGGATGAGGCGATCGCCTGCGACCTGGATCCACGCCTGGACTTGATCGCGCTTCCATTGCCAAAGGTTGGACAGCTCCGAGCCGTCGCCTTGGGGATGCTTCTCAGGGGTCCAGGGCACCGTTGGAGCTGCGGGGTATTGGGCTCGCGCATAGATGTCAGCGATGGTGCGTTCGAAACTGAAAAGCTTCGCCAAACGCTTATCCTGCTCCGAGAACGCCCGCGAGTCATGCAGACCAGGTTGGAGGGGAGAAAGAGAAAGAAAATTGGAGACCGAAAGTTTGGCAGGATCGACGACGGCAGGGTAGCGTTCAGCGACCGAGAGCACCGCTCGCCAGCGGGGATGTAGCTCCCGGGGTGCGTCGGCGTTCCTCCACGTCCACAGATCCGTAGCAAAGTCAAAGGTCGGAAGCGCTCGCCGGATGGAACTCCGAGCCAGATCGCTCCAAATCGCAGTTGACCCGCCGGCCAGCACGTCCCAAATCTGTACCGAGACTGAATCCACCACATCTTGGATGCTCACGACGCTGAGACCACCTCGCGCCCGTGCCGTGAAGACGACCGATTGCTTGTAGTCGCTGCGCCGCGGTCCTCCCTTCACAAAGTCGGCAAGCTTGCGCTCGATCGCCTTGATCACGTCGGATGGCGGTACGTCGGCGGAGAGAGAGTGCAGCACCTTGGAGATGCCGTAGCGGTTGAGATAGAAAGCCCGGGTATGATGCGTCATCCATCGGTCGCGCACCGAGAGAATCACTCGATCGACCCTTCGCTCAAGATCATGGAATCCCAGCCTGTTGTTGCCGTCAGGCGCAAACTGGAGACCGATCCAGGGAAGAGACTCGTCCGGTGCCACGAACGACAGTTTGGACAAGTCCGCGCGATCCCACAACGTCGCGCCCAATGGCATCACCACGGTTTTGTCGGTGTTTAGACGGCCGTTCGTCGCGAGTCGCCAATCCCGAGCTAACGCCTCGAGCGAAGCAATAGCTTCCGGTCCAGCGACAGCGACGACGGCGTCATCCGCGAACGCCAAATTGGTGATGCATCGAGTCTGCGGACGAGGAGCCAGCTCCGGAAGAGTGATAGTCAGCGCAATGTTGCGTCGACTGAGAGAATCAAGGAAGGGTTGGAATACCACATCCCAGACAGAAGAAGAGAGAGGATCGCCCTGGCCAAGACCGCACAGGAGTCGCACCGTCTCGGTAAGGAAACCGTTGACAATGTACCGCGCTGTGGACGTCTCGCCGTTGTAGAGCATCCGCAAGACGCGCTGGAAAGATTCCGGCGCGCCGAGAGCCTCAAACACCGCAAAGACCCAATCGTGCTCGACCATGTCGTAAGCCGAGCTCTGATCCAGGGAGAGGAGCGCTGCTGTCGGGAACTCTGCCCCACGACCCCTAATCTCGTCGATCAGGAGCCTCAGATGCAAAGCCGCGTCCGCTGGTCTTCGCCCCTTGACGAACCCATGCTGTCCGGCCGGAAGAACATCGGGGAGGATCCGGTTCAGACGAGCCACGTAGACCTTGGTGAAGATCTTGTAGTCGCATTCCCGCAAGGTGATCGGACGATACGATTTGAGGTCGCACCGCGCTGCACCAGGTTTGTTGTGTTTGAACAAGAGGCGCACATTCGCCTGGCTCTGTTGTGGAGTAAGGGAGCCTCGAGTAATCAGCTCGTTGTAGGCTCGAGTCAAGAGAGGGGCCCAAAGCAAGGGGCAGGCTCGATACATCTCATAGGGGACCCCTGAAGGACCCGGAGATCGACCTTCGTGCGTGGTTCGAATCGCTGCGAGCACCTCGGCCTCGCTGATGGGCTCGGCAAGAATGTCGACGTGCGAATTCGAGAAGCGCCGAAGGAAGCGAGCGTCGGAAAGCGGGTCGTCACAAGGTCTTGCTGATCTGATGGGTCCCAAGAGCTCATCCCGCATCGTCACGACCTGTTCCGGATCCTTCGCTTCGACAAGGTAGTGCTGCTGGAAATGAGAATGGGTGTGCTCGAGCGCGCGCTCAATGTCAGTGGTGAGCTCGCCATCAGCGAGCCGGATACTCTGAAACTTCACATCCCGGGACCGAGCAGCCAGTTTGGCATGAACCGGACGACTGAGACGTTCCTCGGATGCAATCTCGGGCACGTGCGCCCTGATCCGGGACTGCCTTGCTCGCTCGTTCACAAGTTTGGTGAGAGCGTCGTGGGTGTTCGTCCAGTCGATGACGTCAAAGGGGCTCATCACCCGACGAGACTCAATGTCCTGCAGTCGAGATACCAGCATCATCTCGAGGGCGTTGCGCTCCCGAAACAGACGCCGAGACAGCTCGAGAGCTTGGACCCGAGACTCCGAGAGTACGCGCTGAAGGTCCGCGACCGGATCCCCAGACGGTGCTTGCTCAAGGAGAGGAGTGACGAACTCCTTAAACTCGGCGTGTTTGAAGGTCGACGAGTTGATGCGGGTCAGAAAATGAGCCGCCTGGGCAAGGCAGAGCTCCGCTTCGACCTCGGCACCACTTGCGCGCAGCCTAAATGTGACCGTAACCGGTCGATGATCCGACATGGATCGAGAGATATTGTACAGAGTGGAAGCAGAAACGATCCGTCGCTCGTGTCGCCGCTGCACCAGAACAAAGTCGATGCGCGCGCGCGAAATGAGCCGGCCGTCCTTGCTGAGATGCGGGCGCGTGGTCGCCGGCGACAGTGGGTGCATGAGCCGAACTGATTTTTTTTTGTAGAAACTGTTCATCATATTGCCCCCAATTCCTGTTCCCCCTGATTGGCCTACGGAAAAACTAGATGGAAGTCGACGATGATAACACAAACCGCCCGTAAGATGCGAGAAACGGGCCGGTGTCCACCAATCCGATACTTGGGATTCAAGTGCCCCAGCCAAGCGGTTGCTCCCCCTCAGGAGACGAATGAGAGAGAGAGAAGGAGAGAAAGAGTAATAAAACGATTTACTAACGACAAGAGGCCCACCCCGCACCCACTTCCCAACTCGGTCGAGACAAAGACAGGAGAGCGACTGCGCAACTACCCTGACCCACGAAGCCCCAAGTCTATGCTCGGTCACAGCAAGACGCGGTGGAGGTCCCTCAAAACCTCCACCTCAGCAGTCCCTGGCCCCTCAAAGCCGACTTTCTGCCTGTGTCTGCTGATCCCTCCCTTGACTCAGAACCCCGAAGCCAAAGAGCGCGAGCCACCGTCGAGTCAATCCCAAATCGCGAGCCGGTCCATGAGCAACGAAAGCAGACCTGTAATAGATGAAAGATGAAAGCAAGATATTTAGTATACAGTTTTGGAAGAGGAAGTGTGATGTGGTGTGTGTGTGTGTGTGTGTGTGTGTGGGATGGTGGGGGGAAATCGAACCCAGCCTCTACTGCCCTCGCCCGCCCCTTGCTCCTCCCGCCCTCAACTTCATCCTCTCCTCCAGTACCACCCTCCTCCTCTCCACGCTTTCCATCCTCGTCCCGTGCTTCTGCATCCTCCATCTCCCACTGCTGATCATCTCCAAAACCATCCCCGTGAAGATCTCGATCGTCCTGCCCGCCCCTTCCTGTTCGCTGAGCTTGGCCTTGAGCTTGGGGAGGCCAAAGAGCCGTTGCAGTGTCGTGTACTGGGCGTCCTCGATCGTGTCGCACCCGAGTGCGTCGCAGAGCACGCCCCTTGCCGCGATCCAGACGTTCCGCGAGTCAACGCAGTCGAAAAAGTAGTGGTCGGTGTCGTCCACCGGCGCTTTGCAGACGAGGCACGCGGGAGAAGTGTCGTGGTTTTGTTGGTGCTGCAGCTTGCGCGTCGGGGTGAAGCGGAGAATCAGCTTGAACCAAACTTCCCTCTCCCTCGCCGTCAGTGCCTTCGAGTTGACCGCCTTCCAGAAGCTCCTGAGATCGTCCGGCTGCGGTGGTCCCTTGAGCCCGAGCGTGTTGGTAAAGGCCTTCGCGTTCAGGACCCGGCGGATGCGACGGATCGTGTAGGGTCGAGCCATGTTCAGCAGCTTGTACTGGCTCGCCTGTTGTGGAAGCACCGGGTCCGGAAGGCGCTGCTCCATTGCGAAGCGGGCCACGGGCTTGGGGAGGATCGCCTCGAGCAGTGCGCTGGTGCCGATCCGGGGAGGCACGTTGAGCCGTCCCGCCGCCACCGCCGCCGCCAAGGGCGTGTTCTTGTGTCGATCGACAGTGAACCGGTACCAGGCCGCGATTGCCAGTCGCTGTGGGAGCCCGCGTCGATCGTACTCGCTGTTGTCGCCGAGCACATCCGCCGGCGGCGTCCAGAGGTGAAACCCCCCACCCGCATACAACTCGCGCCGATAGAGATCCGCCACCTTCGGGTAGCCCTGGAGACGAAGGTAGTCAGGTACATGAACCGCGTCGATGGTCTGTTTCCCTCTGATGGGGGTGTGGAGGCTGCCGAGCAGGGTGGGCAGCGCGAGCAGGTTCGCGGTGGTCAAGGCCCTCGGGTTGACCTGCGCGTCGTGATGTTTCGGAACGCCCAGTGCGGCGTGCCATCGGGGATGAAGGTCGTTGGGGATGGGAGTGGATGGATGTGGCCAGAGATCGGTGGCCAGGTCGAGGTCGGGCTGAGCTCGCTGGAGTGCCGCGCGCGCAAGTCCTTGCCAGATCGCGCCAGAACCGCCGAGAAGAACGTCCCAGATCCGTGCCGCAACCGCGTCCACGACGTCCTGCATCCTGATCACCCCCAGTCCCCCCTTGAGCTTGGCTGTGAACACGATGTCTCTGCCGTAGCTGGTCCTGCCCTTGCCCCCACGGACGAAATCGACGAGCATGTCATCGAGCTTCTTGACGACTTCGGGCGGCGGGATGTCGGCTGCAAGGAAGTGCAGGATCTTGGGGATGGCGTACCGATTGACGTAAAAGGCACGGGTGTGGTGCGTGAGCCAGCGATGCTGGACCGCCTCCAGCGTCGCCTCGAGGCGTTCGATGAGATTCGCGTAGGCGAGTTCGGTGTCGCCGCTGGGGTCGAAGGGGAGGCCGATCCACTCGAGCGACTCGCCTGCGGCCTTGACGACGAGCGGGCGTTCCCCCGGGTCCCAGCGGCGTCCGATCGGTAGGATGACCGTCTTATCCGTGTTGAGCCGGCCATTCGTTGCATGCCTCCAGTCGAGCGCCAGGTCATCGAGCAAGTTGAGTGACTCCAAGCCCGCGACGGCGACGACAACGTCATCGGCAAATGCAAGTGATGTAATGGCGCGGCTCTGTGGGTACGGATGAAGGGCAGGGATTGCAAGATTCAGCGCGATGTTTCGACGATGTAGAGCATCCAGGAACGGCTGAAACACGATGTCCCAGACCGATGACGACGCCGGGTCCCCTTGGCCGAGCCCACACGTCAGTCGCACCGGCGCCGTCAGGAACCCATTGATGATGTAGCGAGCCGAGGTCGAGTCACCCGAGTAGAGCATCCTCAGCACGCGAAGAAAGATGGCAGGAGCGCCCAGAGCGTCGAAGATGGCAAAGATCCAGTCATGCTCGACGAGGTCGTAGGCGGATGATTGGTCAAGAGACAAGAGCGCGGCCATGGGGAACTCGGTCCTGCGCGCACCAAGTTCCTCGACCAGGAGACGAAGGTGTAGCGCAGCGTCGGCCGATCGGCGGTCCTTGACGAATCCGTGCTGCTGCGGCGGGAGGAGATCGGGCAGAAGGTGGTTGAGTCGGGCGACGTAGACCTTGGTAAAGATCTTGTAATCGCACTCGCGCAGGGTGATAGGCCGGTACGACGAAAGGTCGGCGCGATCGGCATGTTTCTTGTGGGGCTTGTAAATCAGGCGCACGAGTCCCTGCCCCTGCTTGGGAGAGAGTGAGCCTCGCTCGATCATCGCGTTGTAGGCCTTGGTCAGCACCTTGGCCCACGCCTCGGGTGCGGTCTGGTAGAGTTCGTAGGGCACGCCCGACGGTCCCGGCGATCGCCCCGGGTGCGTCGTCCCGATCGCGGCCACGACCTCGTCCTCGGTGATCGGTCGCTGGAGTAAGTCGATCTGCGATTCCGAGAGTCGGCGCAGAAAGAGCGGATCCGAGCGCGGGTCGTCGCAAGTCCGCGCCGCCCTGATCGGCGCGAGGAATTCGTCCCGAAGTCGAGCGACGCGGTCCGGGTCGCGAGGCTCGATGTGGTAGAGGCGCTGAAAATGCGCCTGCGTGTGGTCAAGAGCAATATCAATGTCATGCGTTAGCTCTCCGTTGGCCAAGCGCAGTGCTGTGATCTTGGAATCCGAGTTCCGCGCCGCGAGCTTGGAGTGGACCGGCCGCGACAGTCGTTCCTCGGAAGCGATCTCGGGGACGTGGGCTCGGATCCGGAGTAGGCGCGCGCGCTCCTCGACCGCCCGCTTGAGTTCCTCCGACGTCCTCGTCCATTCTGCCGTGTCCTCGTCCCTCCATATCGGTAACGCCTCCAGATCCTGCACCCTCCCCACCAAATACTCCATCCGTTCCGACCGCTCCCGATGCAGCCTCCTCGCCAGCTCACCACCCCTATCCCTGCACGCCTCCAGAATGACCTCGAGCTCCCCCACCGGTTCCTCCCCGCTTGCCCCTTCCAACCATCCTTCCATCATCCGCTGAAATTCCACCGTCTTGAAGGTTGTGGTATTAATTCGATGTAGTTGGTTGGATGTGGTAGGTAGGCTGAGCTGTGGGAGAGTCGCATCAAGATCGTCTGAGAGAGCCAGCACAATCAAGACCGGTCGGTGATCGGAGAGATCCTTGGGGTAGTCGTAGATCGTCGAGGCCTGGTCGAGCCTTTTCTGGTGAGTTCGTTGTAGGAGAAAGTAATCAAGCCGGGAAAATGAGTTGGGTCGCTTGCGATTGGGGTTGGGTCGAGTGAAAGATGGGGTGATGGGGTGCTTGTAGCGGATGCAGTCCGTGTAGGCCGAGTCGAGCTTGCCTATCAGGATCGGCCAGTGGTGGCCGCGCCGACTTTGGTTCCGCCGATCGACTTCTGGGCGCGGGCAGTCGTTGAGATCGCCGCCAAGGAGTCGGACGTGGGATTTCTGTGTTTTGTGGAGGATCAGTTTGTCGAAGAATTTTGCTCGTTGCTTTGGGTCAACGGGCGCGTAAAGGTTGTTGATTTCTAGAATTTTGATGTCGCCCCGCAGACGAAAGGAGGTGACGAGGAGCCGGCCGTTGAGTGCCGAGTGGGTGCGCAAGAGCTCGGCGTCGATCAGGGGCGAGTCGGCCGGAATCAGAGTCATACAGTGCTGGTTGATGAAGAGCTTGCCCTCGTACTCGTCCTTGATGAGCTGCCAGAATTGCGGTCTGATGAAATGCTCTTGTAAGAGAATCGCGGAAGCTTTAAATGTAGAAAGGTAGGTGTAGATATCACGTCGTTTTTCCGGGACCCCCACGCCCCTTCTTACGTTCCAGGTGATGATGGTGTGCTTGATCATTAATGGGTAGTCGAGGTCGAGGCGCTCTTGGCGGTGGTGACGTCCTCAAAGAGGGGGAGGGCGGGCAGGACATCGTCCTCGGGCTCGTGGTCGGACCATCTTTTCTCCTCGGCTACCCCCTTTGCTTTCCCTCGGTCCACCTTCGTCACGCCAACCGGCATCGCCGCCGCCGCCGACATCGACCTCGTCACCCTCCGCCCCTCTATTCCATCCTTGACAACGACGCGGCTCTTCCCTTTGATGATCACTCGCTTGGCGTCGGTCGGTTCGTCACTCGGGTCACTGAGGTCCGCCGCAGTCTGCGACCTCTTCATCACCGGCTTCTTGAATTTCGCAGTGGTCCCCCTGATGTTGATGGAACGTATCTCACCGTCCTCATCCCACGTGGCAAAGTTGTGACGCACCAAAGGGGCTTCAGCGTCGAGCCTCCTCTCGATGCTTTGGTCCCGCTCGAGTCGTGCCTGCTCAACCCAGTTAGCTCTGATCCTGTCCCACTCCTCCCCCTCGCGTAGCGACTTGGCGAGAGTTCCGGGTGACAAAGGTGGGGTTGGTTCGTGGGGTGTCGATTCGCGGGAAGCGGTGGCGGCGGTTGCTGTTGCGTCGCTGTCGTCGTCATTGTCCAGCCTGTTCGTCTCCCCTAAGTCCGTCGCTTCCGCATTCTCCGCGTTCGTCGCTCCCCCCGCCTCGTCCACATCGTCCACCTCCGTCGCCACCTCCTCTTCCTCCATCTCCGTCGCCACCTCCCCTTCCTCCATCTCCGTCGCCACCTTGCCTTCTGTTTCGCCCCTTCCATCCGCCATCACCTCATCCTCATCAATCACCTCTCCATCGGATCCTCTGCGGTCCTCTAAAACCGACTCGTCCTCGCTCTCAATTTTGATGACCTCCGTTTTCGCGGTCGCCTCCGATTCCATCTCCGAGTCCTCCGAGTCCTCGTCATCCGCCTTATCACCAGCGTCCTCCTCCCCCGATTCCTCCGGCCCCTGTCCGCTCTGGCCAGTTACCTCTTCCTCCTGTCCCTCCTCGACCTCGAGCCCGGCGAAGCGATTCTGTGATGCGATCCTGTTAACAACCGGCACAGGAATGGGGACTTCGGCCTCCACAATGTTGGTGTCGTTGGTGATGGTGTTCTTGTTGCTGTTGCTGTTGCTGTTGCTGTTGCCGTTGTGAGCCTCCTTTCGCTTCCTCTCCTGATCCAATCCGCAGGTTCCCACGTGACCCACGAAGTGGCACCTACCGCAAGCCGCCTCCTTCTCATAGTCATGGCGAAGGGCGGTGACCGGGATGCCTCGAGTGGGAAGGCCGATTCTCGAAGGTAGGATCTCTTTCAAGGTCGTGTTAGGGCGTTGGAACAGGGAGTCGTCGTCGAAGTGTAGGAAAGCCGAGTAGTCTCCGGCAACGTGGGCGAAGGCCGAGGCGTTGTCCACGCTGATAACGCGCAGAACCTGCACAAGTTGGCACGAATGTCCCTTGCCTGACAAGTCCTGCACTAGTGATTGGAACGATTTGATAATGGCGTCCATGGAAGGCACCCCTTGAACACCGACGTTGATTCGAAGCTCGACCATGTTATGGTGGAACCTGTGAGATTTCGCGAAGCGGGCCTTCGCCGATCGCCAAGTGAGAGCGGGGGGCGTCGTAAGCGCGGAGTCACGTGCCTCGCCGGTGACGAACCCAACCGTAACGCGATGGTGAGCCGCCCCATTACGCAGGATTGATGAATGTTGTACGCCTAGGATCTGTGGTTGATAGGCCGCAAGGTGGTCCGGCAGAGGAACTCCAGGCTCAAAGCAGATAGGAGAGATCGGCGATAGCAGCCTCGTGACGCAGGCCACGAGATCGGTCTTGTCGGCATGAGACGCTCGCGAGGCGCTCTGGTGAGACAGAGTCACTTCAAGGGCGTAATCAAAGATGTTCTCGACAGACCGGTTCGCGTTCAAGGCCGAAAATTTCAGCGATGTGGCGGTGGCGACGGGGTAGAGTTCGGCGAAGTAGATGGCCTGGACCCAACGATCCATGCGGTTTCCGGGTACAGCACCCATGGCTTGTAGGAGGCTGCCCAGAGCATTGGCACGCTGTTGTTGTTGTTGCTGTTGTTCAGGTGACTGAGTCGCCATCTGACTCGCAGCGGCGGCATAGTTGGGTGCGGCGGTGGCGGGGCCCGTGACTTGCGTCTTCTTCGAGCTTATCGGGATCTGGTCGCGGGGTGGCTGGACGCTGGTGGCGGACATCGGTGGTGGCGGTGCCGGCAGTGGGGACCCAGGGTCTCCTGTAGACATCTTGTCGGTGTATCACTTGTTAACTCGAGTATCGAAGACTGCGGTAGGGCGATTTCGAAGTGAAGTGAAGTGAAGTGAAGTGAAGTGAAGTGAAGTGAAGTGAAGTGAAGTGAAGTGACGTAGTGGAGTGAAGTGAAGTGAAGTGAAGTGAAGTGAAGTGAAGTGAAGTGAAGTGAAGTGAAGTGAAGTGAAGTGAAGTGAAGTGAAGTGAAGTGAAGTGGAGTGAGAGTGAAGTGAAGTGAAGTGAAGTGAAGTGAAGTGAAGTGGAGTGAAGTGAAGTGAAGTGAAGTGAAGTGAAGTGAAGTGAAGTTTAGGGGGGAATGTAGAGAAAGAGAATGCGGGAAGGGTTTGCCAAAGTGAAGTCCCCCGGCGCCCCACCGCCGTCATAGCACAGTGGTAGTTGCGCCTGCCTAGTAATCCGGCATTCCTAATTTCATTAGGAAGTACGTAATTAGTTGTTAGCAGGAGGTCGAGAGTTCAAGCCTCTCTGATGGCATTCTTTTTGTCATTTTTTTTCGTTCGCGAAATATGACTATTCACTCAGTCCTCCCCTCAACTAGAAATCCAAAACCCGTGTGGCGTAAGCTCAACTAAGCCCTCCCTCTGGGAGGCGCTTAGGACTTATCGATATCGGCGCGCCTGGCCCAGTTGCCCTCCGAAATCTCAGGGCCATTTTGGGGTGGTTCTCTGTAGCGTGGCAAGTACTTACAATTATCCAGAACGCAGAGAGCTTATTGATCTTCTACTAGAAAAAATGACCTGTGCCGAACGGCAAGAGGATACCCCATCTGTAGGCGAAGCTATAATGATCTGAAGTGTGTAAATTTGGTCAATTTGGTCCCGAGTGGTCCGAGCGGCAGCACGCTGCTGCAACCGCCGGCTTCCGCACTTCGGCGTGTGCGCATCGGTTTCTCTCCCGTCCCATTCCGCATCACTCGTCTTCTCGGTACTATGCTCTTCGCTTGTTCTCGGCGCAACACCGCGCTTATCTCAGAATGACGCGCAACCGCAGTCGACGACTCGCCAGGATCGCCGCCGTCAGGCGGATCTATTCGCGATCGCTCGGTTTCGGCTTCACAAGCTCTCACTATGTCAATACCTCTCGTGGTATTTCAGCCCATCAACACAACACGATGGTGTTCACACAATCATAGGCCAAAGCTCTTCAACAGTAATTTGACCCAGCTCAAGCATGTACTTGATCTCATTATACAACTCGCCCGCGAAGGATCTCCGGGCGAAGTGAGAGCTGAATTATCGTCAGGAACGGTGTCGGTTTGCTCCTGATCGCTGCTCGCGCGGCTCTTCTGCGTATCCTTGCGAGGCTCCAAGAAGGTAATTCCGATCGATTGCTGCCCACTGCGTCCGCCTCGTCCTTTGCGCTGGCCGTCATCCTCAATGGTAGTGCGGCCGTACTGAGTCACCGTGCGTATGCCCGGGTAGTGAATGCCGAGACCCAAGGTTGATGTTGTCATTCAGAAAGGGAACTTGCCTCGCACAAAGTCCTTGCCATCCTCGATCTTGTCGAATTCACCTCGAACCGCGGTATACTTGCGCGCTCGGGGAGTGGACTGAAATCCGTATTGTTCGTGGACCGCGAGGAGCGCGTTTGACGTGGCTTCCCGGCTGTTGAAGTACACGATGGACTGGGGAAAGGTGCCGCTGGGATCTGACCGCTGGTTTAGGAGATCTCTGATACTTCCCATCGTACCGTTTTTTCTTGGTTTCATCTTGACAACAATATTGCGTAGGTTTGGTCGGAAAAGGTCGGCTTTGGCGAAGAACGTCCGCGATTCGGAGAGACTGGATACCTTTAGGATCTTGTTGATTTTGTAGGGTGGAGCGCCGGCGGTGAGGAAGAGTGTTTGACAGCCAAGTATGAGACGCCGCTCCGCAACTTGCCCATACACGGGGCGAAATGCAGTCGAGCCTTCCATTGTGTGGCTCATAGCTCCGGCGCGCTCCTTTCGCTGAATCCCCACTCGGCAATCTTGATTGCCTCGTCATAGGCAAGCAGCTTGACTCGTTCTCGGAACGAGTCCTTCGATATCAGCTCAGCCCAGCGCTTGTCTCCATTGTGCATCTCTAGAGACTGTCGGAGATTTTTAGTAGCAAGATATCAGTCCGGGGGTTGTGAGCATGCAAAAACCTGCGGCGGATTGAATGGACACGTACGATGAAGATGAATGAGACAGTATGGGAGGGATCGCTCAACTGCTGGTACAGCTCTCCGTCACCCCATGTTTCCTTGCATATGAAAATCGCTTTCTTTCGCTCTTGATTGAGATTGTCGGCCTGTAAAGGTATCAAGACCGTGGGACTCAGCACCGGCGTCGCCTCAACGGCCAACCGAATAAACCCTACCTGATGTTGGCTCAGCGCAGTCAGAGGACTGACAACTATGGTCACAGCCCGGCGTCCGTAAACCAAATACATGGCTTGAAATATCAAGCTCTTCCCTTAACCCGTTGGAGCAATGACGAACACAGCGTCATACTGATTTCGAGTCTTGAACCGCTCGAGCTGAAAAAGTCCCGCGAGCGCTTCGATTTGCACCGGCCGGGGGACGAAGTCCTCGCCAAATTTATCGACCAAGAGGAGTCTGAGCTTCTTGCGTAACTCAATCGGGTCAACTCGATCTTCTTGAGTCAATTGTGATCTCCAGTGAGCAGCCCGAGAGCGACGGGTAGGCAGTTCGGGGGTTGTGTTGGTTGATTGATGGTCCCTTGATGTCGTTGGCTTTGCCCTCGAAGCTGATCGTAAGGGCGACTCTATCGTGAAGCGTGAGGCCGAGATGAGGAACCAGTCGAGCAAGCGCTCGATGCATCTGGGCGGAAAACCCTGTGGCGAAGGCCTCCTCAGACGCTTCAGCGGGCAATAAAAGGTTTACATCGACAGGAGGTAACAATGCTTGATGCGCAATGTATGCTTGAAGGTCGTACGCGTTGGCCACGTCTCCATTCTGAACATGCGCATATCCGAAAGTCCCATGAAGCAGCTTGGAACGTCGATCGAGTTGTTCGTCATTGACGTGATGTGCAACGTCGATGTTGTCAAGAGGGAAATGGAAGTAGCGGGTTGACCCGATCTCCTACAGCAACGTCAGATTGGCCATTGTCAGGCTCAAAGCTGCTCGTCGAGTCGTACGGCGAGAGGTCGTGAGGCCACAGTCGTACAGGAACGTCGTCAACCGATCGTTCGCTCCACATGAGAGAACCATGAGACCGTTACGATGTGTTTCTTCGGTTACACGCGAAGGCGATCTGACCCATTATCGAGCGACAAAGCTGCGGCAAGTCAATAAACGCCATCATCAATTTGACTTTGACCAAGGGGCTGAGCTCAGACAATAATTACGCACAAATGATACATGTTGCTCCTTGAAACACCCCCGTTCTGCATCCGACCCAGAGCTATCCTCTTGAGCGTCCTCCATGTCAACGTCCGTAGAATCCGAGATGAGTTTGTCGCAGTTTGATTCTTTGACTGGTGGTGTTGCGCGTCAATCTGATCAGATGCCAAGACTTCGGGAGCCATGTCGTGGCTGGAGACGAAGGCGGATTTGGTTCGTTTCATCTCCTTCACAATGATTGAGTCAGACTGCACAGGTAGGTTGCAAGTGTTTAAGAGGCCTTGCCGCGTTCTTGTATACTGATATGATATGCTGGAGTGTTACCCACCTGGTTGGCGATCCAATCATTGATTCGGCCTCGTGCGTCTGGGCCATCTTCGCGGGCGAGTTGTATAATGAGATCAAGTACATGCTTGAGCTGGGTCAAATTACTGTTGAAGAGCTTTGGCCTATGATTGTGTGAACACCATCGTGTTGTGTTGATGGGCTGAAATACCACGAGAGGTATTGACATAGTGAGAGCTTGTGAAGCCGAAACCGAGCGATCGCGAATAGATCCGCCTGACGGCGGCGATCCTGGCGAGTCGTCGACTGCGGTTGCGCGTCATTCTGAGATAAGCGCGGTGTTGCGCCGAGAACAAGCGAAGAGCATAGTACCGAGAAGACGAGTGATGCGGAATGGGACGGGAGAGAAACCGATGCGCACACGCCGAAGTGCGGAAGCCGGCGGTTGCAGCAGCGTGCTGCCGCTCGGACCACTCGGGACCAAATTGACCAAATTTACACACTTCAGATCATTATAGCTTCGCCTACAGATGGGGTATCCTCTTGCCGTTCGGCACAGGTCATTTTTTCTAGTAGAAGATCAATAAGCTCTCTGCGTTCTGGATAATTGTAAGTACTTGCCACGCTACAGAGAACCACCCCAAAATGGCCCTGAGATTTCGGAGGGCAACTGGGCCAGGCGCGCCGATATCGATAAGTCCTAAGCGCCTCCCAGAGGGAGGGCTTAGTTGAGCTTACGCCACACGGGTTTTGGATTTCTAGTTGAGGGGAGGACTGAGTGAATAGTCATATTTCGCGAACGAAAAAAAATGACAAAAAGAATGCCATCAGAGAGGCTTGAACTCTCGACCTCCTGCTAACAACTAATTACGTACTTCCTAATGAAATTAGGAATGCCGGATTACTAGGCAGGCGCAACTACCACTGTGCTATGACGGCGGTGGGGCGCCGGGGGACTTCACTTTGGCAAACCCTTCCCGCATTCTCTTTCTCTACATTCCCCCCTAAACTTCACTTCACTTCACTTCACTTCACTTCACTTCACTTCACTCCACTTCACTTCACTTCACTTCACTTCACTTCACTTCACTCCTCACTTCCACTTCACTTCACTTCACTTCACTTCACTTCACTTCACTTCACTTCACTTCACTTCACTTCACTTCACTTCACTTCACTTCACTTCACTTCACTTCACTTCACTTCACTTCACTCCACTACGTCACTTCACTTCACTTCACTTCACTTCACTTCACTTCACTTCACTTCACTTCACTTCACTTCGAAATCGCCCTACCGCAGTCTTCGATACTCGAGTTAACAAGTGATACACCGACAAGATGTCTACAGGAGACCCTGGGTCCCCACTGCCGGCACCGCCACCACCGATGTCCGCCACCAGCGTCCAGCCACCCCGCGACCAGATCCCGATAAGCTCGAAGAAGACGCAAGTCACGGGCCCCGCCACCGCCGCACCCAACTATGCCGCCGCTGCGAGTCAGATGGCGACTCAGTCACCTGAACAACAGCAACAACAACAACAGCGTGCCAATGCTCTGGGCAGCCTCCTACAAGCCATGGGTGCTGTACCCGGAAACCGCATGGATCGTTGGGTCCAGGCCATCTACTTCGCCGAACTCTACCCCGTCGCCACCGCCACATCGCTGAAATTTTCGGCCTTGAACGCGAACCGGTCTGTCGAGAACATCTTTGATTACGCCCTTGAAGTGACTCTGTCTCACCAGAGCGCCTCGCGAGCGTCTCATGCCGACAAGACCGATCTCGTGGCCTGCGTCACGAGGCTGCTATCGCCGATCTCTCCTATCTGCTTTGAGCCTGGAGTTCCTCTGCCGGACCACCTTGCGGCCTATCAACCACAGATCCTAGGCGTACAACATTCATCAATCCTGCGTAATGGGGCGGCTCACCATCGCGTTACGGTTGGGTTCGTCACCGGCGAGGCACGTGACTCCGCGCTTACGACGCCCCCCGCTCTCACTTGGCGATCGGCGAAGGCCCGCTTCGCGAAATCTCACAGGTTCCACCATAACATGGTCGAGCTTCGAATCAACGTCGGTGTTCAAGGGGTGCCTTCCATGGACGCCATTATCAAATCGTTCCAATCACTAGTGCAGGACTTGTCAGGCAAGGGACATTCGTGCCAACTTGTGCAGGTTCTGCGCGTTATCAGCGTGGACAACGCCTCGGCCTTCGCCCACGTTGCCGGAGACTACTCGGCTTTCCTACACTTCGACGACGACTCCCTGTTCCAACGCCCTAACACGACCTTGAAAGAGATCCTACCTTCGAGAATCGGCCTTCCCACTCGAGGCATCCCGGTCACCGCCCTTCGCCATGACTATGAGAAGGAGGCGGCTTGCGGTAGGTGCCACTTCGTGGGTCACGTGGGAACCTGCGGATTGGATCAGGAGAGGAAGCGAAAGGAGGCTCACAACGGCAACAGCAACAGCAACAGCAACAGCAACAAGAACACCATCACCAACGACACCAACATTGTGGAGGCCGAAGTCCCCATTCCTGTGCCGGTTGTTAACAGGATCGCATCACAGAATCGCTTCGCCGGGCTCGAGGTCGAGGAGGGACAGGAGGAAGAGGTAACTGGCCAGAGCGGACAGGGGCCGGAGGAATCGGGGGAGGAGGACGCTGGTGATAAGGCGGATGACGAGGACTCGGAGGACTCGGAGATGGAATCGGAGGCGACCGCGAAAACGGAGGTCATCAAAATTGAGAGCGAGGACGAGTCGGTTTTAGAGGACCGCAGAGGATCCGATGGAGAGGTGATTGATGAGGATGAGGTGATGGCGGATGGAAGGGGCGAAACAGAAGGCAAGGTGGCGACGGAGATGGAGGAAGGGGAGGTGGCGACGGAGATGGAGGAAGAGGAGGTGGCGACGGAGGTGGACGATGTGGACGAGGCGGGGGGAGCGACGAACGCGGAGAATGCGGAAGCGACGGACTTAGGGGAGACGAACAGGCTGGACAATGACGACGACAGCGACGCAACAGCAACCGCCGCCACCGCTTCCCGCGAATCGACACCCCACGAACCAACCCCACCTTTGTCACCCGGAACTCTCGCCAAGTCGCTACGCGAGGGGGAGGAGTGGGACAGGATCAGAGCTAACTGGGTTGAGCAGGCACGACTCGAGCGGGACCAAAGCATCGAGAGGAGGCTCGACGCTGAAGCCCCTTTGGTGCGTCACAACTTTGCCACGTGGGATGAGGACGGTGAGATACGTTCCATCAACATCAGGGGGACCACTGCGAAATTCAAGAAGCCGGTGATGAAGAGGTCGCAGACTGCGGCGGACCTCAGTGACCCGAGTGACGAACCGACCGACGCCAAGCGAGTGATCATCAAAGGGAAGAGCCGCGTCGTTGTCAAGGATGGAATAGAGGGGCGGAGGGTGACGAGGTCGATGTCGGCGGCGGCGGCGATGCCGGTTGGCGTGACGAAGGTGGACCGAGGGAAAGCAAAGGGGGTAGCCGAGGAGAAAAGATGGTCCGACCACGAGCCCGAGGACGATGTCCTGCCCGCCCTCCCCCTCTTTGAGGACGTCACCACCGCCAAGAGCGCCTCGACCTCGACTACCCATTAATGATCAAGCACACCATCATCACCTGGAACGTAAGAAGGGGCGTGGGGGTCCCGGAAAAACGACGTGATATCTACACCTACCTTTCTACATTTAAAGCTTCCGCGATTCTCTTACAAGAGCATTTCATCAGACCGCAATTCTGGCAGCTCATCAAGGACGAGTACGAGGGCAAGCTCTTCATCAACCAGCACTGTATGACTCTGATTCCGGCCGACTCGCCCCTGATCGACGCCGAGCTCTTGCGCACCCACTCGGCACTCAACGGCCGGCTCCTCGTCACCTCCTTTCGTCTGCGGGGCGACATCAAAATTCTAGAAATCAACAACCTTTACGCGCCCGTTGACCCAAAGCAACGAGCAAAATTCTTCGACAAACTGATCCTCCACAAAACACAGAAATCCCACGTCCGACTCCTTGGCGGCGATCTCAACGACTGCCCGCGCCCAGAAGTCGATCGGCGGAACCAAAGTCGGCGCGGCCACCACTGGCCGATCCTGATAGGCAAGCTCGACTCGGCCTACACGGACTGCATCCGCTACAAGCACCCCATCACCCCATCTTTCACTCGACCCAACCCCAATCGCAAGCGACCCAACTCATTTTCCCGGCTTGATTACTTTCTCCTACAACGAACTCACCAGAAAAGGCTCGACCAGGCCTCGACGATCTACGACTACCCCAAGGATCTCTCCGATCACCGACCGGTCTTGATTGTGCTGGCTCTCTCAGACGATCTTGATGCGACTCTCCCACAGCTCAGCCTACCTACCACATCCAACCAACTACATCGAATTAATACCACAACCTTCAAGACGGTGGAATTTCAGCGGATGATGGAAGGATGGTTGGAAGGGGCAAGCGGGGAGGAACCGGTGGGGGAGCTCGAGGTCATTCTGGAGGCGTGCAGGGATAGGGGTGGTGAGCTGGCGAGGAGGCTGCATCGGGAGCGGTCGGAACGGATGGAGTATTTGGTGGGGAGGGTGCAGGATCTGGAGGCGTTACCGATATGGAGGGACGAGGACACGGCAGAATGGACGAGGACGTCGGAGGAACTCAAGCGGGCGGTCGAGGAGCGCGCGCGCCTACTCCGGATCCGAGCCCACGTCCCCGAGATCGCTTCCGAGGAACGACTGTCGCGGCCGGTCCACTCCAAGCTCGCGGCGCGGAACTCGGATTCCAAGATCACAGCACTGCGCTTGGCCAACGGAGAGCTAACGCATGACATTGATATTGCTCTTGACCACACGCAGGCGCATTTTCAGCGCCTCTACCACATCGAGCCTCGCGACCCGGACCGCGTCGCTCGACTTCGGGACGAATTCCTCGCGCCGATCAGGGCGGCGCGGACTTGCGACGACCCGCGCTCGGATCCGCTCTTTCTGCGCCGACTCTCGGAATCGCAGATCGACTTACTCCAGCGACCGATCACCGAGGACGAGGTCGTGGCCGCGATCGGGACGACGCACCCGGGGCGATCGCCGGGACCGTCGGGCGTGCCCTACGAACTCTACCAGACCGCACCCGAGGCGTGGGCCAAGGTGCTGACCAAGGCCTACAACGCGATGATCGAGCGAGGCTCACTCTCTCCCAAGCAGGGGCAGGGACTCGTGCGCCTGATTTACAAGCCCCACAAGAAACATGCCGATCGCGCCGACCTTTCGTCGTACCGGCCTATCACCCTGCGCGAGTGCGATTACAAGATCTTTACCAAGGTCTACGTCGCCCGACTCAACCACCTTCTGCCCGATCTCCTCCCGCCGCAGCAGCACGGATTCGTCAAGGACCGCCGATCGGCCGACGCTGCGCTACACCTTCGTCTCCTGGTCGAGGAACTTGGTGCGCGCAGGACCGAGTTCCCCATGGCCGCGCTCTTGTCTCTTGACCAATCATCCGCCTACGACCTCGTCGAGCATGACTGGATCTTTGCCATCTTCGACGCTCTGGGCGCTCCTGCCATCTTTCTTCGCGTGCTGAGGATGCTCTACTCGGGTGACTCGACCTCGGCTCGCTACATCATCAATGGGTTCCTGACGGCGCCGGTGCGACTGACGTGTGGGCTCGGCCAAGGGGACCCGGCGTCGTCATCGGTCTGGGACATCGTGTTTCAGCCGTTCCTGGATGCTCTACATCGTCGAAACATCGCGCTGAATCTTGCAATCCCTGCCCTTCATCCGTACCCACAGAGCCGCGCCATTACATCACTTGCATTTGCCGATGACGTTGTCGTCGCCGTCGCGGGCTTGGAGTCACTCAACTTGCTCGATGACCTGGCGCTCGACTGGAGGCATGCAACGAATGGCCGGCTCAACACGGATAAGACGGTCATCCTACCGATCGGACGCCGCTGGGACCCGGGGGAACGCCCGCTCGTCGTCAAGGCCGCAGGCGAGTCGCTCGAGTGGATCGGCCTCCCCTTCGACCCCAGCGGCGACACCGAACTCGCCTACGCGAATCTCATCGAACGCCTCGAGGCGACGCTGGAGGCGGTCCAGCATCGCTGGCTCACGCACCACACCCGTGCCTTTTACGTCAATCGGTACGCCATCCCCAAGATCCTGCACTTCCTTGCAGCCGACATCCCGCCGCCCGAAGTCGTCAAGAAGCTCGATGACATGCTCGTCGATTTCGTCCGTGGGGGCAAGGGCAGGACCAGCTACGGCAGAGACATCGTGTTCACAGCCAAGCTCAAGGGGGGACTGGGGGTGATCAGGATGCAGGACGTCGTGGACGCGGTTGCGGCACGGATCTGGGACGTTCTTCTCGGCGGTTCTGGCGCGATCTGGCAAGGACTTGCGCGCGCGGCACTCCAGCGAGCTCAGCCCGACCTCGACCTGGCCACCGATCTCTGGCCACATCCATCCACTCCCATCCCCAACGACCTTCATCCCCGATGGCACGCCGCACTGGGCGTTCCGAAACATCACGACGCGCAGGTCAACCCGAGGGCCTTGACCACCGCGAACCTGCTCGCGCTGCCCACCCTGCTCGGCAGCCTCCACACCCCCATCAGAGGGAAACAGACCATCGACGCGGTTCATGTACCTGACTACCTTCGTCTCCAGGGCTACCCGAAGGTGGCGGATCTCTATCGGCGCGAGTTGTATGCGGGTGGGGGGTTTCACCTCTGGACGCCGCCGGCGGATGTGCTCGGCGACAACAGCGAGTACGATCGACGCGGGCTCCCACAGCGACTGGCAATCGCGGCCTGGTACCGGTTCACTGTCGATCGACACAAGAACACGCCCTTGGCGGCGGCGGTGGCGGCGGGACGGCTCAACGTGCCTCCCCGGATCGGCACCAGCGCACTGCTCGAGGCGATCCTCCCCAAGCCCGTGGCCCGCTTCGCAATGGAGCAGCGCCTTCCGGACCCGGTGCTTCCACAACAGGCGAGCCAGTACAAGCTGCTGAACATGGCTCGACCCTACACGATCCGTCGCATCCGCCGGGTCCTGAACGCGAAGGCCTTTACCAACACGCTCGGGCTCAAGGGACCACCGCAGCCGGACGATCTCAGGAGCTTCTGGAAGGCGGTCAACTCGAAGGCACTGACGGCGAGGGAGAGGGAAGTTTGGTTCAAGCTGATTCTCCGCTTCACCCCGACGCGCAAGCTGCAGCACCAACAAAACCACGACACTTCTCCCGCGTGCCTCGTCTGCAAAGCGCCGGTGGACGACACCGACCACTACTTTTTCGACTGCGTTGACTCGCGGAACGTCTGGATCGCGGCAAGGGGCGTGCTCTGCGACGCACTCGGGTGCGACACGATCGAGGACGCCCAGTACACGACACTGCAACGGCTCTTTGGCCTCCCCAAGCTCAAGGCCAAGCTCAGCGAACAGGAAGGGGCGGGCAGGACGATCGAGATCTTCACGGGGATGGTTTTGGAGATGATCAGCAGTGGGAGATGGAGGATGCAGAAGCACGGGACGAGGATGGAAAGCGTGGAGAGGAGGAGGGTGGTACTGGAGGAGAGGATGAAGTTGAGGGCGGGAGGAGCAAGGGGCGGGCGAGGGCAGTAGAGGCTGGGTTCGATTTCCCCCCACCATCCCACACACACACACACACACACACACACCACATCACACTTCCTCTTCCAAAACTGTATACTAAATATCTTGCTTTCATCTTTCATCTATTACAGGTCTGCTTTCGTTGCTCATGGACCGGCTCGCGATTTGGGATTGACTCGACGGTGGCTCGCGCTCTTTGGCTTCGGGGTTCTGAGTCAAGGGAGGGATCAGCAGACACAGGCAGAAAGTCGGCTTTGAGGGGCCAGGGACTGCTGAGGTGGAGGTTTTGAGGGACCTCCACCGCGTCTTGCTGTGACCGAGCATAGACTTGGGGCTTCGTGGGTCAGGGTAGTTGCGCAGTCGCTCTCCTGTCTTTGTCTCGACCGAGTTGGGAAGTGGGTGCGGGGTGGGCCTCTTGTCGTTAGTAAATCGTTTTATTACTCTTTCTCTCCTTCTCTCTCTCTCATTCGTCTCCTGAGGGGGAGCAACCGCTTGGCTGGGGCACTTGAATCCCAAGTATCGGATTGGTGGACACCGGCCCGTTTCTCGCATCTTACGGGCGGTTTGTGTTATCATCGTCGACTTCCATCTAGTTTTTCCGTAGGCCAATCAGGGGGAACAGGAATTGGGGGCAATATGATGAACAGTTTCTACAAAAAAAAATCAGTTCGGCTCATGCACCCACTGTCGCCGGCGACCACGCGCCCGCATCTCAGCAAGGACGGCCGGCTCATTTCGCGCGCGCGCATCGACTTTGTTCTGGTGCAGCGGCGACACGAGCGACGGATCGTTTCTGCTTCCACTCTGTACAATATCTCTCGATCCATGTCGGATCATCGACCGGTTACGGTCACATTTAGGCTGCGCGCAAGTGGTGCCGAGGTCGAAGCGGAGCTCTGCCTTGCCCAGGCGGCTCATTTTCTGACCCGCATCAACTCGTCGACCTTCAAACACGCCGAGTTTAAGGAGTTCGTCACTCCTCTCCTTGAGCAAGCACCGTCTGGGGATCCGGTCGCGGACCTTCAGCGCGTACTCTCGGAGTCTCGGGTCCAAGCTCTCGAGCTGTCTCGGCGTCTGTTTCGGGAGCGCAACGCCCTCGAGATGATGCTGGTATCTCGACTGCAGGACATTGAGTCTCGTCGGGTGATGAGCCCCTTTGACGTCATCGACTGGACGAACACCCACGACGCTCTCACCAAACTTGTGAACGAGCGAGCAAGGCAGTCCCGGATCAGGGCGCACGTGCCCGAGATTGCATCCGAGGAACGTCTCAGTCGTCCGGTTCATGCCAAACTGGCTGCTCGGTCCCGGGATGTGAAGTTTCAGAGTATCCGGCTCGCTGATGGCGAGCTCACCACTGACATTGAGCGCGCGCTCGAGCACACCCATTCTCATTTCCAGCAGCACTACCTTGTCGAAGCGAAGGATCCGGAACAGGTCGTGACGATGCGGGATGAGCTCTTGGGACCCATCAGATCAGCAAGACCTTGTGACGACCCGCTTTCCGACGCTCGCTTCCTTCGGCGCTTCTCGAATTCGCACGTCGACATTCTTGCCGAGCCCATCAGCGAGGCCGAGGTGCTCGCAGCGATTCGAACCACGCACGAAGGTCGATCTCCGGGTCCTTCAGGGGTCCCCTATGAGATGTATCGAGCCTGCCCCTTGCTTTGGGCCCCTCTCTTGACTCGAGCCTACAACGAGCTGATTACTCGAGGCTCCCTTACTCCACAACAGAGCCAGGCGAATGTGCGCCTCTTGTTCAAACACAACAAACCTGGTGCAGCGCGGTGCGACCTCAAATCGTATCGTCC
Source organism: Microbotryum silenes-acaulis (assembly GCA_003665825.1). Taxonomy (NCBI): domain Eukaryota; kingdom Fungi; phylum Basidiomycota; class Microbotryomycetes; order Microbotryales; family Microbotryaceae; genus Microbotryum; species Microbotryum silenes-acaulis. Next base: position 726,969 of record QPFY01000014.1, read on the forward strand.
GATCACCTTGCGGGAATGCGACTACAAGATCTTCACCAAGGTCTACGTGGCTCGTCTGAACCGGATCCTCCCCGATGTTCTTCCGGCCGGACAGCATGGGTTCGTCAAGGGGCGAAGACCAGCGGACGCGGCTTTGCATCTGAGGCTCCTGATCGACGAGATTAGGGGTCGTGGGGCAGAGTTCCCGACAGCAGCGCTCCTCTCCCTGGATCAGAGCTCGGCTTACGACATGGTCGAGCACGATTGGGTCTTTGCGGTGTTTGAGGCTCTCGGCGCGCCGGAATCTTTCCAGCGCGTCTTGCGGATGCTCTACAACGGCGAGACGTCCACAGCGCGGTACATTGTCAACGGTTTCCTTACCGAGACGGTGCGACTCCTGTGCGGTCTTGGCCAGGGCGATCCTCTCTCTTCTTCTGTCTGGGATGTGGTATTCCAACCCTTCCTTGATTCTCTCAGTCGACGCAACATTGCGCTGACTATCACTCTTCCGGAGCTGGCTCCTCGTCCGCAGACTCGATGCATCACCAATTTGGCGTTCGCGGATGACGCCGTCGTCGCTGTCGCTGGACCGGAAGCTATTGCTTCGCTCGAGGCGTTAGCTCGGGATTGGCGACTCGCGACGAACGGCCGTCTAAACACCGACAAAACCGTGGTGATGCCATTGGGCGCGACGTTGTGGGATCGCGCGGACTTGTCCAAACTGTCGTTCGTGGCACCGGACGAGTCTCTTCCCTGGATCGGTCTCCAGTTTGCGCCTGACGGCAACAACAGGCTGGGATTCCATGATCTTGAGCGAAGGGTCGATCGAGTGATTCTCTCGGTGCGCGACCGATGGATGACGCATCATACCCGGGCTTTCTATCTCAACCGCTACGGCATCTCCAAGGTGCTGCACTCTCTCTCCGCCGACGTACCGCCATCCGACGTGATCAAGGCGATCGAGCGCAAGCTTGCCGACTTTGTGAAGGGAGGACCGCGGCGCAGCGACTACAAGCAATCGGTCGTCTTCACGGCACGGGCGCGAGGTGGTCTCAGCGTCGTGAGCATCCAAGATGTGGTGGATTCAGTCTCGGTACAGATTTGGGACGTGCTGGCCGGCGGGTCAACTGCGATTTGGAGCGATCTGGCTCGGAGTTCCATCCGGCGAGCGCTTCCGACCTTTGACTTTGCTACGGATCTGTGGACGTGGAGGAACGCCGACGCACCCCGGGAGCTACATCCCCGCTGGCGAGCGGTGCTCTCGGTCGCTGAACGCTACCCTGCCGTCGTCGATCCTGCCAAACTTTCGGTCTCCAATTTTCTTTCTCTTTCTCCCCTCCAACCTGGTCTGCATGACTCGCGGGCGTTCTCGGAGCAGGATAAGCGTTTGGCGAAGCTTTTCAGTTTCGAACGCACCATCGCTGACATCTATGCGCGAGCCCAATACCCCGCAGCTCCAACGGTGCCCTGGACCCCTGAGAAGCATCCCCAAGGCGACGGCTCGGAGCTGTCCAACCTTTGGCAATGGAAGCGCGATCAAGTCCAGGCGTGGATCCAGGTCGCAGGCGATCGCCTCATCCCGCCGCTTCCGCCTCCTGTTCCCGTCCTCGCACGTCGACCACCCGTCATTCGTGTTGTTGGAGCACCTGGAGTCCGGCCCGGCGGTCCCCTCGAGCACATCTTGCCCAGAGCGACTCCGGTCGGCATGCCTGATCAAAAACTTCCCCTCCCCTCCGGCCCCTTGTGTGCTGATCAGTGGAGAATGTTGAACTTGGACAGACCTTACACCATTGCGCGACTTCGACGCGTCATCAACCATCGACGTTTCGACGACACACAACGCCCTGGATCACTCGCCACACCCAAAGAAAGGCGACTCTTCTGGGTGTGGTTCCACACCGGGCCCGCCACGGCCCGCGAGCGCGAGGTGCACTTCAAGCTGGCGTACCACTTCACGCCAACGCGGAAGCGCCAGTTTGTGCAGCGGCATGGCGACTCAGCCTGCTGCCTTGTGCAGGCATGCAGCCTGGCAGGGGTGGAGGATGACTTTACTCACTTTTGGCATGGTTGCCCTGACTCTTCTCAATTTTGGCAAGCAGCTAGGTCCATTCTCTGCGACGCGCTGGGGGTCGTGTCGATCCTCGACCTCGACTACACGGCACTTCAGATCGAGCACGGCCTCCCTCGACTGCGCGCTCGCCTTCCGACGTCGAAAAAGCGCCCAATCCGCGCCTTCATTGCGCTGGCGCTCGACACTCTCAGCAACCGACGCTGGGATCTCCATCGCCACGCCAGAGCGATGTCGAGCATGGACAAGGAGATGGCGGGACTGAAGGAGAGGTTGGAGCTCAGATTGGCACGATGAAGTAGACGGCGCTCCTCCCTACCCAGCCAAGAACCACAAACCAAAAACCAAATAAAAATCACAAGTCCCCTTTCCCTCTTTCTCAATCTCCAAAATGTCTCCCAAACACGCCAGAATACTGAACCTGTTTTCTCTCGCTCTTTTTGCCATTCCTCCTCATAGGCTTCCGTACTCCCCAGGAGCCTCGGGTTCTTTGCGCCGGCGGGCATTGTCGCCCTTGGTTCGAGCTTCTGCCACATCACGATGACACACAGCGAAAGCGGATCCCCTTGGCCCTCTCCTGGACTACGCCGTGAGTTTTCCACTCCTCTCAAGGGCCGGGTCTGTCTTCTCTTTCGGTCGAGCGACTCCGTGATCTCCTGTTCAAGGCCGGCACAAACTGCCTGCGTGGCTCGCCTCTCCTTGCTTTGCTGCTCGCTCGGAGTCGCGGCCGCGCGGCGGGTGACTCGGGTACCGAACCGCCATACACATCCACACTCGAGCGAGGTCCCACACAATGACATCACCGTCGTGGGCCTCATGCTCCTTCTTTCCCCAGTATCTGCGGTGATTGGGAACCACCTGCACGTACAACGGGACTCGAGTGTGCGTTCCGAGATTGGGAGTACGCCGCAGGGAAGCGAGGCCCCTGCGGAAGGTATACCCGCCTCTGGTCTCCAGCCGCGCGCCGGTGTTGTCGGCCACCCGCCCGCGCTGCAGACCGAGGCGTGTCCAATGGACTGTCACATGCTCCGTGACTTTCCCCGGAAATCTCGGGATTGTGTGTTTTTGTGCGAAGTAGGCCTGTTTCGCAGTTGCAGTCATTGAAATGGGGGTGATCTGGGGTCGTGCGGTCGCGAGGGGGGGGGCCGACTTTGGTAACCGAAAAGGGGTTTGGAATCCGCGGTGCAGATCCAGCGCAGTTGGGTACAAGGGGTAGGTGATTGCTGCGGTCGCAGGGGGTTACATCCCCCCTTTGGACCACGTGAATCATTCGGATTGAGCGGGATGTTTGTGCCATCGGAGGCCTTGTTCGACGCGTGTCAAAGAATTAAGGGGCTTCAAGGAGTAGGGCGGTCTCAGGGGGGGTCTGAAGTCAAAAGATCGAAGAAGGTTCAACTGTACAACTATAATCGGATTCGCCTGTACAACACATGTACCACCACCAACAATTCCTCCATCGTTTCCCGATTCCTTGTGTATTATCTTCAATCTTCCTTTCATTCGTCTCTGGGAGGGAGCAACCGTGGGTGGGGGGGACTTGAACTCGGATGTATCGGGTTGGTCTGTTCTGCTAGTTACAACGCATCGAGCGGCGGTTGTGGTCATCATCGTGCATACTGGGCAGCATCTCCTTTAGTTCCGTAGGGGGTTTTCTCGTCTTGCAAATTAGCGATGAGTTTCATACAAAAAAAAATAATCAGTTACAACGCATCGAGCGGCGGTTGTGGTCATCATCGTGCATACTGGGCAGCATCTCCTTTAGTTCCGTAGGGGGTTTTCTCGTCTTGCAAATTAGCGATGAGTTTCATACAAAAAAAAACAACACGGCCATGACCGAAGACGGGTTCCACTGCGCGTACCTTCGCTTACATGCTGATCTTTTCCAAGGCTCTACCGAGACGCAGAAGGCTGCGCTCAACGCCGCCTTGCCACAAGAGATCGAGATCCTGGGCGCCAAGTACGGCTTGCGACACGAATTCGAGACGCACTACTGCGCGGTGTGCGATCGCGCCGGACACCAGTGGGGCGCTTGCAGGAAGCCGGCTTCGACTCCGGCCACCGCCGCCCCTGTTCCGGGGACCTCGACTTCGACTTCGACTACCGGCTTCCGAGTCGCTGGAAAGAATGGGAAGCACGGTGGGCCTGCCGCATTGAACTCTCGCGTCTCTGGCGCGAACATGATCCAGCTGGGACCTCGTGCTAACCCCGCAGGTGCAGCGACCGGCAACAAGGACGATGCGAACGACGGCGACGGCGACGACGAGTCGGTCGCTTCGACCGAACCGGAGGGCGGCGACACTGGGGAAGAGACGTCAACGCGTGCGACCATGGGCTCAACAAAGGAGACGCAGACGACGACGGCGGCGCCCGTTTCGACCCCGACCTCTCCTTCGCCTTCTGCTTCTGCTCCGGCTTCGCCGTTGTCCGGTGGCACGTCGGGATCATCGGCCACCTCGACAATCTCGATAGCCTCGACGAGTCCTCGACGCCTTCGTTCGAGCTCGGCACCCGGCAACCGACGTGTCACCCGGGCGGGATCCGCCATGATCCTCGGTGCATCAGGGGGTGACGGCTCAGGGGGCAACAGTTCAGGGGGTCACAGGTCCGAGGTGACCGAATTCGAGGGGGGCGGCGCTGAACTGATTTAATCATGATTGAGTCCCTCACCGTGTTGACGTTCAACGTCCGATCGATGAAGAACGCAGTCAATCAAGTCAAAATCATCCGTTATCTCAAAACCCTTCGGCCGGCCCCTGCGGCCATCCTCCTGCAAGAGCACCACCTCAGCTACAACGCCTCGCGCGAAGGCTTCGAGAGTGCTTGGCCAGGGGCTTGTATTCGTTTCACTCCTCATGTCCTTACCCTCATACCCGATGGCTCACCTTTGGCGGGCCATCTCCTTTCCTCCACCCCGGTCGTCTTTGCAGGAGCTCCTCGTTTCGACGGTCGGATTCTGCGCTCGGTGTTTCGTCTTGAGGAGCTCGATGTCGAGATCATCAACATGTACGCGCCGGTGCAGGAGGACGATCGTCGCGACTTTTTCGGGCTTCTGCACTTCAACGCCCCGAGACCCAAGACTCTTCGGATCTTGGCCGGCGATCTCAACGATTGTCCGGATGTATCGGTCGACCGAGTGTCCATCACCGATCGCGCTTGGACTCCTGTATCGCACTGGCAGACCTTGCTGTCAAAGATCGCGTTCAAGGCACTCGACACGGTCCGACATGTCCATCCTTGCACCCCCGCATTCACTCGTCCTCACTACCGTGGTAGAGGGGAAGAGCGAAAGATTTGCTCGTGGTCGCGGATCGACTATATTCTTGTCCAATCCAGTTGGGCGAACCGGTTGTTGAGCGCTTCTACGCTCTTCGACGCGCCATGTTCGGACCACAGACCTGTAGTTGCAACTTTCGCTTTGCCTACATCGAACGCTGATGCCGAACCCCCCCTTTCTCTTCCCTCTACGAGCGATTTCATTTCGAGGCTCAACCCAACGGTCTTTGACGATCAAGACTTTGTCGCATCGATTCCCGGGGTCGTCGACGAGGTCTATCAAAGGCTCGAGGGGACCGCTCCGCTCGGCGAAGTCTATGACGCCGCTCTGCGGGCGGTTGCAGTCGCTGGCCATGCACGATACCGCTCGACTCGTGCCGACATGCGCCGACTGCGGGCCGAGAGCCGATCCGTCATGGAGGCTTTGGAGGCACGCGGTGAGCACATGAATGAGGCCGAGCGCGATGCGTATACTCTTGCCAAGTCGCGGTTGGACCAGTTGGCGGTAAAGGAGGCTCAGTGGCTGCGCATCCGTGCGCATGTGCCGTCAGTCGACTCGAGGGAAGGTCAATCGGCAAGCATTCGCACGCGCCTCAACCGCCGGAGTCGCCAGACGAGCATCGTCTCGCTGGAGGATGTGGATGGCACCGAGACCGTTGACATGCAGGAGGCGCTGGGTATTGCTTCACGGCACGCGCAGTCGCTCTTCACGCCGGACCCAGCTCGTGGCGACCCGACGAACGCACGTCGGTCCCTGCTCGACCCTATTCGCGCAGCGAAATGCTACGATGACGACCGCTCGGACCCTACGTTCGGTCGTCGGCTGCCTCGTCAAGCGAGAGTGGCGCTTGACGAGCCCTTCACCCTCCTCGAGGTTGAAGCGGCGTTGAAGAAGACGGATTCGGGGCGATCACCGGGGCCCTCGGGCATTCCGTACGAGCTCTTCAAGGCGCTGCCAACCTACTTTGCTCCCAAGCTGTTGGACTTGTTCAACTCGATTTGGGAGGGCGGCAAAATGACGGCGTCCTTGGCAGAGGGGCTGGTGCGGCTCTTGCCCAAGAATAAACCGGGGGCCAATCTGAAATCACTGGGGGCATACCGACCGATCACATTGCGCGAGACGACCTACAAGGTCCTCAGCAAGGTCTTGGTGGCGCGACTCAATGGGGTGCTTGGCGAGCTTTTGCCGCCGGCGCAACACGGTTTCATGCCATCAAGACGTTCAGCGGACGCGGGAAGTCATCTCACTCTCCTTCTCGAAAAACTCAAGTCGCTAGGCACTGAAGTTTTCCCCGAGGGCGCCCTCTTGTCTTTGGATCAGCAGAGCGCGTACGATCGGGTCGATCACGCCTGGATCTTCGAGGTCTTTGAGGCGTTTGGGTTCGGCGAGCGTTTCATCTCGCTGCTGCGCGCTCTCTACGATCCCGAGACTCTGGGGGTGCGCTACCTTGTCAATGGGTTCCCCACGGACTTGGTGCGGTTGCTGTGTGGTCTCGGTCAGGGGGATCCCCTCTCGTGCCCGGTTTGGAACATCACGTTCCAACCCTTTCTCGACGCCCTCGTGCGGCGCGGGATCGCGCTCGACCTGCAGAAGGTGTGGCCAGGAGGGCCGCGTGCGCAGCTTACGCATCTGGCGTTTGCCGATGATGCTGTGGTGGTGGTGGAGTCACCGGCGGCATTGTCGAAGCTGCAAACGCTGTCGCAGACGTGGTACGAGGCAACCAACGGGAAGACCAACACGCACAAGACGCTGGTGCTACCACTCGGACCGAACTGGCTTCGGGACGAGACTGCGCAGGCGCTGCCAACGGTGCAGGAGGGGGAGAGCTTCAAGTGGTGCGGCTATGCCTTCTTTCGCCACGGTGACTCGAAACTGTTTTTGACCCATGTTCTTGACAGGATCAAGGCCAAGACCCGCGCCGCTGGAGACCGGACACTTTCGCCGAGTGGGAAGGTCTTCTATGCCAACGCTCACATCATCTCGACGGTCCTCCACGTGCTGTCCTTCGACATACCGCCTCAATGGTTCATTAAGGCGGCGGAGACGGCACTTACGGATTTTGTCTGGGGAGGAGCAGGGCGAAATACCGTCGCTCGCGATTTCGTGTTCCAGGCTCGGGAGGACGGTGGCTTGGGCTTGATTTCGATCGGCGACATCGTTCATTCGGTGGCGCTTCGATTTTGGGATGCTGTGGCGGGCTCGGACGAGGCGATCTGGGCGCCCCTAGCTCGCGAGAGCTGGAGGTCCCTCGTCGCTGCGACCCGCGATTTCAGTCCGTGGGGGTTCTTCAGCAGCACGGCTCGGGTCGAGAAGCTGTATCGCGACTCGACGCGTTGGGGGGCAGTCGTTGCAGCGGCCAGGGTCACAGTTCCAACCGTCAAGTCCGAACTCCTCACGCTTCCCGAATTGCTTTCGCTTCCGCCTCGCCTCCCTTCACTCTATGCTGAAGGTGCCAAGCACGCATATGACGATGCGGACGCAGTGGCGAAGTTTGCGCAGATCGCGGACCTGTACTGGAGGGACGAAGGGAAGGGATGGGCTCTGGTTGGTCATCGACGCGGGTTCTGGCAGCACTCTAAGGAACCCGCCCTACAGCACGAGCACGTGTGGTCGCGCGTGGGTCAGTTGCTCAAGGCGAAAGCGTTGCTGCCCAAGACCGCGTTGCGACCTGCTCGGATACCTCTCAAGGAGGCTCCCCGTCCCCGGTGCTTCAACTTCTTTGGGCTCACCCGACCGTTCACTATTCGCAAGCTTCGTCGGCTTGTGAACGTGGTTCGGTTCCCAGGGAGGGAGGATCGTGTCAAGCGTTTCCCTGATGGGACTTCTCAGAGCGATAGGAAGCGCTTCTGTAGATGGCTTCATGACCGGTTCGCGTCTGCTGTGGAGCAGGACACCCACTGGCGGCTCATGTACGACGTGACGCCGACGCGCAAGAGGCAGCATACTCAGGGTCATGCCTCTTCGCCGACGTGTCTATTCTGCGGCAACGATGCAGCGGTCATCGAGACGGTGTCGCACTACCTTTTCGAGTGCGCGTACTCGACCAGCTTCTGGGGCGGGGTGCTTCGCATTCTGTTCGACAAGCTCGGCATCGAGGATACCGACGTCGATCCGTCGACGTTCACGCCGGAGCAGCTGACTATGGGGCTCCCCCTTTTGCGGGGTCGTGGGAGAACGACCTCGAAATGGATGTGGGTTCGGCTGGCTTGCGCGATCGGCTTCCAGCGGCTGCACCTGCTCCGCTGGCGCGTTCATCAGCGGTTCGAGCTGGACAAGGTCGTGGCCCCTCCCTCGCTGCCCAGTGCACTCAGAGCGTTCGAGCGAGATTTTCTCTCTCGAGCGGGCTTTGTGCCTGGGGCTCGAGATTGGGAGGTGTGATGACCGAGTTAAGTCCTTCCTTCCTATTTTCCTCCCCTCCTTTCCTCCCTTCTTTTTCGGAGGTCGACTTTTCTTTCAGAACCTGACTGTCTTGAAACTTGTTGCGCAGTGGAAGGCTGCGCACCTCTCTTTCTCTCTCTACTTTGCGCAGTAGCGGTCTTCGTTCTTGGATGGATCGGCAAGCCCGGTCGATCGTCTTTGCGTTGGAGGCTTTGTGAAGTTCTCCCCTCTCCTTTCCCCCCCTTTTCCCTTCCCTTCCTCTTCTCGTTCCTGTTGCTCAGTTGTTGACTACGCTTCAGCCACTTCTCCTTTTACTCCTAAGCCGTGTGTTGGATTCCGTCGAATGGTTCTTTCGTTCGCGTTGGTCAAGATCTACGGCATGGCTCGGGAAGAAAGGTCGCTCGTTCTTGGTCAATATCCTCGCGTCAAGGCGAGGCCCGTTTCGTTGTATTGGATCGTTGTTCGCTCGGCCCCGACGGCTCAACAGCCAGCACTCGAGACTCAGCCAAGGGAGGGCATCAGGCGCTGTCGGGGTGACGAGTAGCTGGGGCTTGGCTGCGGCCTGTTAGTCCCTGGGGACCTCTACCTCCGGCTTCGACCCCCTCCCTTGGCCCCTCGGGTGTGTTCCCCTCCTCTCTGTCTTAGTATTCCTGGTTCTCTCTATCCCCAGTCGTGACTTTCTGTATACTCTCCCCCTTCTTTCTCTAGGCGCTCTTGCCTGGTTTTCGAGTATCTTCGCTCCCGCTCTTGGGACGTGAAGCGGCAGCAGTACTCACCGCCCGTTGGAGTCCGCGTTAGGTGCTCGGCGGGCTTTGATCTGCGCAGCGCTCTTTGCGCGCAGGGGTTTGACTTTCACCCAACTGCTCGCCGTCGTTGCTTTATAACCTCCTTTAGCTCTTTTTGTAGCGGTCCCAGCCAACCCGAAGGATAGCAATTTATGAGCCCCAGTCAAACAAAAAAAAACAAAAAAAACACACACTTTACTTCACTTCACTTTACTTCACTTCACTTTACTTTACTTCACTTCACTTCACTTCACTTCACTTCACTTCACTTCACTTCACTTCACTTCACTTCACTTCACTTCACTTCACTTCACTTCACTTCACTTCACTTCACTTCACTTCACTTCACTTCACTTCACTTCACTTCACTTCACTTCGAAATCGCCCTACCGCAGTCTTCGATACTCGAGTTAACAAGTGATACACCGACAAGATGTCTACAGGAGACCCTGGGTCCCCACTGCCGGCACCGCCGGCACCGCCACCAGCGTCCAGCCACCCCGCGACCAGATCCCGATAAGCTCGAAGAAGACGCAAGTCACGGGCCCGGCGACCGCCGCACCCAACTATGCCGCCGCTGCGAGTCAGATGGCGACTCAAACACCTGAACAACAGCAACAACAACAACAGCGTGCCAAGGCTCTGGGCAGCCTATTACAAGCCATGGGTGCTGTACCCGGAAACCGCATGGATCGTTGGGTCCAGGCCATCTACTTCGCCGAACTCTACCCCGTCGCCACCGCCACATCGCTGAAGTTTTCGGCCTTGAACGCGAACCGGTCTGTCGAGAAAATTTTTGATTACGCCCTTGAAGTGACTCTGTCTCACCAGAGCGCCTCGCGAGCGACTCATGCCGATAAGATCGATCTCGTAGCCTGCGCACGAGGCTGCTATCGCCGATCTCTCCTATCTGCTTTGAGCCTGGAGTTCCTCTGCCGGACCATCTTGCGGCCTATCAACCACAGATCTTAGGCGTACAACATTCATCAATTCTGCGTAATGGGGCGGCTCACCATCGTGTTACGGTTGGGTTCGTCACCGGCGAGGCACGTGACGCGGCGCTCACGACGCCCCCCGCTCTCACTTGGCGATCGGCGAAGGCCCGCTTCGCGAAGTCTCACAGGTTCCACCATAACATGGTCGAGCTTCGAATCAACGTCGGTGTTCAAGGAATGCCCTCCATGGATGCCATCATCAAATCGTTCCAATCAATAGTGCAAGACCTGTCAGGCAAGGGACATTCATGCCAACTTGTGCAGGTTCTGCGCGTTATCAGCGTGGACAACGCCTCGGCCTTCGCCCACGTTGCCGGAGACTACTCCGCTTTCCTACACTTCGATGACGACTCCCTATTCCAACGCCCCAACACGACCTTGAAGGAGATTCTACCTTCCAGGATTGACCTTCCCACTCGAGGCAGCCCGGTTACCGCCCTTCGCCATGATTATGAGAAGGAGGCGGCTTGCGGTAGGTGCCACTTTGTGGGTCACGTGGGAACCTGCGGATTGGATCAGGAGAGGAAGCGAAAGGAGGCTCACAAGCAACAGCAACAGCAACAGCAACAAGAACACCATCACCAACGACACCAAAATTGTGGAGGCCGAGGTCCCCATTCCTGTGCCGGTTGTTAACAGGATCGCATCACAGAATCACTTCGCCGGGCTCGAGGTCGAGGAGGGACAGGAGGAAGAGGTAACTGGCCAGGGCGAACAGGGGCCGGAGGAATCGGGGGAGGAAGACGCTGGTGATAAGGCGGATGACGAGGACTCGGAGGACTCGGAGGACTCGGAGATGGAATCGGAGGCGGCCGCGAAAACGGAGGTCATCAAAATTGAGAGCGAGGACGAGTCGGTCTTGGAGGACTGCAGCGGATCTGATGGAGAGGTGATTGATGAGAATGAGGTGATGGCGGATGAAAGAGGTGAAACGGAAGGAGAGGTGGCGACGGAGATGGAGGAAGAGGAGGTGGCGACGGAGGTGGGAGATGTGGACGAGGCGAGGGGATCGACGAAAGCGGAGAATGCGGAAGCGACGGACTTAGGGGAAACGAACAGGCTGGACAATGACGACGACAGCGACGCAACAGCAACCGCCGCCACCGCTTCCCGCGAATCGACGCCGCACGAACCAACCCCACCTCTGTCACCCGAAACTCTCGCCAAGTCGCTACGCGAGGGGGAGGAGTGGGACAGGATCAGAGCTAACTGGGTTGAGCAGGCACGACTTGAGCGGGACCAAAGCATCGAGAGGAGGCTCAACGCTGAAACCCCTTTGGTGCGTCACAACTTTGCCACGTGGGACGAGGACGGTGAGATACGCTCCATCAACATCAGGGGGACCGCTGCGAAGTTCAAGAAGCAGGTGATGAAGAGGTCGCAGACTGCGGCGGACCTCAGTGACCCAAGTGACGAACCGACCGACGCCAAGCGAGTGATCATCAAAGGGAAGAGCCGCGTCGTGGTGAAGGATGGAATAGAGGGGCGGAGGGTGACGAGGTCGATGGCAGCGGCAACGGCGATGCAGGTCGAGGTGACGAAGGTGGACAGAGGGAAAGGAAAAGGGGTAGCTGAGGAAAAACGATGGTCCGACCTCGAGCCCGAGGACGATGTCCTGCCCGCCCTCCCCCTCTTTGAGGACGACACCACCGCCAAGAGCGCCTCGACCTCGACTACCCATTAATGATCAAGCACACCATCATCACCTGGAACGTAAGAAGGGGCGTGGGGGTCCCGGAAAAACGACGTGATATCTACACCTACCTTTCTACATTTAAAGCTTCCGCGATTCTCTTACAAGAGCATTTCATCAGACCGCAATTCTGGCAGCTCATCAAGGACGAGTACGAGGGCAAGCTCTTCATCAACCAGCACTGTATGACTCTGATTCCGGCCGACTCGCCCCTGATCGACGCCGAGCTCTTGCGCACCCACTCGGCACTCAACGGCCGGCTCCTCGTCACCTCCTTTCGTCTGCGGGGCGACATCAAAATTCTAGAAATCAACAACCTTTACGCGCCCGTTGACCCAAAGCAACGAGCAAAATTCTTCGACAAACTGATCCTCCACAAAACACAGAAATCCCACCTCCGACTCCTTGGCGGCGATCTCAACGACTGCCCGCGCCCAGAAGTCGATCGGCGGAACCAAAGTCGGCGCCACCACCACTGGCCGATCCTGATCGGCAAGCTCGACTCGGCCTACACGGACTGCATCCGCTACAAGCACCCCATCACCCCATCTTTCACTCGACCCAACCCCAATCGCAAGCGACCCAACTCCTTCTCCCGGCTTGATTACTTTCTCCTACAACGAACTCACCAGAAAAGACTCGACCAGGCCTCGACGATCTACTGTTGTGGGAAATTAGTGGGGTCGGCGGTCCAGAGGGACTTATGGTCTTAGCAGTGGCGCGGGGCGCGCGGGTGTTGTGCGGGGTCCGGTAGAGGCGGCAGAGGCGGCTGGTTGTCTACATGAGATTGCGTCTTTTGCCTAGCTGTTTTTCTCTCTTCTCCACCACGCACTCGATATCACATCTCGCCCATTCGCTCTGTTACAGTCGATTGACCTTTAGCGATCCACTATCTCACATTAGGTCATCCATCGACGCCACGTAACTAGAGACGCTCCTACAACAACACCAACATCCCTCCTCTCCGAAGCGTTGGGTCATCAGTCTCAGTACGACCGGTGGCGCAATGCGCCGAAGTTGGGGCAGGACGTACAAGTCATCAGATCAGGTGCATGGTTAAACGTCGCATCATAAAGCTATGCTTGACTCACGGGCATAAATTCGGCTTCCGTCCCACGGCAAACTACGCGGCGAATCACCGAGGCGGAGGTCAGCTCCTTTTCTGATGTTCGCAAGCGCGCCAACCGCCGCTGCCGCCGCTTGGGGTCAATGAAATAGGGTGGGATGTAGACAAGCACGTATCAAATCACCTATCTTCCCGGTATGCTCGGTATCGATGCCGTGAAGAACTCGACCTCGGTACCCCACGGGGGCCAGTAGTCGTCGAAAGTGAGGCCGTAGTAACTGGCGTTCAGGGGTCGTAGGAACAGCGGAGGAGCGGATCGTGCGGGCAAGGAGGGAATGGCTTGAGTGGCATATGAAAGAGCAAATATAGGAAAATCATACCGTCAGGACTGGGCGTGGAAGGGGGGTTGATCAAGCACGTTCAACGTGAATTCGAAGACACTGACGGTGGCTGATGGGGCTGAAGGGGGGATTTGGGTCGCTCGTGTGACGATCGCCGTCTGGAAAAGGGGCCGAGGCTGGACGGGAGAAAGCGGAGACGACTAGTCAGCACGCAAGGTCGCGAAAGCCGATCGAGTGAGGGAATGTAAGACTGACGCACAAGGCGTGTGCTCAATAGATGAGCAGTTTTGGGAGTGTTTGGGGATGCGGATGCGGATGCCGATGCGAGGAGGGAGGGCGGAGGAGCTCGTCCTCGTTTGGACTGCGATCGCTGTCGCGCGCGAATTTAGCTATCACAAGCGCGAACATCATCGAGCGCGACAGTTTGGAAAGGGGACCCCGCGCGGACCACCTAGGGCCTCCACGAGCGAGCGAACAGAGCCGGGTATCGGTGTCCCGGATCTTTTACTTTTCCTCGATCGCGTAAACTACCTCATCGGTGTGCTGGTAGGAGTTTTCAAATTGAGCGGCCGAAAGTCATCGCTGCCCGGACTGATCAAGCTTTTGGAGCGGGGTCTGGTTGCAAGTTTCCGCCGGCTTCACGGTGTGGGCAGTTACTAGGGCTACATCAAGTATACGACAAACTTGAGGTGATATACTATGCCCAAAGCAAGCAACGCTTGAACACCTCATTCTATGCCTCTGATACGTCACTTCCTTCAACTTGCCAAGCTCTCGAGTTTCTCTATGTTTCAGGAATCGTGTCGACGCACCAAATCTGTACCATGGCATCGATTGCAACACAATTCTTCGGCAAAGAACTTGAATTTTTGGGGGCACATGAATCTAATTCACCGAGGGTGATCCTCAAACTGGCACGAGACCTTACAATCTATCATTGAGCTCACAAAGAATGATGCTCGCTTCGACGGCACCAATGTCGAGCGCGTTCCTGCCGATCCTCTTGCGCACCTCAATCATCCCCGCCGAAGTTGCGACACTCGCGTTCCAGTTTTTGACGCAAAAGTCGAGCACATCGCTTCGGACGGCGGGGAATTCGCTGCACAACAACGAAAAGAGCACGATCGCCGCGTTGCGCCCGCTGAGTTGAGAGACGATTGTTTTCCGAATGAATTCGCACAATTTGGGGATCCGGAGGCGGTCCGCGAGGCGATACAAGACTTCGGGAGCGACGGGCCGTGGAGGGCACGGATGCTCGCCGTCACCGCTGGTACAGGGTCGACGGTTCGTCGCCTCCGCTTGGTCCTCTTCATGTTGGTCCTCGACAGCTTCCTCCTTGGCAGCTTCGCCCTCCAAATCCTCGTCTTCCGAATCTTCGTCGAAATCTGCGGCCATCCATTCTGCAGCCACCGAAGAATTTGACAACATGGCTCGAACGTCATCTTCGAGCACGGGGCCGAATTTGATATCGCATCCCCGAAGCCACTGCAGCATACCATAATAGGCGTCAAAGAGACCGAAATCGTCTTCTTCAACCTCGCTCGTGTGGATCAGCTCGTGTGGATCAGCTCGTTGCATCCACGCGACGCTTCGGGGTTCGGCGTTACAGTGTCGCCTCGGGTGTCCTCGGCGGTGAGGGGTCGAACCGGAGCGCCCCGGGGTGGATTGGGGGCGCGTTTTTCCGCCTCCAGAAAGCCACTCCCCAAGAGGTCCTCCCAGTAACCTGAAGCGTTCTTCAGAAAAGTGGACGACTCGTAAAGGATGCGTCCGGTCTTGGTGAAGAGGAAGCGGAGGTCGTAGGGGTGCCTGCGCAGATGAAATTCTGCGGTCGAGGCCGGCGCACGATGTCAGTCGCTATGGCAGATCCGCCCAGATGCCGGTACTTACCTTTGTATTGTACATTAAAGGCCCGAAGCTTCTCCTCACTTTTCTCCTTGATTCGCGCGCCTTCCGTGGCCAGCCTGATCGCATCGCCGATTCGTAGCGTAATCCTAAAGAAGCAGCTGCCAGTGTCGGAGCTGTCGACGCATTCGAAGATCTGACGTGCGCGCACGGTCCAGCGGCGGCTCTGCGTACTGTCGATGGAGCGTTCTCTGGATCTGAGAGTTTTTTCGCAGAGTACTTGAGATTTCTCAAGCGATGTCAACGGAAGCGTTACCAGGGCTAACTCGAACGTGAAGTAGGAACTGGCGCCAACATTGATGAATTGGCAAGCCGAGCACCCGTCCCGCTTGTGCGTGCTCGCCAGAGGTTCTTCATTGATCACAAACAACGCCTCGTCACCCTTCCATTCGACACGCCACGAGGAGGTACGTCCCGTGGGTGCTATCGTATCGGCGAAGTAAAACCTGGGCGAGGTCTCGGGCGTCGTACGCATCGTCGTCTTGTCGAGCTTCAGCAGGAACGTATGGGACGCCCCAGCGTGCGACCACATTCCGGACGTGATTCGAGTTGAGTTCGATGAAGTGAACGTGCAGTGGGATCTTGAACTTCCGAATGAAACTAGTCCACGTGATGCTGTTGCGGCGGAGGCGATCGGAGGACTGCACGTCGACGTGACGACGTGACACCTTGCAAAGGCCAAAGCGGAGAGGAGACACTACTCGGCTCGATTACATCCGATCCGACCGCTCCCGAGCTTGACTGGCGTGACGGCAAAATTGACGGGGCGGATCGGCTTAAGCGCTCAAGCATGACGATCCTCAAAGCAATGAACGAGACGTCAATTAAAGGACAAATCCTATCATGGGACTGTGATATCCCGACGAAAGTTCCCCTCACCAAGCAACCTGATCGATTGGCCCCTGGTGGAAATCTGGCGGCATGCCAAGTGCCCGGCGCAAAAGGGCAAATGCGCTGTGCGGTACTCGCAAACGCTCGCCTTGTCATCGATTGCTCAGGCGCATTGCAACTCCATCCTTTAGTGGTGATTCACCTCGTCGTCTGGGGTACGTTGATGCTGCGTGAGGGTTTCGAACGTGCCCGACTGTTGTGACTGACGCCCGCATTCTTCAAGTTCGTCATTGGCGGCAACTTCGGGCTCGGACTCGAATCGGGAGCTTGATCTCTGCGCCAGGGGCCGGACGCGTGCTTTCTTCATCCTCCCTGTGGACGTTCTCATCTACCATAGACACAACTCCGGCGATGGATGACCTCGACTTCCCAGCCGGGATGATGGTGCACCCCGAAGCGTCCGAGGAGGCGCAAATCGTCTTTCTCGAACTCGAAGCAGGTCAAGCTGCGCTCTGTCGACGTTGTTGGGACAAGACGGCTTTATCCCAGCTTGTGCACTGCTCGAATGCGTGCCATTTTTGTCGAACGTGCGTTCGTCGACATGCACGACTCGGCTACAACGCTTCGAAGTACTGGCTCGGTTGCATTTGCGCCGAGGGCAAGTGTCAGGGACGCTTTTCGCAAGGTGATTTGGGCAAGTTCCTACCCAGATATCAAGCACTCGATGAGCAGATGATGTTGGTACACGTCGCGCAAATGAAAGACGTCATCGCAGCCGAGATAAAGGGGCTCGAGTGGTGCCCGCTCTGCCCTTTCGCCACCGTCGTCGAGTATGGGCTGCGAGGATCTCTAGTTTGTTCAATGGGGTGTGGTACCTGGGAGCAAGGTCAGGTAAGTTTTTCTTCTTCTGTCTTCCAAAAGTGGGACACAAAGGACACAGAACATTGATGGCTGATCCCGATCGCGCCACACTTTGCGTAGTCGAGAGCTCCCATTTTCATCGCAGAGGAGATCGTTCCAGAGCCATCGAAGCCATCACCCGTGATCGCCCAGCCGCCCGAGTGCACATTCGTTGTACCAGACATACAAGATGGGTCCAGCAAGGCGCAAGGGAGCTCGAGCGTCCCCTCGATCTCATCGTCGGTTACTACCAGCACGTCCACCTTAACGGCATCGGCGTCGACATCGGCCTCTACACCCGCGAGCTCGGAACCGCCCCCACCTTATGTCCCCAAGACCATCGAGTGTGCTTGCTGCTTCGACGACGATCCTTTGCTTGAGACGACCCATTGCTCGAAGGGCTGCGTCTTTTGCCTCGACTGCGCTCGCAAGTACGCCGAGACGCGCATCGAAGAAAGTCAACACACCTTGCCGTGCATGTCGACCACCGCGTGCAAGGGGCTCTTCACCGACAAAGAAGCGATTCTGTTCCTCTCCCGAACGTCTTTCGCCCGACTTGAACAACTGCGACAGGATTATGAGATCGAGCAAGCTCAGATTCCTGGACTGGAGAAGTGTCCGTTCTGTCCTTATGCCGTCGTCTTGGACCCCCATCACGGACGAATTTTCCAGTGCTTGATTCCTGACTGCGCCATCAGCTCGTGCCGCCGGTGTATGAGGGTTCGTGCCTGAGCACTGGGAATTTGATGAAGTGAGAATGTGCTAAACAACGTTTGCTTTGCTACGCAGGAGGAGCACAGCCCGATGACGTGTAAAGAAGCAGCTGAACACAAGCCTGCGCAAGCAATCCACAAAGTCGCAGGTCAGCATCGTTGATTCCGTTTTTTGGTCGCATTCCAAAGCCCACCGATGAACCTTTGCTTCACGTGACTGCCACAGAGGCCATGAGCGACGCCTTGATTCGTCGCTGCCCTAACCCCAAGTGCGGCAAGACCTTCATCAAGGAGGACGGTTGCAATGTAGGTGTCACAGTTGTTCGCTTTCGACGCTTCCCTCACTGATGGTCCATCCGACGAAAGCACATCGTTTGCACCGCGTGCCGAACCGAGTCATGCTTCGTCTGCGGCGTCTTTGTGAGTATCTCTGCTTCGTTATGACTACTCGTTACGGGACGTCTGGCTGATTCGACACTTCACCGCATGCTCACCGCTTGCAGGTCAAGGTACGACCAATGTCCTACTCTTGAATGTCAAGCGCAACCGACTGAATTTCTGATCCTTACGGAACGTGCAGGGCTACGGGCACTGGCAACTTCCATCTGCTTCATGCCCACTTTTCGACGACGGCGACATGGCAGATCGCGTCTCGGGCAATGTACCTTTTCCGAACCTCTTAAAATCCACTTACAAAATCCCATGCTGAAGTATTCGCCCACCCACAGATCGAATCTGCTTGGAGGTCCAGTACCTCCTTGGTTCTGCAAGAAAATCCCGAGATTGACGAACGCGATCTCGAGAGTTTGAGATTAGTCTCGAAATGGAACCCTTTGCGACGTCGCTGAGTCGTCTCGTGTCGATTGTTGACTTTTCTCCTTCTCGCATTTCGAAAAATGCCGTCGAAAGATAATAACCGTAAGATTTTGTACATCACCAGTTGGAAAATTCACTCAATGTACAGTGCAATCTGAACAAAAAAACCCATCTCAATCGTTCCTGCGCCTGCTGAGTCCTTCTCTCCGCATTTCTTCTCGCAGAGTCGTCTCTCAGAGCGTCCGCTTGCACTTCCCGTATAAGAACTAGAGGCCTTGCCTTGGATACTGTCACATTGCTCTTTGTGGGTCGTTCATGCTAAGTAGGAGCGTTGTTGTGGTAGCGAAAATACGAAAGAAAGAAAAAGAAAAAGAAAAAGAAAAACACGAGGAAGATTCCAGAAAGAGAAGGGGAAAAAAGAACAGACAAAAAAAATGAAAGAAACGAGAAGAACAGGGAAAAGACAAGTTGCAAGATTTGCGACGTGGGGTAGGGGAAAAAAAAGGAAGGGGTTCTATCTATATGGTTGAAGGGGGGGGGGGGGGGGGGGGGGGGGAGAGACAAAACAAAGACACAGAACGCTCAACGCCGGCCAAAGTGCCAAATGTTTTTGCTCAACGCGCCGAGCAGACCCTTGGCCGTACCCGCGACCTCGAGCGTGCGCCCGAACAACCCCGACTCGTTCGACGTGTCGTCGTCGTAGTAGCCAAAGCCATAGTCGTCGTGCGTCGAATCGCGGCCGCTGTCGAGCGAAGATCGATCGGTAGACTTCGCCGAGGACGACGAGGGACCGAGCCCGTCCTTAGTCCCGCTGGCGGAGGCGGAGGAACCAGCCGAGCTTGTCGATCGGTGCTGCGTCGCATTGTACGACGATGACGAGTTTGCTCCTCCTCCTCCACTACCGCCGCCGGTGCTCCCGCGAGCGGCGCGCAACAAAGACCGCCGAGCAAAGGAAGGGACCTGTTCGTCGGACCACTGCGTCCCCGCGAGGTCGGTCGGATCTAGCGCGGGCGAGTTCGACAGGCTCGGCATCAACGAGCTCGCGTCCTCGGACGACGAGTGACGCGTTGTATCTTCGACGGTCGCAGCGGTCGACGTCGATGTCGTCGCATAGGAGGGCGAAGGCTGACGGAACCGAGGCGCACCCGCACCACTCGAGGCGACGGTCGTCCGCCCCCCTGCGACGGCGGGTGTCGTTGCCGGTGGTGGTACGAGCGGCGGCGAAACGGGACCAGGGGCCGGCTTGGCCGTGGTGACGACGGGGCTCGGTCGACCACGAGCCGCTGTCGGCGGCTGGGCCGATGCCGAGCTCGTGGCGGGGGCAGTGGAAGTCGTCGAAGCCGACTTGATGCCATCGAGCACGGGGTCGGGGTTGATCTGCCGACTGAGCGCCGACCGTTCGGGCGAGATCGTCTTTTTGATCGCCCCCGGTGCGACCCCCGACGACGACGACAACGACGACGAGGACGAATTGGACGACGAACTGACGCGACGCACATCGCCGAACGCGACGTCCTCGACGGTCTCGATCTCTCCCCCGCTCAAACTCCGCGACCGGACGACGCTCGAAGGTGAGGGCGAAGGCGAAACGGAAATGACAGCGGCTGGCGAAGATCCAGGCTGGGGCGTCGACGTGGTGGACGAGTCCGCTCGACCGGGCGACGTCTTGCGGATCGTGATCGACGACGAGTTCTTGTCGCCGTCGATGATGGTCTCAGTCTCGCTTTCGCTCGATTGCTCCTCGGCGAGGTCGCTGAGCTGGCGCGAGACCCCACTGGCGGCACCGGTGGCCGTCGACGGCGCTCCGAGGGTGGAGACCGCAGTCGAGCCCGAGCCGAAAGCGTTGAGTGACTCGTACGAGCCGACGCGCCGCGAAGAGACGATCGTGCTCGGTCGTGCCCCACTCGCGATCGAGGGGCCGGGAGGCGAATACGACGACGGCGAGATGCTCGTCGAACTGCTGCGTCGATCGGCCGAGGCGGCGCGCTCGAGCGACGAGCTCGAACCCCGACTCGTGCTCCGCCCTCGTGTCTCGAACGTCCCCGAGTTGCCACCCCGCGGACTGCTCCCGTTGTTATCATCGGAGCTGGAGCGACGGCCCGCGGGTCGGACGTGCTGTGGAATCGCCGTCGCGATGACCGTACCCAGCGAGTTGGACGAACCGTACGGCGAGGCCGAGGGGGAAGGCGACGACGAACCGCTGGATCTTGTCGGTGTTGCGGATCCGGGTGGACTCTGCCCTGGCGGTGAGGAGACGAGACGCGGCACATGCGAATCCCCTTCGCTGCTGGCGGCGGCCCCGGCCGAGTTCTTGAGGATGCTGCGCTTCGGCGTCGGCGAGTCCTTCGACGACGCGGCCGGAGCATGGGGGCCGCGAATGTGGTAGCCCGTCGACGACGTCGAGCTCCTCCCCGTCCCGCTGCGATCCGAGTTGTTGCTCGACCGCCGCGAGTGGCTCGGCGACGAGTCGACCGACGAGCTCGTGCTCGAGCCACCGACGCTGCCCGAGTTGTGGCACGGCGGGTAGTGGCCGTTGTTACCCGTGCCGTGGTGGAAAGAGGGCGAACCAGCCTCGTAGTTGTTGTGGGTGCCGGCGATGAGGTGCGTCGAGCCATACTGCGCCATGTCGTACTCGTCGGCGACGCCGACGTCGGGGCCGCTAAAGTAGTCAAACGCCACGAGGCCCATCCCCATGATGTGCTCGTCTTCGTCATCGGGGTCCCACTCGCTTTGCTGTTGCTGCTGTTGCTGCTGTTGCTGACGCGACGACACAGTGTTGGCGTAGTCGTACAACGGTCCCCCTCGCTTCGAGGAAGAGGAAGAGGCGGCGGCGGCGGTCCGCGACTGTTGGGCTTGGTACGATGCGGAAGCGACGGCGGCATCGTTCGTCGTCGTCTGGTAGCTGTAGACGTTGCTCGGGCCGCCGGTCGCGCTCGCGACGGCGGGGTCGTGGGGGTACACGACGGCCGGGCTCGGTGCGGGCCACTGCTCGAGGCTCTTGAGCGTCGTCGGCCCTAACCGTGCGATCGTGTGGGGTTCTTGATCGAAATGCGACGATGAGGGCGGCGGTGCCGTCAAGGCCGCGGGACCGAATGTTCCGACGCGGGGACTGGACCGGAACGTGAGAACGTCATCCTCTTCGCCGTCTTCGTCCTCCTCGTCTTCTTCGTCGTAGCCCATGCCGGTGTGGCGGCCACCCCCGCTGCGGGGCATCGAGTACCGTTTGGACTCTTCGGTCGAGTCGACGGCGATGCATTGCTCGACGCGGTGGTTGAACGAGATGTGACGGTGCTCGCTCTTGCGCGTCTTGTACGGAACCGCGGCCGAGCTCGTCGACGAATCCGACATGCCGCGTTCGGGCGAGGGACCGCGAGGGGAATGCACCGGCGACGACTTTTTGCGCCGGTTGAGACTGTTGAGCCGCACCAGGTGCGAGTCGGAACGCGCGTGGTGGATCGAGATCGTCGACTGGTCCGAGAAATCCATCCCCAGGTCCTCGAGCGTCGGCGACGTCGCGTTCGCCGGCATGAGAATGTCCGACAGCGAGCGATGCTTGAGGATGGGTTTGGTCTTGATCTCCGGTCGCCGCCCCTTCTTCGGCACCGCTCCTCGCGCCTTGCCCGTTGCGGCGACCGTTGCGGCAGTCGAGTTGGCCCCGTCGACCCCTTTCAACGTCGTCGCGGCGTTGGCCTTGTCTTCAATCGTCTTTTCGTCCTTGAGTGAACGCAGCGGCTCGAGACCTAGCCGTTCGTTCGCAGTCGCGACGCGGGGTGGGGGGACGGCGTCGACGGAGGTGTGCAGCGGGCCGTAGAGCCAGGTGACGTCCGAGTCTTTTAGCCTGGGCGAGTGAAAGCGAGGAGTCATCGACATCAGCTTGCTGCAACACCAAGTGGGGCATGAAAGCGGTGCCAGACTTTGCGAACGAACCCTCCACCCTCCGCCAGCGGTGCGGGGGCGGCATCGCACCGACAGCGACCGCGAACCAAGACTGGACTTACCAGTTGAGGGTCTCGGGGGATATCGTCTTTAGTTTTCCACGTTGCTTGGCCCAGGTGCGCCAACTGGCGTTCTCGAGGCGTACGCCGTTCGCGATCTCGGCCTTGTGCTTGGTCATTGCCTTCCAGCTCGCCCACACGTCGTCCTCGGCCCAATCGTGGGAGAGGTAGTCGACGCAGATCGAAGGCAAGCGGGTCGTGATGCCGCTGTCGTCAGGCATGGGCCCACCAGAGATGTTTTGCGGGACCATCGAGACGTTGTACGGGTACATGGGCACGACGGACGAGTGGCCGTAGCCCCGATCGCCGCCTCCGCCCGACGAGAGCGAAGTCGGCGTCAAGGGTTCGGAAGCCGATGCCACCGACGAAGGCGACGTCGAGGGGGAGGAGGCGGGGGGTACGTTCTGGTCATCGTCGGAGGCGGCCGTCGCCGAAGAAGCGGTGGAGGCGACATGGTTCTTGGTCGGGTTGCGCACCGCGGCTTCGGCTTTGGCTTCGTACAGGCTGGCTGCGGCGGTTGGGTCAGCCGAGTTCATGCTGGCGCTCTTCCTCGGCAAGCTGATCGGCGTCGGGCTCGAACGTTCGGGAGGCGAGGTCGACACCGAGCCGAATTGGACTTGGGGTGACATGCCGTCGCAAGCCGTACTAGGCTGTAGGGGTGCGGAGGACCGTTGCCCGGCGGGACAGGATCACCGGCGGATCCGGGTCCCGCACGGATCGAGCGAGGCAGCAGCAGCGCAAGCGGGAAGCGCGTTCGCGGAAGGTCGGCCAGGGCAGCTGCACCGACTCCAGAGCGCAGGTATAGAAATGGATCACTTGTGGTCGAGCTTGGGTTCGCAGATAGGGTGGCCAAGGTGGATGACAACTGCAAGGTCGTGAGAAAGCGGACGTGGGTTTCGAGGGGGGTTCGGGGTTTCGAGTACGTCAGCTGATCGCACTCTCGAGCCGCCAGTGAACAGCACCAGTGGCCAGGAGTGGCGCCTGGCCCTGGGCGTGGGCACGAGGCGTGGGCGTGGGCGCCGCACTACCACCACCCACAGCGCAAGAGATCATGAGACGCCCGAACGAGGATTCGCACCCGGCCAAAAGCACTCACACAAAGTCACAAGCAGAGGGGAAAGACACACACACACACACACACACGCACACACAGCGAAACGACTCCTCCGAGGTAAGGCGGATTTCCACGGGAACCACAGCAGTCGATGAGCAAGGGGAAGAGGTAGCGGTTCAAGAGGGACGAGACAACGGCAACGGCCAGCGAGCCCGGGCGCGGGACCTGCGCGTGCAAGCGCGTGCACTGGCACGGGCTGGCACGGGGTCATTTGCCATTCGCATGGATCTCCTCCGTCTTATCCAATCGATTACCACCGGACCCCCACGCCCTCAATTACGCACTAGTCTGCCCTCTTTTTTCTCCTCGGCCGGCGCACCGTAGGTAAACCGGCCAATTTCTCTTTTCCCTACAGACCCAAAAAAAACTGGCTCGGCAAGTTTGTACCCATCCTCCGATCATGTAAAACACTTTGGACCAACTGTGCGCCCAGGTTAGCACGGATACGATCGACCCGATACCACCCGCGGGACAACGGAAAACTCCCGTCGGGGCCTTCCCACAATTCATCCGGGGTAATCGCGCTGCGAGCGCCAAGCGGGCTAACTCGAGAGAGCCTCGACCTCGGCCAGTTCATGTGGTCAGGTCGGGACGCAGGATTCTCTAATTTGCGTCGTCTGTATCTCTTTCATAGGCGGACAGAGAATTGAGAAATTCTCCATATTCCTTCAGTTGTGCAGACCGGTTCAGCTGCTCCGTGCTCACGAGACAGAGCAAAGTCGTTTTTCTCTCGAACTTTGTGCGCAAAACAAAGCGATTCAATACAAAGTTGCACACCACAGAACAGCACAAGCAGACCCAATCCCCAATCTACCAGGTATCGACTGTTCTCGGGTCCAACCTCTCGGTCTCTTGTTCGTACTCGACCTCGACCCTCGGCGCCTTCTTGTTGTTTCCCCCCTTGCGAGGTTTCTTGACCGCTCGCTTGGGCGTCGGCGGTTCGGGCTTGGTCGCTTTCCTCTTCCCCTTTAGATCCTGAACCTCTTGATCCTCATCATCCGATCCATCCTCTTCCGAACCCTCCTCCTCACTTCCACTCGGCCCATCCTCGTCCGAATCTTCGGACCAAACCCTTTCTTCATCCCCACCCACGTCCTCCAAATCCTCCAAATCACTCTCATCGAAATCACTAACAAACTCGGCCTGTCCAGCCTCAAAATCCTCCTCTTCCTCGTCCTCCTCAAACTCATCCGAATCGTAATCAGTCTCATCATCGGACTCCATCCCCAACCCTTCCAATTCCTTCTCCCTCTCCTTCTCCCCTTCGACCCCACCTTCCTTCTCCCTCTTCTCGCGATTCAATACGGCTTGCCAAACTTGTTCATTGACGTTCAAGGGGGCGTCACCATACGCTCGGGACTTCAACCGAGCGATCAACTCCTTTTCGAGTGACTTTTCGAGTCGCGCGGCGGTGAGCGCTTTGGCTTCACGAGCGGATTCACGTCGCTCCAATTTTTGCTTGATCGGTACGAGTTGAGGTCTTAGTGTGTAATCAACAACAGAGGTAAGGATTTAGCGTTTAATTTGTAGTTTGAGCTTGGATGGAAGTCGTAAGACTTACGCATCCTTGAGCTTGAGCTTCTGCATCTTGATGAGGTATTGGGTGATCTTGGTCATGCGTTGCTTGCACTTGTGAATGAGGTAGTCAGGCCAGTAGATGAGGTGTTGATCAATCTGTTCGAAAGAGAAGGCAAGTATCGCGTGCTGTCTGTCAGCTTGTATCCGTTGTCCGTTAGCGAGAAGGTGAGGAGAGAAAGAACCGACCTGTTTCAACGCCTTTGTGTAATTCGAAGACAGCCTCACGCGCTCCCACATCTTGCTCGGCAAATGAGCCCTTTCGATCGTCTTCATGTACAGATACACCGTTCCTGTTGAGCCGAAAATAAGCGACCCAGTGTCTCAGTGGGATTGACCGAATTCCGAGAATGTCTCCCTTTAGCGAGGTGGAATTGATGGACTGACCGGCATGCTCGCGAACGGTCGCATACCTACTGTTGGCCAACGGGCACGATTGACGCGAGCAGAGACCAGTGAGATTGTATTCGTTGCGACAAAAGTTTTGGGTGATCGTCCTGGTGAAACGAACGGAAGGAAGGAGAAGGAGCGGTGACGAGGTGGCGAGTGAAAGGACGAGGAGATTCAGCATACGGGGCATGCGGTCATATCCGTGTTTGATACAGCAGTACGCACTTGATCTTGTATGAACAATGTTGGGTGTTGATGATACCCCTGTGAAGGTGCAATTCAGGGCGTTCCGAGTGGTCGAGCAGTCGAGTTCAGTCAGCTGATCAGCCTTCGGAGCGACCCGCTGTGCGCGACTGGTGACTGACCAGATGACGTCGTCGGACTGCATATTATTAGTTTTTCAGTCAAAGTGTCCGACGAGAGAGAGAGAAGTTGTAGAAGGTCTGCCTTGCGCCGAGTGGATTCGGTGATGATCTCGACTTGAGACCCGTTGTCGTGTGGCGCGGTCGATGAGCTGGCAGCGAGCGCTTCAGACAGTCGAAATCGTCAAAGTACGGGGCAAAGGGTATCCCACGGGTGGCGTTGTCGTACTGATCAGACTGTGTTGCTTTGTGGAGGCGAGCGGGGTCGAGATGAATGCGAGGAAGCGAACCAGACGAGAGCAGCCGACTGCGACTGACCGGCTGCGAACCAAAATTTGGCCCGCGCCACTCACCGCGCCTCGTAGCGCCTCGTTGGAGCTCGTTGGCTGCGAAGCACGTCGACGAGCTGATGTAGGCGTGGGCCAGCCAAAGGAGTCCGTCGCACTCTCAACTTTGAATGCCACCTACAAAAACTCTCCCTTTTTTTTTGGATCGCCCAAATCAAGTTTCTGTTTCGGAAAATCTATCCGCGTAGAAAGGAGCCCCTGTCATCCGGCTCCGTCGTAATCGAGTTTTGCACCGATATGAAGCTTTTCGAGTGACCTAATACAGTACTGCGATCTCTCAACGATCAGTGTCAGTGCTCCCCACTTTCTCCCATCGTGGCACGTAGTGAGTCGGGTATGGCCCCACACCTCGGGCTCTCGGCAGGAAACTTCGGGCCAGCACTAGGAATTCCCACGCGCCGAGCTTGTGAAGGTGCGCGGCGAAGACTTAGTCACGACGCATCAGAAAAGAGAGCTGGCGCAACTCGGGGACTTCAATTGCTACCATTTGATCCTGTCAAGAGAAAGATGGAAGCAGAAGGGCCGATGCCGAAACCGAAGACACAGTCTGGAAGAGAAGAGTGGGGTTGAAAAGTGCATCGCACCACCAACTGCGTAGTTCGCTTGCCATCTGTATCGGAAGACCGACCAGATCCCACACTATGCTTGCTGTCAGCCAATCTACCGCCGACTCCGTTTCTGCTTCATCAGCATTGGATCGTACTTGTCGAGCTCGGCGACTTCAATTGTTTATCGGAAGAGCGATACTACAAAACAGGTCCGACCGATGAAGTTACCTGTGGCTGAATACTCTGGGGATGAGATTTGAACGGTCCGCTGCGGCAATATGTCCAGTATGTCGGAGTGCTGAGTACATATGCTGTCCGTACCACGAGTGAAACATGAGTTGCCCGTTTTTGGCCGACAGTAACTGCGAGGCGCGATGTGTGACGTCGTACAACTCAGGCTCTACCTCGATCATTGAGCAACTTGTGCTGCGCGGGGCCCCGGTTGCACAAGCTGAGAGAGAAAAACGTTTGCGTGGGAATCGTCGATTATCATCGGCGGCGGTCCGGATTGGTCGGAACAAGGAGCTTATTTGTTCTCCACGCCGTCTGTACGGCTCTCCAGTATCCTCACTCTCCTCAACCCCCGATCTACCCAGGGGACAGGTTACTAGCACCACCGTTTCTCGCGGGGTGTGGGGTAACAGTCCCGTGTCAGCCGAAGCGGGGATCTGAACCGGTCTCTCCTATTTGTTGTCAATAGCCACGCGCGTGCGGGGTCTCTCTGCCATTCCGTCCAATAAACTCTCGAAATAGGTTTTCGAGGCGGGGACCCCCCCGAGTCTTCGAAATAAATTCTTCAGCGCTAACGAGCTACGGGGATCTCAGAATATCCCAAAAAGAGCCAAAACTGAAACGAGCCAGAAAGCGCACAAAGAGAGCTTATGCACAAACGCAAAGAACAAAGAATAAAGAACGAACATTGCACATTTTCCGAAAAAACATCGTGCTTTTGAACATCGCTTCAGGAAGCCCCTACTCGAGCCCACCCATCCCCCTCGTACCCATCACGACGATCCAAACCACCCCCCCTCAATTCTCCGGCGACATATCGGACCCCGTCAGCGGTCCCCGCTCCGCTACCCCTCCCGGACCTGCACCCGCCCCTTGATGACCCGGTGTGGTATCCGCCCCAGCGCCCTCGGACAAAGGCGAGAAGAAGTTATTCGGTAAATACGCCGCCCAATTCTCCGACATGTGCACCCCCATAGGGAACCCTTGAAACGCGCCTGCGTACGACCGGTCGGTCGATTCGAACATCCCTCGCGAGGTCGCGCCGCTACCGGATTGACCTTGTAACGGTTGGAGCGAGTTGGGGAGGTGGCTTAATTCGTTCGGCGTTTCAGTCGGGGAGAGAAACGAGTTCAGTCTGTAAGTTTTTAGGTAGTTATTTAAAAAAAATTAGTGCTATGTAGCGCTTGTGAAAGCCTCGTGATGAACACGTAGTCTGACTCACAAATCCTGGAAATTCGTCGTCGAGTTGGACCCCTCGGGCGAGCGGAACTGCGACATATCCAACATATGCCCCGAGGGGGACATGATATCGTACGTCTGGTGATGATGTTGACCGGTATGCATCGTGGCATGTTGCTGAAGCGTCTGACCCGTCGTCGCCTCGGCAGGTAAAGGGGCGGAAGAGGTCTGTGCCGTCGTCGAGGGTTGCGTTGATGCCACCCCAGCGTGCAAGTGGTCGAACAAGCCGTGCATGTCCTGCGTCATCATCGCGTCCGTCGTCGATGGAG
This sequence comes from Microbotryum silenes-acaulis, assembly GCA_003665825.1. Classification (NCBI taxonomy): domain Eukaryota; kingdom Fungi; phylum Basidiomycota; class Microbotryomycetes; order Microbotryales; family Microbotryaceae; genus Microbotryum; species Microbotryum silenes-acaulis. Next base: position 755,780 of record QPFY01000014.1, read on the forward strand.
TCGCGTTCGTAGCACTCGGATGCAGCACGTCGAACGCGATCGTTTGCTGCGTCGTCTTCGGGATTGAAGGTGAAGCAAGCGGAGCACCGGACGACGTCGTACGAGATCCCCGACTCGCCGAACTACTCTTCCTCCGAGGTTTAGGCACCATAGCCGCCGCGGCACCCGGTGTCCTTCCGATCGGTCGAGCAATGAATCGCGTCGGCGTTGCCGTCCCCGAATCAGGCTGCGCCGGTCGCTTGGTCCCCCTCAGCGCCGCCTCGGCCTCATCCTGCATCATCGACAACTCGGCGCTGAGGTCGACTTCACTCAAGTCGACGAGCCCGTACAACAACTCCCATTGGCGGATTGCGCTACCCCAGATCAACTCCATCTCCTTCAACGCGTCCATGCACTGCGCGAGGTACATCTTAGCCGGTCGCGCGAGCGCCTCGTCGAACGAAGCGTTATAGACAAAGATGATGGCCGCGCTGAACAGGGGGTACGTCAAGAAGGGTGGACATTGACGTAGGGTAAAGGTCTTGCGGAAGACTTGGACGATGTTGGCAATTGCGATCGCCGAGGTCGAGCAGATCGAATGCGATGGGAAATTGCCGGGCGAGACCTCGCTGTTTTGTCCTGGGATGAAGGGTCGGTGGAGCAGGATCAAAGCCGAGTAGAACTGGAGGTGCAACGAGAGGACGTGCGGCGGCGGCACTCTCTTCGACGCGGGGCTGTAGACGAGCTGTGGAGGGAGCGCCAGGTACCAACTCGCGAGTGACTGGTCGAGCAGACTGAGCAACGTCTCGGAACTTTGCCCGAGCACTCGGATGCGGATCGCGTAGATGTTGGCGATGATCTGAGCCGAAATGTGCGCAACAGATCAGTTTCGTGGGTCATCAACCCACAGTTCACGAGAACTCGCACTTACCCGATTGATAACGACGGCCAATGCGCCGGCCGCACTGAAGCACGACATGGCATGGACTTTGGCCTGCGGATAAGCCCTAGTCGGCACCGCCTCGCTCTCCGGCGACTTGGGCGGGCAAGTCCATTCCGTACCATCCGGCCGCAAGGGTACGAATTGTTCATGCTCGTCGGGTTCGTCCTCGCTTGGGAAGGAGGTGTCGTAGTCGCGTTCGTGGATCGTCCCAGGCCGACCGATGTACGAAGCCGTGTACCGATCGAGGATGATGCAGCCCCACCAGACGCGTTTGCGGGTCTGTTTCTCTTCGTGCGAGAAGCGTTGGACGGGCAGGAACCATTTCTCGACGTCGCGGAAGAGACCCAGGTCTTGGGCCATCCGGATCGCTGAAAAACACAGAGTTGAATCAGTACTTGCCGCGCCAGAACATGCAGTCCAGTCCAACCGCAAACTCACCCATGCCAGTATACAACCAACTGGACGACATGGCCCCCGTCCCAATCTCGCGGTACGCCAACAACAACAACGACTGCACCGTCACCAATCTGCTCGAGCCGTAATCGTAATCGAGCAACTTCTTGGCCCTCTCCAAGTACACATCCCCGGCTGTCCAGTACTTGCCCTCTGTTCGATCACCGTCCAGATCAGAGTATCGAGCGGCGAGAGCGAACATGGAGAGCAAGAGGACGAGAGGGATTTTATTGATGCCGGTATTGTCTGGTCGAGTATCTGTTTCAGGATGGGACATGCGATGACGGTACCCTCGGAGGAACGAGACTTTGTACACGATCGGGAAGTGAGGATGCACGTAGGTCCAGTACAGGTCGAGGAGGTGCTGTTGTGCAGCCTTGTCCGGCAAGGCATCTTCGGCGATGTCGAGGCCGAGGATCTCGCGTTCGGTCTTGCGCACGCGGCCATCAGCTGGGGGCCATACACCGGCCGAGGGGAAGGACCAGAAAAAGTCTGCACGGAGCACACGAGGAACAATGATGAGGATTCGTGTGCCCTAAGGCGCAGTAGCACCAAAGCGGGCGACTCACCCTTATACCTCGCACTCTTAGAAATCAAATACAACCCACTCGACCTCCCATGGTACCTCACCTCTGAATTCTCATTCAAACTCAGCTGCCCGACGACATCTGCCAATTCCGACATGTTCGACATGGCCTCCGACTCGCCCGGATTGGCCCCTCCCGAAGGACTCAGCTCGGCATCCGCGCTCAAGCTGTACGATGCTGTGCCCGTATGTCCAACTTGGCGCGTATTGAGATGACCTTGGTTCGTTTGCTGGCCGAAACCAAAAGCGAAGCTTTTGAGCTCGTCGACGTTGGCACCGACGAGGTTCGAGGTGCCGATCAGCGGGGATTGGTGGTTCAGACGACGACGTTGTCGAGGGGAAGAAGCGGCGCCGGCGGCACCCGCTGCACCGGCGCTACCACCTTCGGTCAAGTGGGGCATGGGGATGGGGAGCGAAGCAGCGCTCGTGGAAAGGACCGGTCGCTGGCCCATGTCGATGCCGGCACCGAACGGGCCGGGCGATGCACCGTGGATGGAGCCGCTCTCCTCTGATTCGGCCTTGCTGCTCACCCGCGGCCCACCGAAGCCGGAAGGATCGAATGCGAGCGACGTGCCGACTCCACCGCCCACGAGACCAGTCATGTTCGTCCCGAACGCGAGATCGTCGTCGTGGAACCACGAGGGTCGGTTGTTGAAATCGAGCCCAGGAGCCTGGGCGGCCGCGGTCGATGTCGAGGCGGGAAAGACAGCGGGTGCGGCTTCCTCGGCTCTCTTCCATGATTTACGTGGTTTCGCACCCGGTGGTGCGGTCGACGCAGCTTTGAGGTCGTTGGTCAAGACGTCGCGGGCTTCCTCGTCGCCTGAGAGAGAGCGCACGCGTGCATTCGTCAGCTCGCTCGGGGGACGCGACAGCTCCTGAAATCACGCGAGGTTCCACCCACGCACCTATGAGTTCGCCCAACAAAGTCTGTGCCCTCGGATCGTCGTTTTGCAACAATCCACCCAGCAACGCCTCCATGCGATGCAGCCTCGACTCGATCGCCTCGATGTCTGTGGGTGTGCGCGCGCGCACGAGTCGGGGAGGGAGCGGAAGTCAGCTTTCAAGGCGCCTCCGTATAAGCACCTAAGTGACTACGTTGAAACCAATGTGACGCACATCCTTTGGGAGGACCCCTATCGGAATCAAATAAAACCCCTGATCAGCTTCGCATCGCCAAGATGCGTATGCCCCAGCCGAGCCGCGGCTTGACCGTTCGATCGCGGGCAGGGAGGGACTTACCGCTTACGCGACGCGCCGTTGTAGGTGCATTCGATGCCGGCCTGGAGGCAGTTCTCGCACACGCCGACGGGATGGCCCGTCTCGGGGTCAATCGGTCGGGCGCACTTGCATTTCGATTTGCGGCAGCTGTGTGGGGTTCGCCGGGGACCGCGGAGTACGGGAGGGGGTCGGGTCGGTCGGTCGTTCGGTCGGTTGGTCGGTCGATTTCCATTTGTGGGGTTGATCAGGCCGGGGTAAAAGTGCGGGTGTACGGAGCGCGCGCACGGAGCAACAGGTTCGGTAGCACATGATAGAACGAGGGGAACAGTCAGCAAACTGTAAAGCATCCCAGATAGCCCAAACCGTTCTGTACTAACTTGTCACCTGGCGAAGCAAGAGAGACGCCGAGGGATCAGCCAAGCGCAATGACCGGTGAGCGGGCCACCACTCGGTCTCGTCCCGGACATGCCGCGGTCAAGGCGAACGTACAGGCTTTACTACTCCTCCTCTTGATGTCCTTCTCTTCCTCCGCAGCCAGAGCGAGCGCATCCTTCCTGCTCGTAATCGTGCCGCCGGTGCTCTTGGTGTTGCTGGTCGCGGGGGCTTTGCCTTTGCCCTTGAGCGACGACGATTTGCTGAGCCCGCTCCCGCTGGTAGACGCACCACCACCACTTGGGACAGTGGTGACCGCGTCTACTGCTGCTCCTCCTGTATCCGACATGTCGCTGTACGAATCACTCGCCTCGTCTTGGTCTGAATCTTGGAACGGCGACATGATTGCACACACACACACCGTGTGAAAGTCGGATGCGTAAGAAAGGCTGGACCGTTGCAACGATGATCTGTGCCAGGTGGGTGGAATTCGAAACCGGCCCGATCGTGTGGGACGGACAAGGACCGAGCCAAACGGGCGATGGCCGCAAAGCAGCCAGCGCCGCGCACGCGCGTGAGGTCAAGAAACGTTCAACGTTTTTCAGGGCCGTTGCCCGAATCGTTAACGGATCGGATCCGAATTACAACTCCCTTATTGAAGAACAAGCTAGTAGTGGGGAAGGCGAAAATTAGGGGATAGGAGATCCCATCTCAACGTCGTCGACGGTGAATTTTCCTGCTCCGACACCGGTAATCGATGATCTAGTGGAATACACCGAGGACATCGTACCTATTAGGCCGGCCCCCCTGAACAGCCAAATTGTCGACAAACCCCTCTTTCGACAGGGAATGCCGGGACTGGCACGGGACCTTCTCGAGACCTCGGCAGTTTCATTTCTTCGGCCATGTAAGCGGGGCAGTTTGAGTCCCACGCTTGCTTTCCGTCGATCGAGGCCTGCGTTCGTAGAGGCTTCAAGACCAAGCCCCTGGCGGGAACTCTTGTCGGTTCCACCTCGCGGGCGAATTAGCTTAACGGCTCATTCTTGAAACCCACAAAGACTCGGCGATGATTGAGAACAGTGCTCGGATACCCATCAAGCTTGGACCGACCAATCTAGGTAGTGGGCTGCGGTCAATAATGCTCCGCGCTTGGTGGCAAATCACCGCGGTCCCGCCGGTGACGCTTTTGCCGGCGCCTAATGGTAGTAGCTCCGGCACCTCTGGGGACTCGTGCAATGGTTCTTGGGAGGTCGTGAGGGTCGACATTAGGGGTTGGATTGAGCTAAAATGAGAGTGTCACACGCGCTTATGACTTGTAGTTGAAGTAGTGTCCCAAATCGCAAGGATCGCGGTTGCCAACTCCGCGCCAAAAAAAAAAACTCTGCTAAACGTGCCAGAAGGTGCCTAGATCATCTGCCTATCTCGTTGCTCAGACGTCGAAGCCATGTCGCTGAAAGGGTCTACTTCATTCAGAGATGAAGGACTTTACATCGAAAGAGGTTGTCCATCTAGTCCGTCGCTAGAAATCCCCTGCTACTTGTAAAACCTACGTCGCCTATACCAAACCTCGAATTCGGACCAGCCAATCTCTAATCCCGCCTTTGTACGCCCCGATCGAGCCCGAAACGACCGCTTCCGAAATCGCACGACCTCCCGCGCGTCCGCTTCATTCCCCCTCCCCCAGGCTCCCGCCCCAAACACCCTAATAACGCACCCCGTCAACCCGAAAGCAATCCTATCGAAATGGCCGTTCCCGTTATCCAAGGCATGCTCAAGAAGCACGTGAGTAACTCTACACCCTTCCAATCACTATATAGAGGCTAAAAAAAGGGACTGACACCCGACACTTTACCTTCGTTTCCCGCCGCCCGCGTCCACCTATTCCATTCTCCGCTCGACCCGATTCGATAAAACGAGGGGTATTAGGCCCTCACCCATCTTTCTATTGCGATTGCTGGTGGTGTCGTTACGGGTTACGCATGGTGGTCAGTCTCGTTTCGATATCCGCTTCGAAGGAGGTTCTACGGATGATTCCCCCGCTAGGCCGAGCCTTGACGCGATCACTTGTTAGGCGTACTCTGCCCCCCGAGGAACTATTGACTGATTCTCGAACTTCATATCTGGTTTCAATGGTATAGGTACACCTTTCATGTCCCCAAAGTCGCTCGTCGTGATGCATGGCAAGTACCTCCACACACACCCCAATCCCAAATCGACCACTTCGCTCCCCCGGGTTAGCAGCTTTGCAGCTGCGTCTTAAGTGTCCCCCGTCCAGCAGGAGCGGAGGAGATGATCACCCTTTAGCGCGAGGAGCACTTCACACGATGGATGAATGATCACGGGAAACTAATTCAGTGTGGGTTTGGGCGGTCTTTTAAATCAAATAGGTACTTGGAGCAACAAAAGTTGAAGGAGGCCTCCGCATAAATTGAGAAGATGGAGGAAACGGGTCCGGTACAGAAGCGCATTCCTGATTAGGCCGTCGATGTTTAGGAGGATAGGGCAGGGAGCGGGAGGAGATTTGAATTCGTTTGGATGATGGGGTGCAAGGAATTTGTTTATTCAAAATATCTCATGAGGCTCGGTACGGAGAGGCAGAGAGCCGAGACAGACTGAACAGGAAAGGGGACGGATTTGGGAGCCCACCGCGAGCAGCTATTCTCACAGAGAACGAAAACAAAGTATGCATTCTAGCGGTCCGGATTACATCATCCCCCCCAGTCGACATTTCGGCATCCTAAAGGGCCCTACATCCCCCCAATACTTCTTCCCCTCCCTCGTCGCTTCCCATACACCTTCCCCGATACCCACCTCCACTTCCTCCCACTGGGTATCCAAGCCAATCTCCTTGAGATGAATCTCACTCACTTCCGTATAAACGTCGTAGAAAGATCGGGAGGTAGCTCCTAGACCGTGGAAGAAGGAGAAACGAGAAGAGGGATCGCGTAACCAATCGGGGAGGACGTCGAAGAATTGGTGCAGGTCCGAGTAGTGTTCGGAATAGGTGTCAAAGTAGATCACGTCAAAGGCGAGGTAAGGTTCGGTTTCCTCCGCTATGGCGAATTGGTATTGTTGCCAGGTGCCGTGGAAGAAGCGGACGTTGGGTTTGGTAAACCAACCTTGGGAAGAGGCAAAGGCTAAGACGTCGGGGTGCGGTTCGATGATGAGGTGTGTGGTGGGGCGATAGGTTTGGAGATAGGTGTCGATCTGGTGAAGGATATAAGGCATCAATTGGTCTGACCCGTTGCGGGTCGTCTTCAGCGATCACTTACAATCCCTAACCCAAACCCAACATTCAGCACCACCAATTCCTCTTCCTCTTCCACCTCCAGCGCTCTCTCCTTCCCCTCCCCGCCGGACCCCTGCCTGCGATGCTCAAACGGCTCACACAACCATTCGGCCGTCCTCTTCATGATGGGTTCCTCCCATCCCATCATGACCCCATTCCCTTCCTCGTCCAATGCGACGGCTTGACCTTTGGAATCATGGGTGAATTCGAGACGAGATGAGAGGAAAGTCACGTTATCCGAGGCGGTCGATTTCTTAACGGGGTTCACAAAAAGTGTTGAATCGTCTATTGGCAGATTCTCGTCTTGATTTTCGTTGGGAGCAATCTCGGATGCGGGTGATTCGATATTGTTTAGAGTCATTAGAGATTTCAATAGTTCGGCTCGGACTCCTTCGGCTAGTAGGACTTGGTAAGCTTCGGCGTTGTTCATCGAGTAGGCGATATCACCCGCGGTCTATAAGTGGAGGAGTAGGGGTCAGATTCGTCTGCAAAGTTCGTCTGCTCTTATCTGGAAGTGAGTCGACTCACGAAGCCGAGATGATCGACCATATTCCACACCGCGTTACTTTTCCTCAGCAAGAACGTACACAACTCTGCCTGACCCGAAGCTAGTACACAAGCGCAGGAAGAAGCGGCCGAGGTTTTTTGAGTCGCCGACTCCACCTGTTTATAGGAACTCGACCCTTGATTGAACTCACCGGCGGCAGCGTGTAGGGCGGTCCAACCTTGTCGATCCTGTACCCAACTATGCACCTGACTTTGCTCGACTAAAAGTTTGATACGCTGCAGATCGTCGGAGGAAACGATGTCCAAGCAGGCGGTGATGAGCGCTTCGGCATCGTGTTGGTCTTGAGGGGTGAAATCCATATCCGTGGAGGAGGAGAGGAGGGAGAACGATCCTGGGATCGGAGTTGAGCTTTTTGCACGGTTTTTGAGGGGCATTCTTAAGGGGGCGAATCAAGGGCGACGGGATGGGTGGAAAGAGTCGAGAGATGTGGGAAGTAGAGGTGCAACGGCTGCGATGGGTCGGTCGTCGATCGTCAATGACTAATTGCCACTTGCTCGATCAGTGCCAAGTTGCGTCCGGTGTATACATTTTCAGAGGAGGCCAACTTGCGCTGCGTTTAAGGTCGACAGAAAAAGCAGGTCCGCACATGATTTTGCTAAAATGCTGGGATGCCCCCACGTTCCGACAAAATGAAACGCCGAGCCTGAGGAAGAATGACTTTTGAAGTCTCTCCCGCGGCGGCGACACGGGCTCAGCTCGACCGCGCTGGTAATAGTAGCTGGTAGTAGCTGGTATCAGTAGCTGGTAGTGCGCCAATAGTAAGAGTACGGCGCTGGCCTGCTGGCGCCGAACTGTGAGCGCGTATCTTGTTCGTGTGGTGTTTTGCGCTCGAGACGGGTTGGACCGAGCCAAGCGACCACTCTGAACCCCAAGCACGAACGACAAGCACCACGCTTAACTTGTGTCGACCCGGGAGATTGTCCGCTTACGTGACCGCGTTCAACCACCTCACCTCTGCTCGCCCGCCGTCTCCGTCTCTTCGCTCGGGTGATCGTCCGCCCGCTCTGCTTCTGCCCCACCGCTATTCAACCGGGGCAACATCCTTTTGACCCGTCGTCGACCCAAGCATAGCTCACCAAGCAAGCCTCCAACCCTGCCTACAACCCCTTGACCGAACCTCACGCCCGACCCACCATTCCCTCTTTCCCTCTTTCCCCCCCTCCTCCTCCCCCCCTCGCACCATGTCCAACTCCAATACGAACCCCACTCCAAACGACCTCGATTTCGACACGCTCGAATCGATCCCCTTTAACCTATCGGACGTGAACGAATCCCATCCCGAAACCGCTCTACTTCTCGCCGAACTAGATCGTAAGAAATCGAATCGATCACTTTACGTACCCACGAACGATGTAGAGGTTAGGAATAAGTTGAGATTGGTAGGCGAACCTGTTAGTTTGTTTGGGGAGAGACCGGAGGATAGGAGGGATCGGTTGAGGGAGGTTTTGGGGAGGATTAGGGAGGAGGAGAAGAGGAGGAGGAGGGAGAGGAGGGGTAGTTTGGCTGCGAGTAGTGGTGAGAGCAGCGACGACGAGGAGAGAGAGGGTAGTCAGGACGGTGAGGAGCACGAGGAGGAGGAAGAGTTTTATACCGAGGGGTCGATCGAGTTGAAAGAGGCGAGGAGGAGGATCGCGCAATATTCCTTGCCGAGGTCCGTCCGTCGAACTGAACGAGACTCTTAGATCACGGGGAGGGGGGGGGACTGACTCTTCGTCGTACGCTTTCCCAAAAACAGAGCCCAATCGCGCATCCAAGCTCAACGTCTCGAAGCGAACGTCAAATTAGGCCGACTGATGGACGTCCGACGCGCCGTCTTTGGCCAACTCAAACAATTCACCAACCTCGGTTCACAAATCGGCGATACCCGACCTCTGGGGCCGCTCAAGTTTTCTCCCGATGGCACGATCCTGTTGACGAGTAGTTGGACGGGAACGGCTAAATTGTGGAGCGTTCCGAGTTGTAAAGAGCTCCGGACGTTGAAAGGTGCGTTCCGTTCGGACCGCGGCGACGAGGCAGAACTGGCAAGCGGAAAGCTGACGCTCCTTTCTCGGGCCTACGGCAAAAATCTCACAGCCCACAAGGAACGGATAGGTGGCGTCGCTTGGCATCCGAATGCGACAATTGGGCAATCGACCGCGAGTGTGAATTTCGCGACCAGTGGCGCGGACAAGGAGATCAAATTGTGGAATTTGGAGAAGTGAGCGCAGCGCTCTCCCGTCTCGCTACGCTTTCCCGAAACTAATCCCGTGTCTGCCCCCCTCTCTCATCAACTCCACAGCACCGATTTCCTCGCCACTTTAACTGGACACTCTGCACGCGTATCCCGCATCGCGTTTCACCCTTCAGGCGAATACCTAGGATCCGCCTCTTACGACGGTACCTTTCGCCTCTGGTCCGTCGAAACCTCGACCGAACTCTTACTCCAAGAAGGTCATTCCAAAGAAGTCTATTCCCTCGCTTTCCAACCCGACGGTTCTCTAGCTTGTACAGGTGGTCTAGACGCCATTGGTCGAGTATGGGATTTACGTTCGGGAAGATCAGCGATGGTATTGGATGGTCACGTTAAGGACGTTTTGAGTATGGACTTTGCGCCGAATGGACATCAAATCGTTAGTGGATCAAATGATGATACGATTAGGGTATGGGATTTGAGGGCACTCAAGAGTGTGTATACGATACCAGCGCATAAATCGGCCGTTGCCGAGGTAGCGTTCTTCAAAAGTGGTGCGAGTCAGGCGGGGGAAAGAAAGATTATCCCGAGGGGGTTCAAAACTTTGGGCGCGTTCGATTGGGAAGATGAGGCGAATAAGGACGTCAAGGGTCCAAATGAAGGCGAACAGGATATAGCGGATGTTCCTTTGAATGGGTTGTACCTCGTTTCGGGAGGTTACGATGGCACGGTCAAAATTTGGAGTGCGGACGATTGGCAGTTGGTTAAAACTTTGACCGCGGATTCGGAGGGTAAAGTTATGGGCGTTGATGTTAGTCCCGATGCGAGATTCATCGCTTCGAGTGAATACTCGAGGACTTTCAAACTTTGGTCAACGCCCGAGGTCGATTTGGCTTAGGGTTTGATGAAGTGACAAAAAAATGAAGCAGTGGGAACTTTTTTCGTATATCATTCCTCAGCTCAATCCCTACATCTTCGCCCTCAGACTTTAATGAGAATCCTTTCCCCCTTCCTCCTGCTCCTCCTCCACGACCATGTCCGGAAATACTTCCTCAAAAGCCTCCCCTACGAAATCCAACATGTCACTGGTCTGCATCGCCCTCTTTTTCTTCTCGAACGTGAGGCGGGAAGCCGTGCGAGTGATCGTCGATGCCGCATAAGCGGCGAGCCTAGGGATTTCGGATTCGGCTATGGGATCACTGTGGATCGTGAAGAGATCGTACCCAGAGTCAATCAGTCTCCCTAACCAGGCCTACTCGATTCGGAAATCGTTCACTTCCTCACCTTTCTTCCCCTACCCCACCCTCGCCTTGTTGCCTTTGTAAATAACTCAAACCCCAAGCCAAGAAACAGCCAACCGCACCACTCAACACATCCCCTTGACCACCACACCTTCTCAAACTCCCCTTCGTCTGATTGATCCAGGCTTCTTCTTCCTTGTCGTTATTTACTATTCGATCGACGGTACCTTTTTCGAGTACGGTCACACCTCCCAAGGCCGTGGCGAGTTTTCCAGCAAGTAAGGAAGGGTCCGAGGTGGAGGAATCGGTATCGAGGTTCTTTGGGGTGGGGGAGGGTCGTATACGCAAAGCTCAGTCAGTTGAAGAGATGATCCAAACTGGGGTACGCGAGAGAGCGGGACTCACGACGGCTTTGCACAACCTCTTGAACTCGACGACGTTAGGGGTCAATACGACTTTGGGGTAACCTTGGATCACCTTGGGATCGGATTGGACGAGCCAGAGACCATCGGCGTCGATGATGATGAAGAGACCTTCTTTACGGGCGAGGGAGATGGCCGTTCGGGCGGCGAGTTGCATGTGGTTCGAGCGGCCGAGACTGGTGGAAAGTGCAGTGAGGGAAGGGGATTAGTTCTGGGAGGTGGGCGTTTTGAGGGAAAAAAATCCCCGCTCTCACCCCGGTCCGATGACGAGCACATGCAACCGCGGAAAAAGCGATTCGAACAGTTTGGTCAAGGAGGCTTCGGTCCTGTGACGTCCAGGATTCAGAAAACGACTGGGATGAGCATGATTGATCTCATCGGCGGCGGTCTGTTGATGGTCCGACACTCACGAGTCTTGGACGAGGTCGGTGTGCACGATCAGATCGGGGGAGTAGGTCTTGATGATGTCTGGGTTATGAGGGATGAGATGAGGTGCACTCGTTTTTTGAGACGGATTGCATATTTTGAAGGGACCTACTTCCGGCTGAGGGTTCACAAATCACGTGGGCGAGATCCGCGCCCTGAACATCGTGTGCCCCCCAGTCCCGAGGTTGGAGAGTAAGATCGCCACAGTCAGTCGACTGATCCCCATGAGCTCAACAAGCTCCAACAACGAATACTCACCAACCTCAGCGTAGTCATGGAAGAGAAGAACGGTGCACCCGAATAACTGCATGTCGGGCCAAAGAACGGTCCTCGATCAGCTCGACGCCCAAACCGAGACACTCGGGGTGGACGTACTCCTGTGAACCACCTACGACGGCGATGCGACCTGCTTGGCCTTTGTGGAGCGTGGGGGAGAGAGGTGGGATGAGGCGTTGGCAGCGGGTGAGCATCTGGTGGGATGGGCAAGGGAGGGTTCACGGTCAGGGTCAGGGTCAGGGGTCAGGGGTCAGTTCAGTGGGAGTGACGTCGATGACGTTGGTGGGGGGGGGGAGATTCAGCTGCCAGGCGCGAGCGGTGGAGGGTGCCTCGGAGTGGGCTAGACGGAGTGAGAAGCGGTAAGGTGTCTTACCTGTCGATGTGAGGACATGGTCAAGTAGGTAAAGCGCTTGGAGGTGGTCAGAGAAGAAGCGGCTACGAGTCCGGGTGCGACCCGCTTCGAGCGCTCCGAGTCGGTCTTGCCGACGGACGACCGCCTGCGGACCGCCTGCGCGCGGCGCCGAGCTGCCGATAATAACTTGCAGCTAAGGAACCCCCCAAGGAACTTCAATGCTGACTACTTTTCCTCAACTACATGAGCATGAAAACTCCCGTGGATGCTGTCCCTTCTCCCGAGCAGTCCCTGGGTCGTGCCCGCATTACGTAATTTCGAGCAAAGTATAAAACCCGGCACAGCCGCTGCCGAATCGGTTCCGGGACTTGGCACCGAGCGCCCTCCTCCTCACTCCACCTCGCCCAACTCGACCATCTACCATGACGACGACGACGACGCGGACCGTACCCCCGCCACCGCTTCCACCCCGCGCTCGGACAGATTCCGAAGGCCTGACCGCTTCGGACGTGCCTGATGAACCGCCGGTGAGTCATATGGTCGCTCGGAGCACGGCCATATACCATCTACTTTGAGCGCTTACTTGGCCCTTCTGCCACATATTAGCCAGCCTACGAGGCCCAACCCAACCCAGCGACCCAAGAACAAACTCTGCAGTACGGTCCCTCCCGACCCTTTCAACCCGCAGCTGTCGCGCCTCATCAACCCTATCCTCAGCATCAGCAGCAGCAGCAAAGCCAAGGACCTTATTCCCCTCCTTCCTCTCTGCCGCCGCCCAATTTTCCCTTTTGGAATGGGCCTAACCTATCGCATCAACAGACAGGGTTCATGCCCGGACCTTTGAACCCACCACCGCAGCAAGTACAGCAGCAAGGAGGAGGAGGCGCGAATTGGGCTCCGCCGCCCCACCACCCCCACTCCGTCGCTCCAACCGCACCTGCCTCCGCAGTCTACGCTCCACCCACTTCCCCACCCCCAAATTCCACAACCACCCCAACCCCTTCATCCCCCAAGAACTACGCGCCCACGACCGTCGCAACCGCCGGCCAACCGCTCCTCCGTAATGGCCACATCCTCGTCTACCCCATCGGCAAAGAGTCATGTCCAAAGTGTCACAACACGGGCTATAAACCTTTCGTAGGAACCGGTGGTGACGATCCGAATCATCCGTGTCGCAAAGTGAGCAAATTCTTCAAGGAGGAGTCGGAACAACGTTGTTGTTGACGTCCTGATTGGGATCCTTGTTCACAGTGTTGGGAGAAATTCGGTCGACCGTTCACTGGGGCGATCCGTATCGCCGCGACATCAACGCCTACACCGCCGAATTACCAAAGACCACTACGACCATCTTATAGGTTTCCTACGGGAGTCCAATTCGGCGGCGGCGTTCATCCAGGTGCTGCGTATCGACAAGCTCAGAGGCCCGGGATGATGCAACAGCAGGGGACGGCGATGGGGAGTACGTACGGTCAGCCGAACGCGGCGTTCAATGCGCCTTCGAGGATTCATGTCACTCATCAACCCCCGATCGGTGGTGGGGCAGTAGGTACGTTCGGTCAAATCATCCTCCTTGCTCCCCACTTTGCGGTTCCCGAATCCGAGAACTGATCGGTTCGGTTTGCAATCCCTCGCAGTCTTCCGACCAGGTGATCCACGATTAGGAGGTATGAGATGTTATCGTTGCGGTGGGGAAGGTACAACGTGGGGTATCTTTTTTCAGGAAGAGACGTGCGATCTATGTAGAGGGGTCGGGAGGTTGTATTGAGGGGGGTTGGGCGTATTGCTTGCGTTCATTTATGACATCGCACATGACCCACTATGTTCAATATACGAGATGACGATCACCGGACAAGGGAGGGAGTCGAGAGAAACTGGATGACTTGAGCACCCCCCATGATCAGAGGTCTATGAGATCGGGTTTTCCGAAGAAACGCGAAGGCGCCTTTCCGAAAACACAACCACCCGCATTTCGTCTCACCAGGATCGAATCTCTTAATGACATATACTTCAATTTCAACATGCCCCTCAAAACCTCAAACCCAACTCCACCCTTTGACCACTCTCAACGTCCCTCCACCTTCCCTTTGCTCTCCCTCATCAACCTCTTCTTATACAAGCGTTCCTTCAACTCCCCCGCCCTCTTCTCCGACTTGTTGGCTTGCAACGTACGACGAAGAAGGGCTTCGGATGCGAGCGCTTTTTCCGTGGATGCGATGGTAGAGGATTCCAAGAGTGAAGATGAGGGTGAAACGGCTTGAGCAACAAGTCGTTTCTCCTGCTCCAATCGCTCAAGAACAAGTTGGCGCTTCGCTTCAGAGTAAATCATCCTCTTTGACCTTGATGTGATCATTGGCTCGTCGTACGGGATGTTCCAAGAAGGAGCTTCGTCGATCATTGGTGGTGAGGTTTTCGTTTCGGGTGAGATTTGAGAGTTGGTGAGACGATCGGCTTGAAGACGATTCTTGAGTAGTTTTTGCTTCAGTTCTAGTGCACGAGCGGCGAGTTGTCCTCGTGCGGCCCAATTCGTCGTCGTCGTCTTGGGGAGGGGAGGCGAAGAAGGTCCCACGACTGGTGGTGGGGGTGAAGAGGGAGAAAGTTCTGCGACGACGGGTGGGGTGATCTTGTTGGAAAGGGCGGTACGGTATTCGGCCATGAGGCGCGATTGTAGCTCTTCGCGAGAGATCGTACTTGACCTTCTTTTGGACTCGGCGGACCGCACTTCGCTCGTCGAACAGGGTTCAGAGGAGTGATTCGAGACGGGCTCGACGGGGGAGACTTCACCGACAGTCGTCTTGGATTTCGTTCGTTCGATGATATCCACGATAGGTGTTGCCGATTTCGCGATGCCAAAGATCGAAAGACTCACTTTGGCAGCACCGGCGGAAGCGTCGGGAGCGTCATGCTTGGTTGAGCAAGTAACGCCGTTCGTTGGAGGCGGAGCTGAATGTGGTGGCGGTGTAGGCTCTCGGAGAGGCGTGCCGAAGAGTGAGAGGATGTCGGAGGATCCTTCGTCTACGCCGGGTTCGATCGTCGCAGTGGAACGAGTCGAGTCTAGGTCCGAGCGTCGTGAGGAAGGTCGAGAAGGAGGTCGATCCAGTGATTGGCGTGAAGGCGCTCGAGGCGGTGGTCGAGCAGCCAACACCGGCGAGCGAGGTGCAGAAAAAGGTGATCGTCGTCTTGCATCTCTGTGATCGTTTCCTCGGTCATAGCGATCCCTCGAACGATTTCGAGATTGCGAGTCTTCCTCAACTCGTCGGTCGTAAGGGTTTCTCCCGGCCCATCTCGAATCGTGGTCTCGATCGTGTCGTCCGTTCGATGCCTCCCAACCCCTCCGGCCGTCGACCCCTTTACCAAACCTCGGCTCCCTGTCCCTTTCGCTTTCGCTTTCCTCCCCCCTCGGCACCTCCACCTTCTCCGGCCTCCCATACTGCACGAACCGATCATAATCCTCCAACTTGTCAAACGGGCTCCTCGCGAACGTCACAATCTCATGCGCCAAGTGTTCGGCTTGTGCTTGCGGTACAAAGTCGGCTAAAAGACGTATGGCCGTTGCGGAGCGAAGGTCGAGTTGCGAAGCGATGGAGAGTATGTAAGTCGTGAGGAAGGCGACGTCCACTGAGGAGAATACTTGGAGCTGAGTTGTGGGAAACGAAATCGAGCTCAGCTTTCTGCTGGATCTCATCGTCACTCGAAACCTACAGGTCTTACTCACCTCTCTCCGGACGAAGACGAGCACCTTGTTCTTGATCGCATTGTTATTGAGCTTGTCCGGACCGAATGGCTTGAACCTCGTATACCGATTCGAAGCGACGTGTTTGGCGAATAGACCCTGACGATAGACGAACCGACGACGTTCCAACGCCCTTTCGTTGACTTGTTCGCGCCAGGTCGCCTCGTCCATACCTGCAGCGGGGGAGGTGGCGGGGTCGCTTCGGCGTCCATAGAGGGCATAGCGCGGGAGGGAGGTGACGCTTGGTCGACGGTGCGAGGTCGATGAGGCGGGGCGAGACGAGCTGGTGGCTAGAAGACGGTGATCTTCGGCGGCGGTCGAGGTGGACGGCGATCGCAAGGGTACGAGGTGGTGGGTTTGGAAGTCCTTGTTGGATCGGATGTTGTAGATGAGCTCTTTGAAGGGGCCGAGGCAGAGTGGGCACTGTGGGGTAGGTGGGGCGACGTGGCAGGTGAGGTGAGGAGAAGCACGAGGTGAGAGTATGGAGAGTAGGGAGATCTTGGTCGAGGTGACTTGCCTTGCGTGATTGATCGGACCAAGCTCGGATGCATTCCCAGCAGAAAAGTGAATGAAGACATGGTGTGATGACGGTCTGTCGAGACCAGAGGCAGATACTCCATGGTTGGGCGCGCGCGAGGGAGTGTGGGCGATCAAAGTGGGGTGGAGGGGGGGAACAGGGGTCACCTCAGCTCGAGTCAGCCGATACGCTCCTAGTGCCGCGTTCATACCTTGTTATGAATCGGGGATAAGCAAATTGCACAGTGTTCCACCTCGTCGTCGTCGTCGTCGTCGTCGTCGTCGTCGTCGGTCTTGTCATGATGCCCGCGATCGCCGACCTCGTCATCGCTGGCGCTGCTCCGAGTCGTGCGACGGAGCGCATCCCGATCCCGGTCGTGGTCCCGACTCGGGCGAGAGAAGGCTTTGAGCCCGGATGAGGCAATCGGATCTGTGCCTCCAATCCCGTACACGCATTAGAACAGGCTACTCTCGGACTGAACGTAGGTTGACCCGGGGTACGCACCGAACGAGAGCTGGCGCGATGAGGCCGTTTTCTGAACGAGTGCGACGCGATCCTCGTCATCGTCGTCGAGTGAGAGCCGTCTTCTCTTGGGGGAAGGCATGCTAGCTTGGCGGGGTGGGCATGAGGGGTGGTGCAGTGTGCGCAGTACTACGACGAGCCAGCGGAGTGCGTGAGAGGCTGTGAGAGCCAGCGCAGGCCAACGCGAGCGCGTCGCACAGCCAGATCGAGATCGGCGCTAAGCTCGAAACCCTCCGCTCTGTGCCACTCTCTGGGCTTAGTTGAGCTTAGATCGGCGGGTCCCACTAGGTCCCCGATGAAAACCCGTCTCGCGCTCTCTCCCCCCTCCCCTCCCCTCACATGCACTCACTCCCCACCTGGCCACACCCCGCAACGCACTACGCTCCTGCTCGGTACAACGACGATACAGCGTCTCCAGCTTGTCAACTTCCTCGACGGCTGTCTGCGGCTCACGTCCGGTGTCAATCCTCAGCCGATCCTAACCGTCCAAGTCGTCCTTGTGATTCGCCGTTTCGTCGCAACGAAAACGGCTCGCGTTGTCGCCTGTGCGGGTATTTAGCCAAGTGACCTCTGACGCGGTTGAACCATGCGGCTCTCTCGCACGGCCCACGCGGACCGAACTTGCAGCCAGCGTCACCTTTGCCGATCATTTCGGTAGTGAGCAGGCAAATGCATCAGTTGGGGAACTTTACACGAGCTATGTATCGAATTGGGCGACTTTGAACCATGGTAAATATTCTGTTGACAGCGACTCGCACTCTCTTCCGTCGTCGATCATGCTTATGATCGCCGTGTGAGAAGTTGGCGAACGGCGTCGTCCTCCACGCAGCAACTTGAAAGTTGACCGTGTAGACCCGCGCTCCAGTAGATCCTAACATTGCGGAGTGCACGAAATGACGTTGTGATAGCTTCAGGTTTGATTTGGACCTGACCTTTTCCCTCCGTCGACTCCTTTCCCGTCTCGATCCTTTGGCGCGAGCTTTCCCCCGACCTTGTGGGCATCGAGAACGGAGTCAGGTCCAAATCGAACCTCGAGTTATCACAACGTCATTTCGTGCAACCCACGATCTTAGGATCCACTGGAGCGCGGGTCTACACCCTCAACTTGCTCCGTCGACTCGCCGTTCGCCAACTTCTCACACGCCGATACGAAGCATAATCGATGATCGACGAAGAGAAGAGTGCGAGTCGCCTTCAACAGAATATTTACCATGGTCCCGTTGCTTGTCCCGTTGCTTGTGGTTGACCCAAAACGTCATCGCAGAGTCAAATTCAAATTGGCCTTCAAACACTCGTGCAATGAGATCCAGACGGTTGCATCAGTGCGCAGAGTGGGCGGGCGAAAGCCAGGCGCATGAAGGAGAGAGAGTCAAGTCCAGTGTTTAGCAGCTCACGAGGGTAACCAGCGCAGCCAGTTCCCCGAACAGAGTGGAACGATGCCAATGAAAATGCGATATCTAAGCTACAAACAACAAGCTTTTCGTGCCTCACTGGGCTCTTCAGCGTTTGAAGCCGCACCTCAATCCTCCGAAGAATGGCCTCGTCTGAACTGTGTCAAAAACCAACACGAAGTACAGCATAGAAAGTGTTCTCCGTGTATCGCCGAAACAGCCTGCCCGTTGCTTTGTGTTGCCTACAACGTCATCGCATAGTCGATTCAAAATTGGCTTCAAACACTTGTGCAATGAGATCCAGACGGTTGCATGAGTGCGCAGAGTGGGCGGGCGAAAGCCAGGCGCATGAAGGAGAGAGTCAAGTCTAGTGTTTAGCAGCTCACGAGGGTAACCAGCGCAGCCAATTCCCTGAACAGAGTGGAACAATGACAATGAAAAGGCGATATCTAAGCTACAAACAACAAGCCTTTCGTGCCTCACTGGGCTCTTCAGCGTTTGAAGCCGCACCTCAATCCTCCGAAGAATGGCCTCGTCTGAACTGTGTCAAGTCAGCGATCAGCTGGTCGTGTGAAAAATCGCCCCTTGCCCAGCAAGGACCGAGGACGGCGGCTTCGTCAACCCGCGCGGTCCACAAGCGGCATTGCATACCCAGCCCAGTGTATTTGGCAACGATGGCCACCAGCTCGGGCACGCCCTTCCAATGCTCCTCGTAGGGTTCGAAGAGTTCCCGGCGTCCCTGTGGCGTCGCGAGCCATAAAGTCTTGGAGAAAGCGCCGCTGGCCGAATTCCATCGCTCCCATATGCCTCTCGCTTCCTCATACATTCCCGTTGGGTCGTCAGCTCCTTTGGGCAGGATGAACATGACGAATACGGCGACGTATACGAGTGACTCCAAGTCATGCCAGGGCTGGTGGAAGAACGGAGCGTTCTCCGCGTCGTTCTTTAGCAGGTCTCGCGCGCGGAACGGGAACGTCCCCTGCGAAAACAAGTAGGTGAAGGTTTCAGTCAGTGGAGGGTGCGCGCCAGCGAGGTGTGATAATTCGCACAGAAACAAGGAAACTCACCACGGGCTTCCTTCGTTCGGCCTCCCCCTCTGGCCCGTCCATGAACACCGCAGTGTCGTAGTCGATCAATACTCCCCTACCATCGGATGCGACCATGACGTTCGCTGCAGACACGTCGCGATGGAGGATGCGGAGGCGGTGAAGACTGCGCAAACCTGTAGTGGGTGGGTGCCAGCCTCATGATCAGCCAAACGGTGTAAAGACCCCTCCCTCTCCGCCGATGGACAAATGCGGTATCCATACCTTGAGCAGCACCCAGAATGACGGTTGCCAACGCTTCGGTCGAATCGGCGACGCAGATCGGCTCGAAGCAGTGCTCGTGAAACACGACTTCCATCGCTCGCGGCTTGAGACCCAACGCGCTGGCGTCGAGGGTGTCAGGGAGGAAACGGGGAACAACGACAAAGTCACTCTCGCGATACACGTCGACGATGTTGGTGAGCCCTTGCCGATCCTCGGGTGACGCGTTGGCGATGGCGAGACGGATGCGATCGTGTTCGTCGCAGCGAGCTTCTTCGACGAACGACACCGTCATCGCGTACTCGGTGTGGGCAGTCGTCCCTTCGCTCCTGGCGGAAACGCGGTAGGCCGAGCTGCGACGTCCAAACACGGAGTCGGACCAGTACAGCGGCTCAAGAATCTGGATGGCGTCGAGTCTAGGATCTCCCCTTCGGTGTTCGTTGAACGGCGCAGGTCGAGGGGGCAGGGCCGAGGAAGGGAAAGCGAAGGAGGTGGGAAAGGCGTCGTCACACAGAGACGCGATGACGCCGACGTCGCGATCGCTCAAGCTAAGCAATCTCGCCAGGAAAGTCGAAAGGTGCCCACTCGCTTCGGTACAGTAGATCACAGGGCTGCAAAAATGTCCACTCGGAGTACGAAGCATGATTTCGAGTTGTTGCCCGTGCAAGAGGAAACCAAACACGTGGGATCGCATCGAATGCGAGACGAGCATGCGAAGGGATCGTTCTAGCCGCACGTCGCCGTAGACAAGGTCGGAGTGAGGTGAAGCATCGATCGGGCGGGCGCCAATTTCGGCAACCGCAGCGAGCTGGGTTCCGCTACAAGGACCACCCCACTGGTCGTCATCGGCCGAGGTCCACGTAGCTCCGATGTTCTGGTTGGCCTTGATAGCCTCATGGGTGAAAACGAGGAGGTCAGGGAGGGCCTTTGGGCGGTAGAGGTTGTCCTTGTTCTCTGCTTGGAAGCTCAAGATGCGACCTCGACTCTTCTGTTCACTCGGTGGTCAAACTCAGCTCGGGCACGTTCACCAGACACCGATGTTCATCAAGTGCCCTGCACGCACTCACCAACGTCGGCTTTCCGTCTTCCCACACAATCTCTGGGACGACCGTCATGTCAATGTCGTCGGTCAACGGCGCGAGGAAAAAGTCCTTCAATCCCGCCCATTCGATCTCGCGGTCTCCGTCGTGACTTTGGTCGGATGAGGAGCCCAGAGACCTGAGCCTAGTCATGCGACTGACACCCTGAAAGGGGGGTGGCTTGGTGTCGCTTTGAGCCGGGGACGACGTGGCCGACGCTGCTTTGGGCGCTGACGTTGCTTCTTGGTCGGACCCATGCGACTGAGACTTATCGTCCCATTGCGGTGGGGGCGAGGACCAAGTGGCCGACCCGGCGGTGGATGCGCCGCGCGGGGGCGAGTCGAATTTGAACGATGGGCTTGTCGAAGGCGAGCTGTGGCTGTGTTGACTCGTACTGGGAGAGTCGGGGGGCGTTCGCCGTTCAGTGTAGTGTTCAGCACTGCTGCGGCTCTCGCCGGGTTGAGCCTGGGACATGTTGAGTACGAGGGGAAGGCGAAGCGAGCTGTAGCTGTTGAATGTTGAATGCTGTACACGACGCAACGAGCTCGTCAATGTTCGAGACCGAAGCGACGTAGTAGTGGGAGTCGGCCGTCGCAGCGGGTCGACTCGAGTCTCGACTCACGTGACGAGGGTACTACGACGCACACAAACCAGTGGATTGGCGTACGAGGTTAGAAAGACGATGATAACGGGTGTCAGTGGCGACGACGTAGTGGCGGCGACGAAGCGACGGTTCAGGCAAGAGGCCAAGCCGCGTCGAGGCGCGCCTGTCGAGCTCTGGTCAAGTTGTCAAGCCCGAAAGCAGCCGAAAGCGGGCCCAAGCTGGCCGGTTGCCAAAGGCGACCACTGCAACGGGGGCGCCGAGCGAGTCGAGAGGCGAGTGCGGTGTGAACCACTCCCTCTTGCCAGAACTAACTACTTTCGCTCGCAACATCCCCTGTTGCTCGCTCGAAACTTCAGATTTTTTGGCTTTCCCGCCCGCTTCCCCGGTTTGCCTCCCCTTGCTTGCGCTGCCCCGCCGATTTCTTCGCGGGGCCGTGTCGTGGGGGAATTCGCCCCCAAGCCCAAACCAAAGCCATTTATTATATATTCACTATTCAGATTCATGCGAGATCAACCTCGTTCAGTCGGAGACTGCACGTCGTATTACTTGACCGACACGAGACGCTCGACGCGACGACGAGCGACAATAGCGCCCAGCCTATAGCGATGCCACTGGCTCATGCCAGCGATCCCATCTCCATCGGCGTGGCAGGGGTGACAGCTCCGTCAAGCGATCCGAAATGAGCATAGCATTGTGCTAGCACACCATACCGCTTGCTTCTTTCAGGGAGCTTTTTCTAAGATTGTCGGAATTAACGCACCGCGGCGCGGGGCGGCGACCAGTCCCTGAACCTCCAGCGCCCTCTGTAAAGTCACACTCACACAACTATGGCCCGAGGATAGGCAGTACCTCCTACTTAGCCGCAAGGGAAGAAACACCGCAAGACAAGGCTAGAAACTTTAACGGCAAATCCCCGTTTCATTCAAGAGCCAGCCGCGCGTCCCGAAGACACTTCAGGATCCTTGTCGGCGGCCTCTGCTCCGAAGTCATTGACGCCGTCGCCTGCGCGTGAGGCGGACTTCTTTGGCTGACGAGCCCCGCATCTACGAAGTCGAACCTCTACAGGAGTACGAACTAGTATCTCAACTGCGTGTTCCTGGCTGGGAGCAGATTCCAGCTTTATGGCCTGCTCCCATCCCTGAGGCGGGTCGGGCTTTACGGCCTGCTCTCACTCCCGAGCCTGGTGTGGCTTTACCGCCAGCGCTGCCTTCACTTCCTCGTTTTCAACGTGCGGACGATGGCGAGGTTGCTCCTATTCCTTTACGAGCTGTCGGCCCGTTGGCCGAAGGGGTTGAAGACGAAAGAGGACCTATCGATCATCGACACGAGGAGGCTGTTGAGGCTATCGACAGTTACAAAGACGACGACCCTGCGGAGCGTGATCCACCTCTACCTCCTGACGCTGGTCACGAGTACCGGCCTTATCGTGTCGGTCGCAATCCGGGTCTGCTCGAGAACATTAACGAGGGCAACATTCTACCGGTTCGCACGCGTACTCAGCGTCGCGTCGCCGCCCTCAGTATTGTGTCCACGCGCAAGGTCCTTCGTCGTGAACCAGAGCTCATCGCGTCGGTTTCCACTCATCACCCACCGCTTCCCAAGACCTTCAGAGATGCGATGGCTTCGCCCGAGGCCGAGTCCTGGTGCGCTGCGTCGGTCAAGGAACTCAACTCCATGGGCTTGCACAAGGTCTTCAAGCTTTCGAGGCCACCTACCGGGGCTCGTGCCCAGGGCTATCGTTGGGTGTTTACTCGGAAGGAAGACGCCGAAGGCAACATCATCAGCTACAAGGCTCGGCTAGTCGTCCAAGGCTTTGCTCCACGACTGGGGCTCGACTACAACAAGACCTTTGCTCCTGTCTCGTCGATCACGACGATCTTTGTTCGTCGTCGGCCTTTCTGCCGCTCGTGGACTGATTCTCGAACAGTGGTCCTGACTTCTCGGCGTCGCTACCTCTCTCCTATCGGAAGTCTATCTTCCGCGCTCGCATGTTTTCTGCGATAGTTGTCAGTGACTGTAAAACGCCAAGAAACGAAACCCGGCAGTAGTGAGCCGGTATAAAAGCTGTCGTCGTGATTTGCGGGCTTGAACTCACCACCATGACCATCGGTGCTCGACAAGTCAATATTCAGCTCGGCGTTCATTGCGAGCGCTTGACAGGGGAGACGATGACCCGCTTGGACTGAGTTGGACGGTCGGCGGGGGCGTGGTCTGGCGTGTCATCTGCCGCACATCAGCAAAGGAAACTACATCAGGCACATGTAATATGCACAAAAGATACATTCAAGAAGTACTCACGTCGTTCTGGCCGTGCACGCGAATCCTGAGGGGCACGAATCCTGAGGGGCCCTGAGGTTAGACGCCCGTGCCATTTGCCGGAGGACCTGTCCCTCCAAGCGCGACCCTCGACGGTGCAGACAACCGCACACAGATCACCATCACGGAGGATGGTGTGTGCAAATCGCCCGGGGTGCCCATCGACAGTCACGGAGAGTGGTGTCGGATATCTTTCGGCGCACTTGCGACCCGTAAAAAGCCCCTCCCGGACCTCCGCATAAAATCGACTGTAATCGGGCAGGTCAAGGATGTTCTCCCAAGCGGTTCGCCCCCCTGTGACATCTTCCCAATGACTGCACACACGCTTGTCAGCCCAATCATCAGACGCTGGAGCCTACAAAAGCAAACATGTAAATTACTACTTACACCTTGGGGGTGATTAACGGGTGGTGGATGAAGACCACCTGCGGCTTCGCCGTTAGGTTTGGGCGTGTTGAATGCGGATCGCTGGCGGATGAGGATGAGAAAGGGGAAGGAGTCAAGTTTCTGTCTGTGCAACGAATTCAAATACAAACAGATGGGAGGTACCACAGCTTACATTGACCGCTCCCCAAGTTCTACGCCGTTGCCGCATGTTCAGAAACAAGGATCGCTTGGACATGCCCTGACTCGGAGTCGCAAGCGCCTCGGACGTCACGAGCTCGAGGCCGATCTCGCGGATCAAATGCTCCGGCTGCTGCCTTTCCGGAGGCAAGTGCTCGCGACTGAACACACAAACGTGGATCAACCACTCCAACATTCGTTTCACCTCCCCTTGCCTCACAATCATCGGTCGACACTTGTCTAGTTCGGTCAAATCGGCTTTAACTTCGCCGGCGCCGCAAAACAATACGCACATGGCACTGTCGGCTAATTACTCGACTGACATCGGAAGAATGTCCGTGAACGCGGCAGTATTCTGAGTGAAAAGTAAGGTATTTCCCCGAGTACACTTTTGCTGCGCCTTTGGGTCGCCGAACTTTGTAATCTTGTAGACGATTTTATAGGCGCGGGCCCGGGCAGTGACCAACAGTTCGAGCCTGCTGACTTGCACCTGAGAAACAACCCTTGACATCTGGAGGCAGATGATCGATGGCCCGGTAAAGACGATTACTCAATGAACGAGCGGGCTTAGTAGGCGCAGCTTTACAGGTAAAGAGACTTTGATAACAGCCGAGGCAAAGCGAACACTGGACGACGGACTCGTCCGTGGCGAAGGAGATGGCTGGCTCTCTGGGTCGTTCCACCGATGTAGACCACGCGGATCAATGATTGCAGCACGCCATTCCTCGAAATCATACGTTGTAGGCCGCAAGTCAGAGCGCAAATGAACATCTGTGAGCACCTCCAGGATGCCGCGATCTCTGCACTTGAGATCGCTCCGATCCGCGACCCACTGCCAGTGCCTCGTGCCCGAAGACCCTCTCAGAGCAAACCAAGCAGCAGAAAACGAAAATTGGCATCTGTGAAACACTGATTCCATTCGGCACGGATCTCAGCTTGGAGCCGGGCGGACGCAGGAGTATAGGGCGAGGACCGCTCAGCCGGCGAAGCTGGCCCCGCGGTTCGGCGAAGCCGTGTCTAGCCGTGTGTCGTCGTCAGGGCGGCTGTCATTGTTGGTCGCCGCTCGTCGTCTGTTCTGAGTCGCATTCTCTGTCAATGACCTTTTCTCTCGTTCACAAATCGTCTTGGTCAGTTCTGCTTGACACGACTCCAATGTTTTGTGCCGGTAGACCGTGTGGCGGGGTACGCAATGCCGTCGAGGGACCAGAACGTCATTGGCTGTGCTTCACTTGAAGATGTAGCCACTCTCACATGCTGGACAACTATCAGTGCATGAAGACAATATAATACGCAAAAACAGTTCTCTAGCCCTTGATCGCCGAAGAGAGTAGCTTTGCAAGTTGTGAGTCTGACAAAGAATCTGCAGTTGTTCCAAACGAAGTTTGACGTTGGACAAGACGAGCTGTCGCAATGAGCACCTGATCACTAGATCGTCGTCAAGCGACTGTGAGGCACCAAATCTGTTCGGTCCATAATAAGCGTACTGTACTCGTTCGCCATGTTGGCACGAGCAACTGCCTGTTGTCAAGCCAAGCTCCGAGATGCTGTCTAATGACTCGGCGTCGGGAGGCACGACTAAGACACGTGAACTGGGAGAGATCGACATCGCCGCAGGGTGGGTGGATACAAATGCCACTTGATACCACTGACTGGTGTGTCGGACCGACTGAGCACCGTTCGTGACTGATGAACTACTCCACGGTGCTCCGAGGAGGGCTGTACCATGAGCTACTGAGATGTTGATGTTCGCACACAGCTATCAGACGAGCCGAAGCGCACGCTTACAGGACTTTGCACTCCGTACCGTTCGCCGCCGTTCCGCGCCGGCTCGCGCCGGTCTCTGCAGCTCTGTGCCAGCTCGTGCCGGCTGACTGCCGGCTGCTGGCCTTGCGCGCGGGCCTGTGCCGTAGCCGCCCCCCGCCAACGAAGTAATGTTGAGATCGTCGTCAATTTCCCAAGCTCGCGCCCCCCAATTTTCCTTGCATAAACCTTCAGCTCTAAAGAAAAGAGCTTCAGGGATAATGAAGCATTAGATCCAGCCGCATTACTACCTTTACTGCCTCTTTATTCAACAGAAAGGTGAGTTAAATGTGCCTAAAATCGCTGTTTTTGACCTGTGGTGGATGTACCAGCATACTGTATTTTTCGCGCCGGTCGAACGAACCTACAGCGTTCCCAGTATTATCCTTCACTTTTCCGTTGACGTAAAACAGTGTTTACACCTATACTGTATTTAATGGATGTGAAGCGCGTGGCTTTACATGACATTGCTTCTACAGCAGAGCTCCGCCTGACGCGCGGGGTGAGGGCTGGCGTATGTCACGTGATGCGGCACGCCTGCGGTGTC
The DNA here is from genome assembly GCA_003665825.1 of Microbotryum silenes-acaulis. Lineage (NCBI taxonomy): Eukaryota > Fungi > Basidiomycota > Microbotryomycetes > Microbotryales > Microbotryaceae > Microbotryum > Microbotryum silenes-acaulis. The sequence continues at coordinate 782,452 of QPFY01000014.1, forward strand.
AGTGTCATTCCGGCAGCCGACCAGCGGCATTAGGGGCTCAACAACAAATGACACCCCGTAAATAATCCCGCGCCACTTCCTCGAACCTTTTATTTTTCCCTCCCACTCTCATCAGCTTTTGATGACACTCATTCAAGGAGAAACCCTTGGCACTATGCCTCGGTCTCAAGGTCGCCTGAGGGAGGGCCATCCGGCAGCCTTGCTCCGCTGCTCGACCCTCCCCTTCGCCCCGCTCCGATCAGCAGAATCAGCCCTCCGCGCGTCATGAAAACCCAACCGATCTTGGTATTGCGACACGTATACGAGCCTGCTGTGCAGCTGTGCAGAACGGACAGCGTGGTCAGCGCGATGGCCGACCCGACGCTGAACGCAACCCTCACGCCCTACCACCACGTGCACCTCTTTTAGCTGCGGGACAAGGCCAGCGGAGACCCCGCAGGGCTAGAATCGCGCTCAAACCACTCAAGCCCCACGTTTCGATCCGCGACTACCTCGGCCCCAGATGGCCGTGTGCACCCACTGCAAGGCTCGACACTGGAAGTGCGAAAGGACGAAGTCGACCGAACACTTTAGCACGTGCTGCTCGCAGGGCAAGGTGCAGCTGCCTCCCCTGCCCAGCCCAATGCCGAGTATCGACAGCAACTTGAAGGCTCGGATAGCGGTCAGTTGCTCCGTCCAACAACATTCGTCTGCAGTAGACCCACATGCTGGACTGTGCGACAATCTTCTCACGCGCACAGAAGCTAAAGCATTCCGCGAGAACGCCCGGTCGTACAACAACGCGTTGTCGTTCACTTCGCTCGCTGCTCACTTCGACCAGACACGACTGTGCACTCTTGGGCCCCCCGTACTTCGCGTGTTTGGTCGCCTCTATCATCCACTCGGCGCCCTGATCCCTGTCGTAAATCAACGCCCAGCCTTTGCTCAGACATGGCTCATCGACCCGGCCGAGGCCACCGACACTCGACTTGGGACCCGGCGGGGCAGACAGTCGCATACAAAGATCTACTTTGACCAAGTTCGAGCCCATGTTGCGTGGCGGCAATCGCTTTGTGAGGGAGTTCGCATCGGCCAAAGCTCGCGCAGGTTGGGATACGGCCAAAGAGAGGGTCCTGCGCCTCTGCCTACCACGAGGCCGAGACCGACGCACCCACAACCTTCCTACGTCGAGCACGGAGATGGCAATGCATATCTGCGATTCCGACACCAACACGGGAGATCGTGGACCGCAAGACCTTATTCTTGAGGTGCACGATGTTCGATGTCCCGACGGTCGGCCCAAGTACCAAGTCGTTAGCTCGCTCTATCCGTCCGCGATGCCTCTCCGCTCGTTACCCACTACTATTCCCTGCGGGGGAAGATGGCTTCCACCCCAACATTCCTCTTTGCGGGTTCCACCAAGCTGGGCCGCCGATCGCCAGCAACCGAGAGCAGATCGACAGTGGTGTCCAATTGCGCGAGCTAGTTGCCGGTCTTGGTCCGGATGAAGAAGGCGAAGAGGAGGACGAAGACCACGACGATGAGGATGACGACGGCGAGGAAGGGGACGAAGAGAATGGTGAAGGTGAAGGTAAGCGTCTTCGGCTCTTTACCATGTGTTCCATTCTGTTGAAACGCGAGCACAGACTGACGTAGAATGTTTGAACATCTAGCACGAAGGCCAAGGAAAAGGGGTCGAGGTGAATCAACCCGAGTCTCGCGTTCACAATTCTTTGCGTACTACTTGCACGAACGCGACGACTACTTTTCAATCCCGCATTGCACTCGAGCTCGTAATCGACGGATACTCCCAAGTCGAGATCGATCGACTCAACTATATCCGGTTTCATCAAGGATATCCTGCGCCTCACCACGGCCCAAGGCACCACCGACGCTGCCATTGCCACCGGCTTGACCCCGAATCAAATTGGACGTTCGGTGATTTTGGGCTCGACGTTCAAGAATAGCCCGCGGGAGATCACACAGCGTTTCCTAGATGCGATGGCGTGCGTTGTCAAACATGGAAAGCTTCGCTGCTCATCACGGTGACGTGCAACCCCGAATGGCCGGAAATCAAGGCTGCACTGGGGCCGAACGACGAAGCATGCAACCGTCCGGATCTCCTTGCACGAGTGTTTGAAGCCAAGTTGAACCGACTCTGCGACGACGTTTTTGGCATCCAGCAACGTGCAGGCTGTTTCGGCGTCGTTCTGACGCATGCACACGTTATCGAGTATCAGAAGCGGGGCCTGCCGCATGCCCATATCCTTATCCTCATCACCCTCGCGCCGGACGAACATCCTTTGTCGAGGGAAACGATCGACAAGATGATCTCGGCCGAGATACCCGATCCTTTGTGCTATCCTGAACTCCACGAGACTCGCAGTACGTTTGGTTCCCCTCTTTCAACCGACCAACCGATAATAAGACTACCTTCTATTCGTTTCGCAGCTGTCTGATTACCTGCTGTTCGCGGAAGGTCAAAGAACCGCCGAAGGTTTGATCAATTTTGTCTACCCCGGTCGAAGGACCGTGAAGAAGGAGTCCCTCGACGACCTGAATCAGCTGTACTCGCGTCCGGCGGATCCCTGTCGTTCTTCTTCGCAATCTCAGCCCAGGCGCAGGCCTCTGCAACGGTACTCGCCTTATCGTCTTCGCGCAAGATCGCGAGTCATTCAAGCCGTCATCTTGACCGGAGATCGAGCGGGCACCACGGCGGTCTTCATCCCTTCCGTGCGACTTGAGACCTAGCAGTCGCCAACTTGGTTGCACTATGCGCCGGCTCCAATTCCCGCTTCGAGTTGCCTTGGCCATGACGATCAATCAAGCCCAAGGTCAATCACTCGATCGCGTTGGCGTCGATCTCTCCCTGCATCCCGTCTTCACTCACGGGCAGCTGTATGTGGCAATGTCTCGAGTCATGAGTGTTGGCGACCCCGCCCATGATGACAACGACCTACAAGCCGTGACCCCAAACCCAGTATTCCGCTTTGTTCTGAGGGCGATGAGTTCGCATTGTGTGTTTCGCCTCCACTGATGTAAACCGTTCAGGTCTCCTGCTATTTGAATTTCAGCCTCCCGTTAATCTAACGGGTTCCCCCCCCCCCCCCCCCCCCCTTTTTTTTTTTTTTTTTTTTTTTTTTTTTAAATTACCTACATCTACATATATTTACATTATTTTATTTATTTTTATTTTTTATTGTATAAATACCCCCTGCTGAAACCATGTATGTATACTACTGTTCAATTCTCCTGCTAGTTTGCTTTGAATATCCCCCTTCATTAAACGGGTTCCCACTGGGTTATTTGACCTCTGACATACCTCTGATATACTGTTCAATTCTACTGCTATTTGAGTTCTGAGCTTGGGGGCGGCTTTCCCCACAACGCGGCTCCGCGAAGAAACCGGCGGGGCAGCGCAAGCAAGGGGCGAGGCAAAACCGGGAAGGCGGGCGGGAAAGCAAAAAGTTCGAAGTTCCGAGCGAGCAACAGGCTATGTTGCGAGCGAAAGTAGTTGGTTCTAGTAAGAGGGCGCACCCGGTGGTCGCCTTTGGCAACCGGCCGGGACAGGCTAGGACAGGCCAGGACGACTGGCATGGAGCCGCTAGGACTAGGAGCCGCTCAGAGCCGCTCTGAGCCTGAGGGGCTTGCAGTTGCGCCCTCACCCAGCTTTCGCGGCTCCGGCTCTCCTCAGCTCGCTCTTGATCGAGGTCACTGGAGGGCGGTTGCTCTCTCTCGCTTCGGCCAACCGGTCTCGGGCGTCGATCCTACACCTCTGGTTCGATTCGATCAAACTCTTCTCTACTTTTCCCAACAATCCGGATGGCCCCTGGTGCGCCTGTCGAGGAGAAGAAGCCTGCGACCATGAGTTGGGATGCAGCAACGCTCGAGACGCAGAGTCGAATGTCGTCCGGAGGCAAGTCTTGCCTCATTGTCCTCCTTGGGAGAACGCGATGCTGACTCTGGTAGTGCTCGCACAGCACGATACCTTGCTCCAGAGTCTCCGCCGCGCCGGACACGCCGCTCGCAAAACAGCTGGTTGAATGGAGTCGGTCGGCGGCGAAACAGGACGTGCGCAGGTGATGATCTCCATGCACGCAGTTGAGCGAGGAAGGAAGCTGTTCGTCGGAGGTGCTGCCTGTGGTGCAGCTTGCAGCGGCGAGCTCCTGGGTGTGAGTCGTCGAGCTTGGGAAAGTGCGCCCGTCTTGCCCTTCTTGCAGAGTCGTCGCCCACACCTGGCTGACACGCGCTTTGCCTTGTTGAGGCAGGCAGTGCCGTCCCCAGAAGTGGGATCGCGTCGGGTCGCTCGATCTCCAGGCCTCGCTTCATCCACTTCGTCATCGATCGCTTGGTCGCCTCTTTTGCCGCCTCGTTGGCGTGCTCTTTGCCTTCCATTGCGCCACGTTCTGTGGCTCATTCGGTGGAACTTGATCGAAGGCCCCGCGAGCTGAAATGCTCTTGCTCGTCGGCATCTTGAATCGACGACCGTGCAGAACGTTTCGCCGCAGGAGTCGCCGTCGGCAGGCGTCGCGGTGCCGACTCCGCCGCCGCTGCTGGAACGAGCGCCGTCGACAATGCTGGGCGAACACAGCGGTTCGGGGAGCAGCTTGCCAAGGTCGGGATCCAGCTCGAGGCATTCAAGACGGCAATACAGGCCGATTTTGGGCAGCTCAAAGACTGGAATCGACGAGGAAGCGAAGATCCGAGAGCAGCAGACCACAACGCGTCTTTCAGCCGAACGTGCGCAGGCTCAACCCGATGCGAAGCTGCCACTGAAGCCGCCACCGCCACTGTTGCCTCCACTGCTACCACTTCGTCGGCCCCTGCTTCCGCCGAAGGTCGATGTCGATGCGCTCTTTGCGGGCAAGCTCAAGGAGCTCGAAGCAGGTCCACTCGCTTCGCAACAACCAGCAACCCAAGCCGCGGTGACGGAGGCGCTTGCCGGACAGGCGACCGAAAATGAGGCACGCGTTGCGACACGGGTGCGGGAGACGCGCAACGACATGTCAGGGAGAGTGCATCAAAAAGGGTAGACTGATGACGGCGCTCAAGAAGACGGTCGAGACCAAGCTCAAAGCGTGCGATGTCAAGCTCAAGGGCCGCGCACGGACTTGTCCAGGCGGACGGGGACCCCTTTGCCTGATACGAACGCCAGTCTCGTTGCGGTTGATTCCGCCCCTTCATCGCCTGCACTTGCACCTGCACCAGCAGCCGCACCGGCGACACCTACACTCGCTCTCAAGGCGACCTCACCGGCGCGAGGTGGTGCTGCCGCGGGGCGCGGTGCAATCGGACGCCGAGGGAAAGGACGAGGCGCAGCCGCTGCGGGCGCATCGCCGAGTCGACCGGGAGCCGCCACTGCTTCGGAGATTCCTTCGAAGTTTTCGATTCGTGGCATCATGGGTACGGCTGCGGCGCCAGCGACACCACCGGCTTCGACACCAGGCGGTGTTTTGGGACGGTTGATGGGCGGCGCGCTCGGTGGGAAAACGAGGGAGGGACGATGGTGCTTCGGGCGGATGGGAAACGACAGAAGCAAGGCGAAGGAGAGGGAGGTGAGAGATGGAGGAAGGGGATGGAGGTGTGCTTTCGTACTGACCCGTGATCGACGTGCGGTTCGTTCGGATACACTGGTCATCATCCCGGACCATGAATGTTGGGCTTGCTTTTGACGAGATGTCAAGACGGGTTGGGCGGCGGAGGAAGGAGTGGAGGCATTGTTGGAGCTCGACGACGACGACGACGACGGGGAGGAAGTTGGGTTGGAAACGGCGTGACATCGTGTTTGCTCAGGTATGAAGTTTTAAGATCGTGAAATACCATGTTTTTTTAGTTTGGCTTTCGACCTCTCGATGTGTGCACGGCATGGGAGAATCGGTGTATCAGGTCCATCACCGTGTTCTCCTCGGTAGAGCTTCCGAAGTGGGCTTTCTTCCACAACAACTATGATGGCGTCGATCGCGCTTCTGCAGTGCAAGACGAGCTTTCGGTTGGTCACGTGCCGTGTAACACCGAAATACTTTGTGGGGCACCACAGCATCCAGGAGATTTTCGCAAGGCCGACTCGGAGTCGTCGTCGTCGTCTAGTCGAGCGCAGTCTTGGCACCAGATTATGGCTGGTGCGCGTTGTGTGTTGGGTCAACAGAACAGCATTGCATTTTAAATTAGAAGATCCGATTGTGTTTCCCCCGATCTGTCTGGTGACCGCGCATCGGCCTCACTCATACTAGGGCGTCGGTCCATGCATCCGCCGCCATGGCCGTGCTCGCTATTTTCAGGAAGAGACGTGTTCAACACCGTGCGAAGATTGCTAGTATAGCAAGCTTGAGCTGATGCTGCACAGAGCTGTCAGCTTGTGACGTGTGCACTGCAGTGCAGTCGAAAGTTGGACGTTTTCGCGTGCGCCGCCCGGATCGACGCTACTTCGGCGGAATGATCCGAGGTTGGTAGACCACTGCAGTCTGAAGTTCCGACGCATGCTCCATACGAGCATCGTCTTAGCTTTTTAGCATGGTCGGGCTCTTTTCTCAGTTCATGAATGTCAGGATGATACAGCCTCGCCGTGCTGGTGGATCGTCCAACTGTCCGAGCCGTCCCATCCGTCCTTCCCGGGCCAGCGATCGGGATCGCGCCGCTACGCGTCCCTGCCTGGGGCCGATCGAAACCCGTCTCTCGCTCGCTCGCTCCCCCCCCCCCCCTTCACTTCCACTCACTCCACACCTGGCCACACCGCGCAACGCACTACGCTCCTGCTCGGTACAGCGACGATACAGCGTCTCCAGCTTGTCAAGTTCCTCGACGGCTGTCTGCGGCTCGCGTCCGGTGTCAATTATCAGCAGACTCTCACCGTCCAAGTCGTCCTTGTGAGTCGCCCGTTGTCGCCTGGGGAAATTTGCCGAGTGAGATCTGACGCGGTTGAATCATGCGGCTCTCTTGATACCACGCGATCGGACAGCTTCACCCTCCTCAGATACCTCCTTCAAGTTGGCAGCCTCATCAGTAAGTTGGGTATGCAATTTGTCGCCTCGACCCAGCTTCTGACCGCCTGAGGCTTCTGGCCAACCGCTGTCGGCAGTGGCGCCCGAAACAGACGACTCAGGGCTTGCTCTACCACGCAAGTATGCCCGAATGCGGGCAGCGAACACCACCACCAATAGAAAGAAGCCCACAACTGAACGGGTGCATGGGGAAACTGGTGGGACTAGAATGGTACGAGATTCCCCGGCGCTACAGAGATACCTGGAGGAGGCGGATCTGCAGCGCGATCGCCGGGTCGAGGCCATCGAGGTGCCGGACACGCACAAGTGGGGATCTGAGGCCGACATGGTGCCGCTTGTGAAAGCGATCATGGGCGTGGTGAGGCACATCCACGTCTTTCCACTATCTTCTTGTTCATGTCTTGAGCGGGTAAATGACCTCGCCATTCCGCACTGCAGGCCTCCGAGTCGACCGACCGAGCCTTTGTAGTCTGTGGACGCTCGAGCGACACGGTCCCGACCGCGCAAGGGCAGGTGCCCTCCGACGACCACTGCGCAGACATAGTCTGCCTTTACCCGCACGCTACGACTCCCGAAACGATTGAAGAATGGCTGCGAACCGACCTCGAGCGCCTGATAGGGGAAAAGCGTCGTCGATCTCGAGTCAGCAAGCCCGACGGCCGACGCCTAGACGACGTCGTCGTCGTTGGGGAGCTCAAGGAATCCGAGCGCCAGGCCAATAAGGCAGAGGTGCAACTGCTCCGGCGTTTCTATCGGATGACCTCCACCAATCCTATCCAAGAATGGACAATGGGGTTTACCATTTGTGGCATACATTTGCGGGTGTACGTACACATGGCCGCCGGGATCATTCGATCCGACCCAATCGATTGTTCCACGCCAGCCGGCTTCCGCTGCTTGAAGCGGTTCATGCTGCGCATCCTCGAAGACGACCTTCGATCGCTCGGCACCATCTCGCCGGCGTCGACTCTTCCCGTCTCGATCCTTCGGCGCGACCTTCCCCCGACCTCGCACTCTTCGAATTTGGGCATCGGGAACGTCAGGTTCAATTCAAACCTCAAGCTAGTACACCTCCATTTTGTGCACCCCGCAATGTTGGGATCGAGAGCACGCGTCTACACAGTCAAGCTCCGAGGACGCCACTCGCCAACCTCCCACACGGCAATTATAAGCCTGATTGACGAAGTGGGTGCGAGCCGCTTTAAAAAAATATTTGCTATGGTCCAAGCCGCACGATTCGATAACTCGTATGAGCTTCCCCAACTGAAGCATTGGCTGCTCAACGCTGCCCACTTCCGGACCGCACCCTCCATGATCGGAAAAGGTGACGCGGGCTGCAACTTCGGTCCGCGTGCCGTGCAGTACGTAATATACGACAAGGTCTACTATTCGTTAGAAACAGTCACCTCAACGCTGGGAATCGTGAAGTTTCTCCGGGGTGCACTCGCAGGTGAGCAGGCATCTTGCACCCGAGCAAACTGGGCCTGCCGCAGAAGACGGATGGAACCTGACCGCTACACCGAGATACGACTTTACAGGAGCGAAGTGGTTGCTGGAACGGGGAATTTTGGTCCGAGATCTTTCGGAGGGTAACGTGATGGTTGCAAGCAATGGCCAAGGGGTTGTGACACGATTTGATCATGCCGTGCTTCTGGACGACCCTTCGGCGGCGTCAGAACTCGAAGAATGCGCAGTACGTGCCCGCTCTTTGCCTCCGCCTCCGTCTCAGTGGACCGACCACGTCACCTCTGGCTACGCAGGGAATCCTGGCATTCGCAGCACTCGGGGGTTACCCGATGGGATCGACAAGAACCTCAATCGTGCCTCACGAGATCTGGCATCTTGTCGAGCAATTGGCGCACACTGCCCAGCTCATTGTTTGGACCCGCCCAGGAGGCGAACAACACGACCAACCGGGTCTGAGCGCGTCTGCCCAGGACTTGTTGACCCAGTGGAATTTGGAGAACTCTGTCGATGCGATTGCGTCCAAGATTGAGCACTACTCAAATCTAGGAGACCACTCAAATGTGCGGATTTATCCACCTGCTTGGCCCCAACTGCCGCAAGTTTTCGCCGTCCTCAGCCGCTATTGCGACTTGGGAGCGCTTTCTCAAAGCGCTGAGCCCCTGGAATGGCTGAACAGCCGCTACCTTCTCACAAAGAAGCGATGGGGGAAGAACGGTGATCTTTCACTTGAGAAAGCTTTGGGGGACCTGGCGGAGCTGCAAGCGAGAATCGAAGGCAACTTGGTGTTAAAGATGTAGATGGAGCGCAGTGGCAACTGTTCTAAAAGTGTCAAGTCGCTTGTAAGCCTGTTTGTCCAAGCTGCATTGTCCCGCGCCGCTATACACCACCACTTGCAAGAGTAGCCTGGAGGCGAGCAGCATCAGCGCTACTCTCAGCGCCGCCGAGTGCCAGTATGTCCAAGCCAAAGGTCGATGCATCAGCAACTTTGCCACTCGCGCTTAGTGCAATTTAGCGCACCGGAGATTATAGAAAACGAGCTAAATTTCACAAAAAGTGCGCTTTTGGCACTAAAGTGCGCTAAATTGCACTAAATTGCACTAAAGCGCGAGTGGCAAAGTTGCTGATGTGGCATGATCGGTGTCCTGTGCTCAGGGTCGCAGCGGAAATACTAGGGTCAAAACAAGGGGCTGGTTTCAAACGAATCGTCGCTATAGCTTCCGGAAGCTGTCGGTGATGCTATCGGTCACAGCAAACACACCCTTCGTTGGCGGACGGTCGCGCGAGAACGCTCAACACGGCCGATTTCGAACGGTCGAGAGTGAAGATGGGCGCGGTGTGCATTCTCACACCGTGCTCCCTCGAGACGACGATTTGATCCGCTGAATTATCTGTCAGACGAAAGTGAAACACGAGTAGGTAAGGTCGCTTATAACCGCTCCTGGGAGCTGCCGCACTGCTGTTTCCCCTTTGTCATAATGTCGGGGTTGGTTAACCGAACGAATGAAGATTCGCACGCGCTACGTTCGTTGATAGATGGCCTATGGTGAGATAGAGTATCACCAAGGTCAATCAACTAGCAGGGCGAATGGGCGAGACATATTTCGAGTGTGTGTCAAATGCGTTACAACTACCTAAGTTGAAATAGACTCGTGGCAGGGCTAATGGGCGAGAAGGATATCGAGTGTGGGTTGAAGAAGGGAGAGAGAGAGAACGAGACCAAAGCCTTAGACAGTATCCGCTTGCAAGCCGTTTATCAGGCTGAGTCCGAATCCATAAATGTAAGGGTTTGCTCCCTCAAGGGTCGCGAGAGCTGCTGCGATTGACTGTTGACGTGGTTGGGTCGTTTCAGGATGGTCCAAGTCGTCCGAGTTGTCCAAAAGTCCAAAAAAGGAAAGAAAGGAAAGAGCGACTATCCAAAGGTATTGTGACAAATTTATTCAAATAAGAGAGGAGAGCTTGTCTCAGTTGTGGGCAAGGCCCGTGGGAGGGGCGCACCCCTCACAAGAAACCCCACCTCGCGCGAGCCATCTGGATGGAAGTCGACGATGATAACACAAACCGCCCGCCAAAGTGCGAGAAACGGGCCGGTGTCCACCAATCCAATAACGGGATTCAGGTGCCCCAGCCAAGCGGTTGCTTCCTCCCCCCCAAGAGACTAAAGAGAGAGAGAAAAGAAAACAAGGTACTATGTAACGACAGGAGGCCCATCCCGCACCCACTTCGCGACTCGGTGCAATACTTTTTTGTTTGGTTTACCGGGGCTCATAAATTGCAACCTTACGGGTTGGCTGGGACCGCTACAAAAAGAGCGAAAAGAGGTTCTAAGCAATGACGACAACTTCAGATAGGTGAAATCAAACCCCTGCGGCGCAAAGAGCGCCGCGCAGATCAAAGCCCGCCGGGCACCTAGCTCGGACTCCACGGGCGGTGAGTCTGCTGCCGCTTCACGTCCCAGGATTGGGAGCGAAGATACGCGATAACCAGGGAGCAGCTAGAAAGAAAGGGGACGTATACAAAAAGCCACGACCAGAAACACGGAGAAGCAGGAAGACTAAGACAAAGGGGAGGGGGAGAACACACCCGACGGAGGGGTCGAAGCCAGAGAGAGAGGTCCCAGCCGAGCCCCAGCTACTCGTCACCCCGACAGCGACTGAAGTCCTCCGTTGGCTGAGTCTCAAGCGCTGTCTATTGAGCCGTCGGGCCGAGCGAACGATCCAAAAAAAACCCCAAACAAGCCTCGCCATGTCGCGAGAAGCTTGACCAAAGCGAGCGATCCTTCTTGCCGATTCATCCAACGCGACCAGCTCGGGTCCGAAAGCAGGAAAAGGAAAAAGGGGGTGTGGCCCAAAATATTGTCAACATCTGAGCCACAACGCCAGAGAGGAAAAGAGAGAGGAAACGAGGGAAGGGGAGACTTAGCAGGGCATACCAACATTCTTAAGCGTCCACCCTGCTTGCCGTTCCATCGATTCGAATGTCGCCGATCGTAACCCGCTCACGAATGTAGAAGTGATGCACACTGTAGTGCCTCGTCCTACCTTGATGAGCCGGGTTACGCTAGTTTAATAGACAATGACCAGTGGGAACTCGTTAAATTAACGGGATGATGAAATTCAACTAGCTGGAGAATTCAGCAGAGCTAAAAAAAAACCAACACGAAGTACAGCATAGAAAGTGTTCTCCGTGTATCGCCGAAACAGCCTGCCCGTTGCTTTGTGTTGCCTACAACGTCATCGCATAGTCGATTCAAAATTGGCTTCAAACACTTGTGCAATGAGATCCAGACGGTTGCATGAGTGCGCAGAGTGGGCGGGCGAAAGCCAGGCGCATGAAGGAGAGAGTCAAGTCTAGTGTTTAGCAGCTCACGAGGGTAACCAGCGCAGCCAATTCCCTGAACAGAGTGGAACAATGACAATGAAAAGGCGATATCTAAGCTACAAACAACAAGCCTTTCGTGCCTCACTGGGCTCTTCAGCGTTTGAAGCCGCACCTCAATCCTCCGAAGAATGGCCTCGTCTGAACTGTGTCAAGTCAGCGATCAGCTGGTCGTGTGAAAAATCGCCCCTTGCCCAGCAAGGACCGAGGACGGCGGCTTCGTCAACCCGCGCGGTCCACAAGCGGCGTTGCATACCCAGTCCACTGTATTTGGCAACGATGGCCACCAGCTCGGGCACGCCCTTCCAATGCTCCTCGTAGGGTTCGAAGAGTTCCCGGCGTCCCTGCGGCGTCGCCAGCCATAAAGTTTTATAGAAAGCGCCGCTGGCCGAATTCCATTGCTTCCATATGACTCTCGCTTTCTCATACATTCCCGCTGGGTCGTCAGCTCCTTTGGGCAGGATGAACATAACGAATACGGCAACGTATACGAGTGACTCCAAGTCATGCCAGGGCTGGTGGAAGAACGGAGCGTTCTCCGCGTCGTTCTTTAGCAGGTCTCGCGCGCGGAACGGGAACGTCCCCTGCGAAAACAAGTAGGTGAAGGTTTCAGTCAGTGGAGGGTGCGCGCCAGCGAGGTGTGATAATTCGCACAGAAACAAGGAAACTCACCACGGGCTTCCTTCGTTCGGCCTCCCCCTCTGGCCCGTCCATGAACACCGCAGTGTCGTAGTCGATCAATACTCCCCTACCATCGGATGCGACCATGACGTTCGCTGCAGACACGTCGCGATGGAGGATGCGGAGGCGGTGAAGACTGCGCAAACCTGTAGTGGGTGGGTGCCAGCCTCATGATCAGCCAAACGGTGTAAAGACCCCTCCCTCTCCGCCGATGGACAAATGCGGTATCCATACCTTGAGCAGCACCCAGAATGACGGTTGCCAACGCTTCGGTCGAATCGGCGACGCAGATCGGCTCGAAGCAGTGCTCGTGAAACACGACTTCCATCGCTCGCGGCTTGAGACCCAACGCGCTGGCGTCGAGGGTGTCAGGGAGGAAACGGGGAACAACGACAAAGTCACTCTCGCGATACACGTCGACGATGTTGGTGAGCCCTTGCCGATCCTCGGGTGACGCGTTGGCGATGGCGAGACGGATGCGATCGTGTTCGTCGCAGCGAGCTTCTTCGACGAACGACACCGTCATCGCGTACTCGGTGTGGGCAGTCGTCCCTTCGCTCCTGGCGGAAACGCGGTAGGCCGAGCTGCGACGTCCAAACACGGAGTCGGACCAGTACAGCGGCTCAAGAATCTGGATGGCGTCGAGTCTAGGATCTCCCCTTCGGTGTTCGTTGAACGGCGCAGGTCGAGGGGGCAGGGCCGAGGAAGGGAAAGCGAAGGAGGTGGGAAAGGCGTCGTCACACAGAGACGCGATGACGCCGACGTCGCGATCGCTCAAGCTAAGCAATCTCGCCAGGAAAGTCGAAAGGTGCCCACTCGCTTCGGTACAGTAGATCACAGGGCTGCAAAAATGTCCACTCGGAGTACGAAGCATGATTTCGAGTTGTTGCCCGTGCAAGAGGAAACCAAACACGTGGGATCGCATCGAATGCGAGACGAGCATGCGAAGGGATCGTTCTAGCCGCACGTCGCCGTAGACAAGGTCGGAGTGAGGTGAAGCATCGATCGGGCGGGCGCCAATTTCGGCAACCGCAGCGAGCTGGGTTCCGCTACAAGGACCACCCCACTGGTCGTCATCGGCCGAGGTCCACGTAGCTCCGATGTTCTGGTTGGCCTTGATAGCCTCATGGGTGAAAACGAGGAGGTCAGGGAGGGCCTTTGGGCGGTAGAGGTTGTCCTTGTTCTCTGCTTGGAAGCTCAAGATGCGACCTCGACTCTTCTGTTCACTCGGTGGTCAAACTCAGCTCGGGCACGTTCACCAGACACCGATGTTCATCAAGTGCCCTGCACGCACTCACCAACGTCGGCTTTCCGTCTTCCCACACAATCTCTGGGACGACCGTCATGTCAATGTCGTCGGTCAACGGCGCGAGGAAAAAGTCCTTCAATCCCGCCCATTCGATCTCGCGGTCTCCGTCGTGACTTTGGTCGGATGAGGAGCCCAGAGACCTGAGCCTAGTCATGCGACTGACACCCTGAAAGGGGGGTGGCTTGGTGTCGCTTTGAGCCGGGGACGACGTGGCCGACGCTGCTTTGGGCGCTGACGTTGCTTCTTGGTCGGACCCATGCGACTGAGACTTATCGTCCCATTGCGGTGGGGGCGAGGACCAAGTGGCCGACCCGGCGGTGGATGCGCCGCGCGGGGGCGAGTCGAATTTGAACGATGGGCTTGTCGAAGGCGAGCTGTGGCTGTGTTGACTCGTACTGGGAGAGTCGGGGGGCGTTCGCCGTTCAGTGTAGTGTTCAGCACTGCTGCGGCTCTCGCCGGGTTGAGCCTGGGACATGTTGAGTACGAGGGGAAGGCGAAGCGAGCTGTAGCTGTTGAATGTTGAATGCTGTACACGACGCAACGAGCTCGTCAATGTTCGAGACCGAAGCGACGTAGTAGTGGGAGTCGGCCGTCGCAGCGGGTCGACTCGAGTCTCGACTCACGTGACGAGGGTACTACGACGCACACAAACCAGTGGATTGGCGTACGAGGTTAGAAAGACGATGATAACGGGTGTCAGTGGCGACGACGTAGTGGCGGCGACGAAGCGACGGTTCAGGCAAGAGGCCAAGCCGCGTCGAGGCGCGCCTGTCGAGCTCTGGTCAAGTTGTCAAGCCCGAAAGCAGCCGAAAGCGGGCCCAAGCTGGCCGGTTGCCAAAGGCGACCACTGCAACGGGGGCGCCGAGCGAGTCGAGAGGCGACTCCGAATTGGTCCCTCTTCTGGTTCATCTTGCTACTTTTGCAATTTCAGAACAAAAACGATCATAGACCCAGTCCCCATGCGAACTCAGCGCCGATCCCCGCGTCTTGCTTTTTTTTTGACTTGCATCATAGCAAAGGGACACCGGCACCTGATGTTTCCGAGAGGTCTGTCCGACGACGCTTCGAGCTCGCGTTGGCGGTGGAGGAGGGCTTGGTTTACGTTTCGGGCGGCGCCTGGTCGGGCTGCAGTTGATACCGGCGGCGTAGCCGAAGGACCTTATAAACTGCTCGCTATTTGGGGACAAAACGGCGGGCTCCTCCTTTCGAACTCGTACAGCCCATGACCTCCTCTTTTTCTTTTCTTCTTCTTCGCTTTCGCCTCCTCTGAGTCCGTTGCCGTGGTGGCCCCGTTCTCGATCGAATCCTCGGTGGTCACGGTGGTAGTAGCCGCCTTCTTCTTCCTCCGTCTCGTCAGGAACTTTTTGCGCTTGGTCTTGGTCTGTTTGTCCTTCTCTTTCCCTTCTAGAGACGCTAGATTTGATTGTGGTAGTGGCGGTGTGTGACGCAGGAAGTCCATGCTTGAAGCGATGTCAATGGGTACAAGGCGGTGGGGGCCGGGGAGGGTTGAAGCTTGAAGGTGGGGGTGCCGGCAGTGTGCTGAGGCAAAGCGCCGATTAGCGTAGGCAAGTAGTAAATGCACTACTTAGCTGCTATTTTTGCCTTCGGGCGCGGGCGGTGGGGGAGGGATGGTATACCATGCCTGTACCAACGTTTTCCTGGGCCAAATTTCAAAAAAGCTGCCTTAACGCGTCACGCGCGACCTAGTATTAATTAGCCTTAATGGACCCGCATATGACCTGCATAGATGACGCATAGCAGCGCACAGCGTCGCGCCGAGTAGAGGTTCAGCTCTCCTCGAGCGTCTCTGTCTCCCTCTGTTCATCCTCCTCGAATTGATCGTTCGATAGGCTCTCTCCCACTCTCGAACCGCGAGAACGCCAACTCGCAAACGTCGGAATGGATTCCTCCGACTTGGACGCCATTCGGGCTGTGAGTGAACGTACAGCCATCAAATCTCTACGTGTAGGCATTGGATTTTGAATGCCTCGATTTCCCTCCACCTAGAAACGTATGGCCGAACTACAAGCTCAATCTGGAGCAGGATCAGGAGGGACGTCAGCGGGTGGACCAGCTGGTGCAGGTGGAGCGGGCGAAGGTGCGCAAGATCAAGCGGCTCAGTTCGCGCAGGAAGAGGAGAAGAGGAGGGGTATTATGAGTCAGATCCTAAGTCCTGAAGCGAGGGAACGATGTGAGTACTCGAGACAGTGCGGAGGTGGAGATAAAAGTGCTAGAGGAGCCGTCGCCGGGGAGGAATGGGAGGCGGATTCGAGTGAGCTTTGCAGAGAATCGATTGCTGATTCAGACACTTCTCTTTCACACCGCACCACAGTATCGAGAATAGCCCTCGTTCGACCCGAAAGGGCCCGAGCGATCGAAGCCCTCCTTCTGCGCATGGCCCAGTCAGGCCAACTCCGGGGTCGCGTCAGTGAGGACCAACTCATCGGCGTGTTGGATCAGGTCGAGGCGAATGAGAGGAGGGCTCAGGGTGCGAGTGCGGACGGGAGTAGTGGAGGCAATGCGGGGGGTAAGATTATTGTGAGTTTGTCAAAAGTGCTGTGCAGCAGCATTCGGGAAGATGGCGGACGGGCAACTGATCCGAGGTCTTTTTGGGGGGGTTTGCCCATATAGTTTAATAGGAGGAAAGGAGGCTTTGACAGCGATGAGGACTTTTAAGCCGAACGTCGAATGAATTGAAGACCTGATTCATGTAATGCACCGAGATCGACTGGCAACACGCATGTGGGGCGCTTGAATCTTGCCGATCACGTGACTTTGTGCGATCTGGCCAGCTGGCGATGAAAGCCCAGTCATGTTCGCGGACCGAAGCCTGGTCCCCTCAGTCCCTCCAGGGAGTCTCGGGTTCGCCTTCTCAAAGTGGTGAATCTTCGGACTTTAATCCAGAGCCGCTCACCGAAGAATGCAATGCCGCGCACTCGTCCAAAATTGGAAACCCGCTCCCTGCGAAGCTCCGGCGGCCGTTCCAAAAGTCGCTCATCCTCTCACAAATCACCGGGTGTTTTGCCCGGCAAGAGAGCAGACAAGACCCAGTCATTGGTCACGCGGTACTAGAACGAATTCTCTTCCCTTGAAAGACTTTGAGCGACTTGTGCCGCGTCTCGCCTGCCGATTGGGCGGCCGTGGCTTTGCTTGGCGAGGCTTAGCGCGCCCGAGCCTTTAGGTTACGTCGTATCAGATTGCGCCGAACAGGTCTCACACTTGCGATCACTAAGTGGATCGACGCCGCTCGAATCTGGTCTTCCTGCTTCGTCCATCGACTACATCCACACTGGTTCAGAACACGATGTTTGTGAAGAGCAAAGAGGAGAGCGCACGGGACCGAGACTCGTCGAGTACCCTCTCCGACTCTTCTTCCACGCCTGCCAAGACACCAACCACGACCACGCACCACGGCGTTCGCACTGGCCATGACGTAACTTCGCAAGACGCTCACAAAGGCCGTGTCGTCATACCTCGCAAGTCCCGAGGAGTCGTCAAGATGGAACACTTGGCGAGGAGAATCAACACAAAGTATTTAGTGTTCCTCTATGGGGGTTTCGCGTTGTTGGCTTATGTGATGAGTTTGGGTGAGTCGGCCCGCCCGGGCCACCGCCCTGCCTTTAGGGGCGTTTTGAGGCTTATTCGCGAAGAGTGGAAATGAGGTCGCTCGGTCGTGTGGTAGCTCTGGTGCAAAAGGTGACAAAGTGTCACTAACTTGTTGAGTGTCGTCGAATTGTGATTTGACAGACCAATAGTGAGTGTGGAGCATCGCTTGATTGCCCAACAACGCAATTTTCGCACTCGAGGGCTGACCTTTCACCTCCCATACTTTGCCGACCTCGCTCCCTCTCGCAGCACCAACGGAGCCTACCTTACGCAAGCTACTTCGACCTCTTTCGACGCCCACTCGACCCTGGCGACCATCTCGGCCATTCAAGCCGTCTTCCAAGCCGTGTCGCAGCCGCCGATCGCCAAGATTGCCGATGTCGCGGGTCGTGTAGAGGCATATGTGCGTTGTAGCGAATATCAAGCATCATACACCCCGATTTTGAATCACTGATTGTCCTTCTTCATCCATGTCAGCTCTTGTGTGTGCTCTTATATGCTGTCGGTCAGTCGTTTCCGACCTCTTCGAAGCATGAAGGAATATTCTGACACTTTGCGCATTTCGTTCGAGCAGGGTATGCCATTGTCGCAGCGGCCCCGTCAGTGTATGTCTACGCCGTCGGAAACTCGATCCACATTCTCGGAATCACCGGTAAGTCGAACGCATCGGAGTTGAACGGGCTCAACGCTGATCGAAGCCCCTGCCCGGCTCTTCGTACGACCCGGCAGGCCTATTCCTCTTGCAAGCCATCATCATCGCCG
Source organism: Microbotryum silenes-acaulis (assembly GCA_003665825.1). Classification (NCBI taxonomy): domain Eukaryota; kingdom Fungi; phylum Basidiomycota; class Microbotryomycetes; order Microbotryales; family Microbotryaceae; genus Microbotryum; species Microbotryum silenes-acaulis. The sequence continues at coordinate 800,629 of QPFY01000014.1, forward strand.
ACATCTCTTCAACTCGCAACCGCGTCTTTTGGTCCATCTTCCCTTCCTTACCCGGAGTCATCAACGTCTGGGTCTCGGGTGATATCTCCGGATCAGTGCTCTCCCACACCTCGTGGAGATGGGGGATTGGAATGTTTTGCATTTTGATCCCCGTCATGGCCTTGCCGATCATCTTGACCCTCGGGATCGGGATGAGGAAGCATCGCCAACCTTCGATCGACGAGAGTGAAGTCGCTAGGGAGGAGAGTGAGGAGCGGGAACGACGCGCTCTGGCGGAGAATAGGGGTTGGTGGAACAAAACGGTTGGGGTGTTTTGGAGCTTGGACTTGATTGGGTTGTTGTTGCTCGTCGCTGGAGCGGGAATGGTCTTGGTGACGGTTACGATTGCGAACGGGTTGGGCTCCAACTGGAGTGATGGTGAGTGAATTGGCTCAGATGTACAGGTTCACAGCGTGATTGAGCTGATCCGTACCTTTGGCGCTAAACTCTCCACAGCTCACTGCATCGCGCTTTTGGTCGTCGGCGGTCTTTGCTGCATTGCCTTTGTCCTTTACGAGCGCTACTTTGCTCGACACCCCCTGATCCCCTTTTCTCTTCTTTCGAACCGAACCGTCATCGCTGCTCTCGTCATCGCCCTCTTCCATCCCATGGCTTCGGGAGCGGTCCAGTCATATTTCTACACCTTCCTCTACGTCGCCGCCAATCAATCCATCCAATCCGCGACGCGCATCTCCTCCATTTCGTCCTTTTCCGGAACGCTCTGCGCCGTCGTCGTCGGTGTGTTGGTGCGCTATACCCGTCACCTCAAGTACTTTATCGTCTTTGGTGCGGCCGTCGATGTGCTTTCGTACGGTCTCATGGTCCGCTTGCGTCAATCGACGAATTCTCAAGCCGAATTGGCGATCGTACAAGTCATTCGTGGGTTCGGGGAAGGATGCATTGGGTTCCCTGTTCAGGCGGCGATTCAAATGACGGCGAAGCATGAACATGTTGCGGCGATCACGGCGGGCTATTTGACCATTTACTATCTCTCGGGTGGTGTGGGCGCAGCGATTGGTGGAGGTCAGTTTTTCGGTTAGGGCCTCTGGGAGAATCTTTGTTCCTTCGCTCCTCCTCCGATCTGACTTTTTTTTTGCCCAACATACCACTAAAAGGGATTTGGACCAACCTCCTCCCCGCTAAACTCCAAGCATCCCTTCCCGCCGACCTCGCCGCCGAAGCGTACGAAGATCCCATCAGTTTCATCGGCACCTACCCCGTCGGTACACCTCAACGCACGGCGCTTGCCAGAGGTCAGGACGAGACACAACGGATCATCGTCATCGTAGGGTGCTGTTTGGCTGCTGTCGGGTTGGTCGCGTCGTGGTTCTTGGAGAATAAGAGGTTGGGGGATGAGAGGGATCTGGTGGAGGGCGATCAGAGGGAGGGGCCCGGAGGAAGGATTGAGGAGGTTTTGAAGAAGGATGAGAAGAGGAGTGATTGAAGGGTTCGGGCTTGGGCTGATGCTTCAATTTATCGTGGTGGTTTAGCGTTCTAATTACTGCAAGATCACTCTGCGAGAATGCACGCCTGTTTGAGAGCGAGCCTCCCGCTTCCGGGGATCGGGATACGCAGCTGCCGCTTTGGTTTCCAGAGTCCGAGTTTAGTCCGAGAAAAGGTCCGTGCGCACGCCACCGGCGCGATCAACGAGAATCGCCACCGACTTCGCAGCTCTTTTCGCTTCCTTACAACATCGTCTTCGAACAGCGCCTTCAGCATTCATCTACCTGAACCGACAATTGCCACACATAGGATCATCTACTTGAACACTGCACCGGCACTATCGCTCTGCAGGCCTCATCGAGCCCGTTCCGGTCAGCTGAGTCAGCATACATCCAGCTCGAAACGAGCGCCCGTTCTACGTCGTACACGCCACAGAGGGATCCAAAGAGTGAGTCAAGGTGACAAGGGACTCGGTAGTATCTGCAGACGCTGATTACCGAGCTCTACGCTGTCTGTGACAGTGACCGAAGTGGTGATGATGCCGCCTGCACCCCCACTGCCGCCCGTCGCGAGCTTGCTACCCTCCAACATCCCAGAGTGAGTCCTGCACAGGTTGGAACTCCCTTTGCAAGTCATCGAACTGACCAGTGCCTATCGCATGTTGCTTACAGAGATGCGCCGGAGCACTGTCCCGTAAGCCGACACCCGCTCGCGAAACGAGCCCGTCGCTGCCCTTGTGAACCGTGTACTGAACGCGGCTCCTTCTTACTCCTTCTCCTTCTCATCAAACAGGGAACCGAATCCGAACTAGCAGGTAAAGCCTCCGCATGCGACGGATGCGCAAACCAAGAACTGTGCGCGACTGCACCGAAAGGACCGGATCCGGACATCGCCGCGGTGAGGGCACGGATGGCGCAGGTGAAGCACAAGATCTTGGTCCTTTCGGGCAAAGGTGGGGTGGGGAAGAGTACGGTGTCGGGTATGTTGGGGTGGGCTTTTTCGAGGGATGAGGAGACACAGGTCAGTTGCGATGTTTGGGATTGGCCGAGAAGGGGGGGATTCGGTCAGGCTGCTGACTTTGTTGCACATCTTGGTGAACGTTTCAGACGGGTCTGATGGACATCGACATCTGTGGACCGTCCTTGCCATTGATGTTTGGTCTCTCTGGACAAAAGCTACATTCGACCTCGTCCGGGATTCTCCCCCTCCCCGTCTCGGAGAACCTCTCCGTCATCTCGATCGGATTCCTCCTCCCTTCCTCTTCCAGCGCCGTCATCTGGCGAGGTCCTAAAAAGAACGGCATCATCAAGCAATTCCTCAAAGACGTCGACTGGGGGAGGCTTGACTACCTCGTCGTCGACACACCGCCAGGAACTTCGGACGAACACCTTTCCCTCGTCGGGTACCTCTCGGAATCAGGCATTGACGGCGCCGTCGTCGTCACCACACCTCAGGAAGTCGCTCTCCAAGACGTGCGCAAGGAACTCGACTTTTGTCGCAAACTAAACGTACCCGTCCTCGGCGTCATTGAAAACATGTCCGGATTCGTATGTCCCGCGTGTGGAGGCGAGTCGGACATCTTCATTCCCTCGACTGGAGGAGCCGAGGCGTTGGCCAATGAATGGGGGATCGAGTTGTTGGGCAAGATTCCGCTTGATCCGAGGATTGGAAAGAGTTGTGATTTCGGGATGTCGTTTTTGGACGAGTATCCCGAGAGTCCGGCAAGTGTCGCTTATGGGAGTGTTGTGGATCGGATCAAGGAGAAGTTGAAGGAGGGGAAGCAGGTGACAGCGGTGTAGAAGGATCGCATTTGCATTGCAGGACCATTTCGCACTATCCTGGTAGTCCATCGCCCAAACAAGATCTTGCCAACTGTTTTCTTATCTTCCGGCCAGCACGTCATATCAGAAATCCTCAGTAGGGGTACGTCTGGGAGATTCGAACAACCGCGCCGACAACGCCGCCATCACATCCATCGCTTCGAGCGCTCCAATCTCCAAGCGATCTCCTTGAGCGATGAACCCTTTGACTTCGTCAAACATCGGCGAACACCAATTCTTCACACAGTACCCAACGCAGAGCTGACGAATCGCGGCGAAATCGCGGGAAAGGGTCGAGAACAGCGCAGTTACGGCGTTCGCTGGTGTGAGAGAAACGTGCAAGGCGTCCAAAGCGAGTGCACTCAGGTCGTCCAAGCAAAGTTGATCGGCGAGGCGATAGATCGCTTCGGCGGTGGAGAGCGTCCTGAAGGGGCCTTCGACGCTGAAATTGATGAGGTTGGTCGAGAGCCAAGTCAGAGCGGTGGCGTAGGTCTCGAAGGTGTCGGGATCGTCTTCGTCGATGTGTAGGGTGTGCCATTCCTCTTTACATGGCGTCGAGCCTGTGTGTTCGTGATCGTGTTCGTTGCATTCGGAGCTGATTATCTTTTGCGACTCGATGAAGCCAGAGGTGAGCACGTCTTGGTAGTATGACGAGCGCGAGCACAGAGTCTTCGAGTTGGCGAAGAGCGTCCGACCGGAGGGACTGAACACGAAACGCACGTCGTGTGCGTGCTGACGAAGACGGGTTTCTGCTTGAAGAACGATCATCAGCATGAGCATCACTATCAATATTGAGGGTGGATTACCTCTGTATTGCTTTTGGAGACTGTCGATCTTCTCGGACATCACCCGATGCTCCTCCATGCACCGATCGGTGGCGTTGTGACTGGCCCTTTCGTCCTCTCCGATCTGAAGAGTCACACTCAACTCGAGCTTGGACGCCTCAGATTTTTGAAAGTTGTCGAACATCTCTTTAAAATCTACTTTGCAGCGCTTGATACCCCAATCACTGATATTTGGCTTCTCGCGGACCCACGAGCCATAGCCGCGAGCGATAGGTCTCGAAAGTTCGAACTTGTGCTGCGGCGCTTGGGCTGGCGCCGTTTGCTCGATCGAGATCGTCGCGTACCCCTTGCCTGAGTCGGGTAGAGCGGAGCAACATGAGGCCATCGATTCAATGTTTTTATGGAGGTATCCCTCTTCGAAGAGAATGAATCTGGGTGGAGTAGGGTTCCATTCGAGTCGCCACTGCGTGAGACGTTGGGCATGGCGCGGACCTTGAGCGAGCTCGAAGCGCGTCGTGATAGGGGTTGAGGTGTTGGATTTGTCCAAGATGAGAGTAAAAGTGTAGCTGACACTCGTGTGTAACATTACGATAGAGTGCTTTGGGGATGATGGGAGAAGGTGAGAGAAACCTGAAAACGATGATGCTGAGATGACTAGTTCGTCACATTCGAAAAGCGGAAAAGCGGCCAGCCTCTTCTGGAACCTCGGCCGAGCACACCTCTGGGAGGTGTGATGGCGCGCGCGTTGGAACTAGATGAGCACCACCAGTTGGGTGGGTGAATGACTGTGCAAATTGGCTGAATTTCGTAAAAAGAAGTAGTCTCAACGCATTCAAATCTGAAAGGGGTTCAGCTCTTTCCGGCATCGCGAATGTGAGCTGGAGTCCGAGGAGGCGAAACATATCGAGGGGCTGCCACCGCCACTGTGACGGTGGCTGGACGCGCGCCGCGACGCGTGTGACGATGCCTCCGGGCGTCGGCGCACCCGAACCCCGGCCGGCGTGCTCTTACTAGTCGCGTGTGCGTGATGCTCAAATCAAGTCATAGGGGATCAAGACGTTTGCAGACCTCCCCGAACGTACATTGAACCTTGATATTTTTCCTCTACCTGGATGCAAATGCTGCCCAATTTCGTTTGCGAAACTTGAAAATCGATGGCCCCTCAGCTCAGACTGCTTCATCCCGAGTTCTTGCCCATCACTCGAATGAACAGGCGAGACAACAAACGGGCTCCTTCGGCCGCCCCAATCGCCAGCTGGTCTTGCTCGATCAAAGAGCGTATGTGTTCCATCTCGGGCGCTTTGTCCACCTCGGACCAATGCGTAGCGCAATAAGATATTGGGCGTTTTCATAGAGAATCCGATTCGAAGGGCGAAAGATGAAGCGAAGATCGTGGGGGTGTCGTTTGAGCCGAGTATCTGCAACGTGTGAGCGAATAAGGGCCGACAAAATTGACGCGGTGAGAGTTTTGGTGTATGCTTCGCGCGATTCTTGCAACTTACCCGCAAGCTCAGCTTTGGTCTGCCGGGACGCAATGACACACCGTTCGTAGTCTTGCAGTCGCTCGCCAATACAGGTCGGGGAGAATTTGGACATTGCATGGTAGACACTGATCACCATGAGGAGGTTGAGAGTCTGTCCTGGGGTGTCTTCCAAGATTTGGATCAGGTGGGAAGCTTTCACTGTCCACTTGTGCTGGTATGGAGTCCCTGCCTCATAATCGAGACTGGTCTTCCATGAGATGTGTGGTGGCCGGTATGAACCGTGCTCGCCGGCGCGGGCCAACGATGTGACTTCGAAACCGAGTATCGCATCCGGCCCCGGCAACAGAGAGCGAAGTTTTGAAGAAGAGTAACCCGTGTAAGATGGTTCATCGATGATGGAGAACTGCCCGTAACCTGGAACCCAATCAATGGTGATGGTTGAGGTGTACTCGTAGCTACCGTAGACACGGTTGACGAGCTGGAACGGCGGGTAAGAGTGGCGCTGCGCAATGTTGGTCGTGTTCAGGGTCAACTCAACGCTGTGGGTAGCCACCGGCCGAGAAAACATGAGGTCGGACCCAAACACCGATCAGCGATCAGTGTGATGGATGAAGAGAAAAGGTGAAGTTGGCGGAGTGGGACAGAGGCAGCAAACTTAAGCGCGCGGCAATGCGAAATGCCGCGAGGTGCGACGCGCTAAAGAGGAGCCCAAACATGTCAGCCTATTTCGTTTTGTCATCCACCTGGCTCCTTTTCTTTGCTTTACCGGTAAGTTCACGGTATCGCGGAATAGGAGATTGGAAGCGGACGAATGATGGCCCGATTACATTCGTAACAAGGTTCTCACGCTACATGCTTGTCCGCACATTACTGTCGAAATCGGGGTTGCATCATGGTCTTCTGAGTCAACGGCGGTTAGGCTCGCTGACGCGCCGGGCCTCGTCACACCGAGTCGTGAGTCCGACCTGATTCAGAGTCGACTAGACTCACATATGCGACGATTGAGTCATTCTTCAGCTCTGATCATGTGTCGGTTCATATTGGCAATAGATAGGTTGGAGTTTTAAGCGGATCAGATCCGTGTTCGGTGCTCAGCAGGGAAGCTGCTTCCCCTCTAGAGTAGAAAAAGTTTCATCGTCCCTCTTCTGAAAGACGAAGGCTACCCGAAATAACTTTTACTTGCAATGTCACAAGGTCCTAGGGAGCGTGAGTCGGTCCTGCTTGGAGTGCCGATAAGTGGTGCTGTGGTGTGGACAGCAATCGCGTGCCTCGGGGTATTTGTTGGTTCGATTGCTTTCTGAACGAGGCACAGGCGAAGTCTCCAAGTGAGGCGATGCAAGTCGATTCGAGATACGATACGCCGTAAATGAATTGTGGTGCATCTCCTAACCTTTCTGCGCCTATTGGAGTGGTACAGCCGTTCAAGCCGGAGCGCGAAACGAGGCAGACGTCGAGGATGGTGTTTTGCTGCGTTTGGGTTCCGCAGTCGTGTGCTTGCTGTTTCCTTTCCCGCTTATTCACACACTCCTAGGATAACTACCAGATCGCGACGCTCCATCTGCCCAAACTTGACCCCCATTATCAAATTCAACCAGTCCAGGATCGATTTCAAATTTAAACAGTCCAGTATCGATTATCATTGACCAGTCCAGGGTACGTTTCCCACGAGGAGTTGGCAGAGACGAGCCACTCCAACTTGAGTTCGGCGTCATTGTGCTTCTCAGGGGACTGCAGCAACCCATCAACGACCAAGACAGGAAGCGCGCAGGCGCCGCCGGTAGTTGGCGTATACGCGATTCAGCCCGAGCGCTCGAAGAGGAACGGGGCATCTTGCGGCCGCTCGCGCTCGAGAGGAGGTCCCGGTCGTAATACGCGAGGACCGAGGTTCGATCGATGACGCGCCAGCCTCTGTAGACATCATGCTCGAATAGGCCCTACTCAATTACAACATCCCAACACGATCTTTCCCAACCCTATCATCCCTCCAAAACCCCTTTCCCATACCCGCTGGTCCAAAACTTTTCCTTGATCAAATCCTCATGCACCAATTTGAGGACTCGTTTCGATTTCGAAGGTTTCGTTCTTCGTTTCGGTTCTTCCAAAGTCTCCCGTGGTTGATCTTCGCTGGGGATGGGATTCGACGGAATTTTGAGCGCGATCCGATCAACACCTTCCTCCTCCGTTTCCTCTATCCTACTCCCATCATCGATTTTCACCTCCTGGACCTCGTTCCCTACCACCATTTCCTCTTCGACCCAAATCCATATCGAACCCTTTTTGAACATCTCTTCCTCTTGATTATAATTCATTCCGAATCGACTGAACAACATCTCTTGTTTCTCACTTGATAGAGTACCCTGCTCGGCCATCAATGGTGAATCGAATATGAGTAAAAAGTTCGATTCGAGAGAAGGTTGGGATAGACTTACGCTAAGTTCTGAATTCGCTTCTTGGGTTGTTAAGTTGCCTTTTTGGACTAGGGTCCAGAAGCACGTGTTGTAGAGGTTGTTGATGTGCGCTAGAGCGGCAAAGGGGGTGGTGAGCGAGGGGGAGTGAAGTCAGACCCCAACATTCCTTAACTGGCACGAGTTGGGAAGGGAATCGTGGGAAGGGGATAATTACTGTCAACTTGTCGCCACCTAAAGTAATCCTTGACCTCGGTTTCGGTACAGTATTGTACGATCCTGTGGAATGAAGGTAGCTCTGGTACGGATTTAGTTCCAGTTTCAGGTCAAGCATATTCGCTCGGTCGCGTTCGCGCAAAAGGTAACTAACTCACCGGCCATCAAAGATCGGTAATTGATCCAATTCGAGCGGAGAATCGGGAAAGTATTGCGGCCAGAGGAAGGTGTAGGTTGAGGTGAAGAGTGAGGAGACGAGGCTTACGAGTTTGCTATTGTGGCGATCGGTGCTGATTAGTGGTGGTGAAAGTGGGGGGGGGGGAGAGGTAAGGTACGGACCTATTTCGCCTAGCGTGGAGTTTGGTCGAACGTTTGAAGAGGAAACTGCGAATACAAGCGAAGGGAGGAGATGCGGAGGAAGTCATCAGCTCTGTTCTGGTCCACTTTGAACTAGGTCACGTGCTCGTCTCGGTCATGGGGTCCTACCCTACCCCTCGACCTCGTCGACGGACCTGTATTCATCACTCTCCCCAAAACCCATCACTAAATCCCCCATGAGCTCCCTCCCCGCCATGACCCTCCTCGCCGCGGCGTTCATCAAGTTCAACGCTCGACGGTCGTTGGGTTTGGTAAAGTCGTGCGCGGAGGAGAACTTGTGGAAACCTTTGCCGTCGAGGCGTACGATCAGGAAGGTGGAGGGCAGGAGGGGGTCGGGTAGTTCGTGTAGGCGGACGTAGGAATAGCGGGAGTTGGCCATGGTGAGGGGAGCGAGCGAGGAGGTGGGGTAGATGGAGGGACGGCTGAACTGAGAGGGAAGAGGTGGTGTAGCCTAGTGAGGGTCGTCTGAGGGGACCTTGAGTGGATCCATGCCGGGATCCACGAGGAGGTGGAACAGAGTGAAGCCGCGGCGGGCTTTGCGAAGCGCGTCGCCGTTCCATTTTTGAACGTAAAAGTCGGGAGAATTATTGGGACATGCGGTGCAATGCAGTATCCAACACGGAATACAACAAGTGCACATCGAAAAAAGCCATTTCGTCGTCGTCTCTACAAATCCAACAACAACCCACTGAGCACCTTCTCCAGATGGCTGACCTGTGTGTGTGTACACCGCATGCAGTGCAGTTCAGCCTCATCGTCAGCTGGGATCAGAACTAGGCGGTGGTGGCGACTGACCTCGAGTAAGGCAGGGCCTCTCCTCTCTTCGGGAGGGAGTAGAGCACGTTCTTTTTCTGCAACTTCGGCGGCTCGGTGGATCGCTTCGGTCGTTAGGAGGCGCAGATATTGAGAGGAGAGGCAGATGGACGCGTCGTTGACTGCAGTGAGCGAGCTTGGTCCGGGGTTAGTGAGATTGGGATGGGTTCAATGGGAGAACATCTTACCTTTGGTTTTGTTGGACAGGTGGAGGAGGAAAATCTCTCGGATCAGAGCCTGCGTGTGCGGATGAGTGGGGACCAAGTCGAGCGTGAGAGCGCGACGCGACGCGACAAGCGTAAGATGTCCGCGAGCGATCACGTTTGCTCAGACGACGAGTGAGCGCACGCACCTCCTTGAATTGGGGAGAGTGCTCACTTTCGCTCTCCATGTTGGGATACGATGGCGGTGGTGGTGTTGTGAGGAGCTGGCCGAGTCCCGAGAAGCCGACTCGACGACTGGTGCCTTTTTTCGTGCCCGTCCCGGCGCCGAGCGAAAGGTCCGAGCGGGCACACCCACCATCACCGCAGATCACCGCCCCGCGCCAAGAACTCAACGCCAAGTCCCCAATCTCAGTTTTCACCCTCCTTCCCTCCTTCCCTCCTTCCCTCCTTCCCTCCTTCCCTCCTTCCCTCCTTCCTTCTCAACCCCACCACCACCGCCCATGCTCATACCCCCACCCATCCCATCCTCCCTCTCCCTCCCCTCAACAGTGCAAGACATCAGAGGCCATGCGACCCCATTGTCGGATGCGAATTCCCTTCGAGCGACGATGAGGAGTCAGCTCAAAGTGGCCCACAAGCTCGGCGTGCACAACGCCGATTGGAGTGCTTGTGTCAAGGTGCGTGGATCGGCAAGTGGCTAGCCGGTCGCTTGGGTCGAGCGAGCGATCGGGGAGAGCACGCGCGATGTGGGGCAGCCGCAGAGGCAGAGAGAGACCAGAGTGCTGATGGGCTGTACCATCCCGGCTCGACAGGCGACGACCGACTACCTACCCTACCTCTACGCGATCCTAGCATGCATCGAAGCCGATGACCTCCTCCTCAAAGCTGATCCAGGTCAGTACAACAACCACTCCTCCCGACTAGCCCTCTTCAATCCGACTCGCTCACCCCCCGCCCGTGCCCTCACAGTCTTTACTTGGCGAATGACCTTGTCCACTCAGGCGCTCAAAAAGTTCAATCACAGGGTCGCTCTTCCTTCCTAGTACCTTTATCGACCCCAAGTCCTGCACACGAAAAAAAGAAAAAAAAAAAAAAAAAAAAAAGAAAAGAAAAAACCCTACACTGACGCCGCTTTGTCCCAAACGAAACAGCCACTACGAGCTCGCTTCTACGCTCCTCTGTCACGCCCTCTGCCTCTCCAACAACTCGGCTTCCCTTGTCGCCTCCTTGGGATCTTACGAATTATCCAACACGCTTTCCACGACCGACTTGAACAGACATGATCAAGTCATTCAAAAAGCCGCGGATATGCTTTGTCGCGCAGCGGGACTGTTGACGCATTTATCAGAGGTCGTCATTCCGAGATGGGAGACCGCGGTAGGCTTGGATAATTTGGTCAAGTCGAGACCGGTTGAATTGACGAGAGAGGTTACCATGGGTTTGGCAAAGTAGGGTTAAAGAATAAAAGTCTGAGCGAGGGTTTGGGGTACAGTACACTGATTCGAGTCGAAAAATCCGACTCCAGATTATGCGAAGCAGATGCCAACCTCCTCGCTATACGAAGACTACTTTCCCGATCACTTTCAGTAGCTCATTCAACTACCACACCAGGACCACCTCTCTCATCTACCCATCCCTCACCCTCCCTTCTCGCTAAACTACATCTACACGTTTACCAACTCTACGACACCGCACGATCACTCATCAAAGCTCCCAGCGGCGGCGGCGGCGGTGAAATTTCGCAAGCTTTGAGAACGTACCTCTCCCAGGGAAGAGCTTTGGCTTTGGCTTTGAGTTGGAAATGGTTGGGAGTCGATTGTGGAGAATCGGGAGGGAGGGAAAGGTGCGGTGATGCTGTCGGTTGGTTGGGGATGAGTAGGAAGGAATTGGAAGAGATTCAGAGTGTGAATAAGAGCTTGATGGGAGTGATCAAGAGAGGGAAGGAAGGGGGTAAAGTTAGGAAGGGTAAAGTTGGCGAAGAGGTGGAAAGTGTGGCGAGGTTCTTGAACGCTTATAAGAAGGTTAACGATTCGGTCAGTTCCAGAATAAGACCGGGTCAGGTGGGTGTGCGTGTAGGAAACTGAGGCCTCCTAGGATCGTGGAACAGGTTCATTTCATGCCCGTCCCTTCTCCCTCCACACTTCAACTACGCGTACCAGCCGGTCGAGCTGCCCTTTCAGCCAAAGTTTTCACCCCTCCATCACCGGCGTTCAAATCGAGATCGGCGTACAATGGACCGATGGACGTCCCTCCACCGAGGGCACTGGAGATAGAGTTTGGGAAATTGGGAATTGGGACGGGTGGGGGCGCGGCGAGTTCTGATGAGGATGGCGACGGAGAAGGTACGGAGGGGGATTATTTTGGAGCGGGCCAATACTTTTAGGGTTAGATCAACTGTTTGACTCTTTGGAAGTTGTGTTGCTCAAGCAAGTTGAAAAATGGGGGGCTTTCCGCCTACCGAGTGGACTACTGAGACTGAGCTAAGTGACGTCCTAGTTCCTCCCCCAGTTCGGACAATTCCTTCTCGAGATCCATTTCCCAGATCCACTTCATGCGTTCAGAGAGATTCGCCCCGATTTTGGCAATATCGTCCCCCGCGACAGGATCGAGGAATTCGTACAAAAGTCCGGCTTCGTACGAGGTTGATTGCACGCGACGACCTCGCGGATGGCGCGCGGCTTCGTAGAGACTTAGAGCGGTGCGGAGCGAGGTGGAGCGCGTAGATGAGGTGGAGGATTTAGATAGGAGGGGATGGGTGAGCACGTGGGCGACGAAAAGACCGTCTTCGATCGCTTGGCCGGCGCCGGAACCTTGGTGAGGGGTAGTGGCGTGCGCCTGTGGAATGAGAAGGGTCGGATCAGCCGGGGTTGAGGGGCAGTCGGGTGGAAGCGGGTACTCACCGCGTCTCCTATCAAGACGATACGCTCGTCGACGGCGTGGGGAATCAAAGGCAGTTCAAAGATGCCCCAGATCGAAGGGTCGTTGATCGCCTGCATTCATATTGCGAATCAGCAAGTCAGTCAGTGCAGAGAGTTCCGAAGTTGCGTGCAGAGCGAGGAGACACACTTTGAGCAACTCCAAACTCGTCTCGTTAAACGAAGCGAAATCTTCGAGCATCTCGGCCTTGGGTCGAGCTTCCCACCATGGCCCAGTGTGACCTCCGAGTTTGGCATGCGTCGGATCTTTGACGAATGCTACGATGTTGATCAGGGCACCACCACGGACGGGGAAGTGCTAAAGAGGGTAAAGATCGAGCGCAATCAGAAAAGTCACTCTTCGTTGGCGGAGGGGCCCGAACGAACCAAGATGTGTCTCCCCTGTCCCAACAACATCCTCTTGTCACTCGCTCCTTTCCCGAAAATTCGTTCGAATTCGGCCCTCTCCACCATTCCCCGCCAAGCAATCCATTCGCTGTACCTTGCTCGTTGGATCTCCAACGCCTCGTCTTTGAACCCTTTCCGGACGTACATCGCCTCGCGCAAAACGGACTTGATCCCGTCAGAAGCGACGAGCACGTCCGCTTCGGCCGTCGTCGAGTCGGCGAAGTGGAGGGTCACTCCTGAGGAATGCGGAGTATAGTTGATGCAGCGTTTATTGAAATGCGCTTGATCGGTAGGGAGCATTTGGATGAGTCCATCGAGAAAGTCGGCTCTGAAGAGGTCCTAGCGTCAGTAGGAAGAATTTTCGCACGGTACGATCTCGAGAAAGCGACTGAGGTTGTCGTCGACGTACCGATGCACATTCCCTCTTCCGGCCATCTTTCCCCGAAGAGAATAAATGTCCTTTCCCGATTGAGCATGATCTTTCGCCCCGACGAGAAAGTCGAACCAGAGGTCGTCGTCGCTTTGACCTTGCTTACCCGCAACACGCTCCAGCGCTTCCCCACATCCGATCAAGCGCAACGAGGTCTGCGCGTTCAGGCCTAGAGCGACGCCTGCGCCGATCTCGGCGACTTTGTAAGGGTGGGAAACAAGAAGGGAAAGTCAGTGCTGCGACTCTGTGAAGCGTGGGTCCAGAAGGTGCAGAACGTCAAGACAGGCAGTGTATCTGCAAGATCGCTGCCCCTGCAGACCACCCCGATCCTGCCATAGGAAGCTCGGACCTTCCCCAGACTTGTTCGGCCTTGATCTATCCTGGCCGAGTCGATGAACTCACACGCCGCTGCACTCTCGTACACATCCAATCGCACATTACTCTCGGGGTTCTGCTTCGAGTAGTGAAGAACTGCGATCGCTGCTGTGAGTCCCGCAATGCCTGTGCGTTTAGAAGGCGCTTTGTCAGTATCGAAACACAAGTTGGAGCTTGGCGCTCGAGCTCGCGAACGGCCTTCGTGGCCAAGACGATGTGGGGCGATCGATCGATCCGCCAGCGATCACACTCACCTCCGCCAACAATCGCGATCCTCAGTGGTGCCGACTCAGTCGAAGTAGTTCTTGAAGGCACCGCCATGCGGTGGAGGACTGTGTACAAAAGAGAAGGAAAAACAATCGGAGGGAGGGAAAGGAAGAGGTCGAAATGGGTGGGGCACTTTTCCGATCTGGCTCGATCCTGGTCAGTTCGCCTGGCGGCGGCTGGCGGCGGCGGCCTTCGCGGAGACCCAGCTCCGGGAACTAGTTTCCGGTTTCGGGGCCCCAGCCCCACTCGATGCCTCGTCCTCTCTTTTTCTTCGGACCGAACCAGTATGATCGAAAGCGGTGTTGGGTCTCACTTGGGGAGGTAGGCAATGTCAGCTGATCATACAACTACCAGGCTGCTCGGTCCCCGCGGACCTGGCGATCGCCGACCTCGTCATCAGCGGATCGAAGCACTTGCAATACCGGGGCCAAAAGAAAACAGCCTAAATTAAAGCTTGGTAATACCTCGAAGAATTTAGTCCAATTCGGCTGTCACGCGGTAATCAATCACTCGGGAATCAATAAAGCCCATCCCGAAGGACATTGTTGGCGCCGAGGTTTTAAAGATTTAGCGCGCCTCCGGGCCATCGATAGCGGGGAGCGGGGACAGGTAAAGGTTTGGAACGCTGTGATGGAGGAGCAGTAACTACAAGTTGAAAAACGAAAAATACCGAACAAGAAGGGGGTTCTTCGCGCGTTCGGGCACGAATATTCGCATTAATCAAGAGACGGCGCCCTTTTCGTTGGTCCGAGAGCAAGGGGGATTTCCAGGTGGGGGATACGGTGTTGGCACATAGCCTATCAAGTGATTCGGAAGTGAAGGATCCCGGCCTGCCTGGATGAAGTCGCGGCCGGCGAGCACTACGATGCAAAAGGAGTCGTGTTAGAGTCGGTAGATGAAACCTCCGTCTCTCGACCGTCGTCTCCAACCCCCAGGCGGAATGCTCAACTTTGTAGATGTACCGTCATCTGTGGATGGTGGGGTCTTCTACGTCCGAGCCTTTATTCGCGCGCGCGCGAGAATTGCCTCATTAAAGGTGGGGGACACTCCCATCGCAAGGTCCGTTTCGGATCGGCCAATTCTGCTATTGCTGCAGCTTACGTAATATAGAGAGGGGAATTTGGCTACTTCCGCACCGCGGCTTACATAACTACCACTACCTTACCTAGGCATAGCGTAGATTCACGCGAAGCTGCCGAAGTGGGTCGGTTTTCCGAGGCCCGGATCCGCACGAAGGTCAGGGAATCACTGCAGCTGACTTGTGCGAAGCCAAGACCGATCTTGCAGGTGCAGCACCTTGGTGATCTGGTCTGAAATTGATCATTCTACCTCGACATATGGGCATCCGATGGCCCCTGTGCGTTTTTTACCGCTCACGGTGTTTCGGCCTTGGCGGAAGTTCACCGTGGTGTGGCCCCGGAAAATGTAAGGTCATTGATGTAATAAGAGACTGACGAGCGTGTAATCCAACCGTCAGTTAATTGCAACGAAAGTGGCTGTGAAGCTAAACATGCGTACCTGACGAGCGTGTAATCCAACCGTGGAGAGAAGACAACGGTTGGTGCGCATCGCCAGGCTTCACTAAACAGACGAGCGCTTCTAAACAGATTACCAATGAACGCGCCATTCCTAACCCTCATTCCCAACACACCAACTTGCCCCTTCACGCGATGAATCGATAAGCCCCATCGCGTGTACAAACTGATAGTGCTTCTGAGTCCCGAGCCCTTTAGTAAGAACGTCCGCAGCCATTGTGCCGGTGGGAACCCAGACCATCTCGATTGTGCCCTCCGCAATGTGATCTCGGATGAAGTGGAAATGGATCCCGATGTGTTTGGTGCGAGCATGGAAAGCCGGGTGTTTGGCCAGAGTGATAGCCGATTGGTTGTCACCCCTCAGACGAGTCAACGATGTCTGCTCAAAACCAAGATCGGCCAGCAGCCGACGCAACCAGATCCCCTCACGAGCGGCGTACGACATGGCCACATATTCGGCCTCGGTGCTCGACAGAGTGACAAGAGTCTGACGTTTGGCGATCCAGGAGATTGCCCCGCCAGCGCACGTGAAGACGTAACCCGAGACGCTGCGGCGGGTCACAGGGTCGGCACCATGGTCCGCGTCGACAAAACCCTCCAAAATGGCCGACATCGGCTGATGGGTTTTCTGGTATCGAATGCCAAAGTTACGAGTGCCGACGAGGTACCGGAGAATGTGCTTGAGCGCCTCCCAATGTTCCGCCTCGAAGTTGTTACAGAAACGAGCAGCCTTGGACACGGCGAAAGCGATGTCGGGCCGAGTAGTGCCGGACAGATACAGAAGTTTGCCGACAATGGCACGGTACGGTATGGAAGCGGGGTCGAAATCAGAGCTCACACGGTTCCTCAGCGTCGACGGTGCCGCAAGCGGGGTGGGACGCGGGGAGGCGTTGGCCATGTTGTATTCCTCGAGAATCGCATCCACAAAATGAGATTGAGTAACGATGGCCGCGCCCGTTTTGCCCTCACGGGTTATACTCTGACCCAGGAAGAAAGACGCCTCGTCCGTGCTGCGGGCCTCAAAACGCGCCTTGAGCTGAGTGAGAACGCCGTCGAGGTCGCCGTCACCCGTGAGCAGTCCGTCGTCGACATGAATGGAAAGGAAACAGCGCTTATCCCCTTCCCTGCGAATGAAGACGGCATGATCGCTGTCGGTACGCGTGAAGCCAATCGACAAAATCCACTCGGTGAAGACCTTGTACCACTCCCTACCCGCCTGGACGAGTCCGTACAGCGCGCGCTGAAGGCGCACGACTTGCCCACTGGGCAGACGCATGTAGATCTCCGTCCCACCGAGATTGCCGTTGAGGTATGCCGACGAGACGTCGAATTGCCGGGTCTCCCACTCGTTCTCAACGGCAAGGGCGAGCAGCAGGCGATGGGAGGCGGCGCGGCCAGTAGGCGAGAACGAGTCAATTTGCTCACCCCGACGCCTCTGCATGTCCCCACGCGCAACGAGGCGAGCTTTGTACTTTACGATTTTGCCCTCGGCGTCGCGCTTCACCATGAGGACCCACATACTGCCGATTATGATAGCCCCGCGAGGGGGACGAAGCGGCTTGGAAAATGTTTGCTTCGCCGCCAGTGCGCCCTCCTCGGTCGCCATGGCCGCCAGCCAGTAGTCGCGGAACGAACCAGCGAGTGCCGCGCGAACGGAAGGGGCGTCGTCCTTGTCGACTTTGGCAAGAAAGGCAGTCGCTTCCTCGTATGAGTACAGCTGGACGTCGGGATCGTCCTCGTCAAAGTCCTCGATCGAGACGGAGGCGTGCGCGGCGAACTCCAAGTCGTGAGCCGCGCGGGCGAAACCCAGGTAGTCAGGGGGGCGACGAGCACGAGTGGAACGATCACCTACAGGAGGGGCGTTCGCCGGACCCGGATTGGAGAACACGAGGGAGGGCGGGACAGGTGGGGCCACAACGTCGACCGGACCAGCCGCGGGCGGGACAGCAACGGCGGGGGCAACAGCGGGAGCGGCCGCGACGGCGGGTGCGACGCCCGCAGGATTGACAGTATCGTCGTCGTCAGGGGGAAGGTCGGGCGGAGGAACTCTGCGCGGGACGGACGGATAGGACAGAACGGCGGGCGCAAAAACAGTAGGTACAGGGTTTGCCGCGGCGGGGAAGAAGCGATCTTCGAAGAACTTGGCCTGAGACGACTCGAAGACCTTGTTGCCAACCGGGTCGTAGAAGCGCCAGGCCTTAGAGCGCAAAGAGTACCCGACAAAGTAGCACAGGCGCGAACGCGGAGCCAACTTGTTGGAACGTTGCTCGGGAGCGAACGGTACCTGGGCGGCGCAGCCCCAGGTTTTGACACGATCGATGCGGGGACGACGGGTGGACGTAACGGGACTCGCAGCGGCGTGAAGAACGGCATCAGGGGTGCGCTGCTGCAGAGGCGACGACGGGAGGAGGTTGATAACGTAGATGGCCGCCTGCGCAGCCTCTTCCCACAGCGATGACGGCAGTCCCGAACGATGAAGCCACGCCCGAACAGAGTTGAAAATCGTACGCCAACTCCGCTCCTGTATGCCCATCTGACCGTGCTCGTATGCCGTGGATAGCTCGTGAAAAATGCCCCGCTCAGCAAGCCAATCCCGGAGGTCGTTGTTGACGAACTCACCCCCCCTATCCGTGCGCAAGGTCGCCACTCCCGGGCCAGCATACTGGATTTTCGACATCGCAACGAAGCCCTTGAGTACGGACGAAGCCTCGCTCTTGAGCCGAATGCCGCGAGCCCAGCGGAAACGCGAGTATTCATCCGTGACACCGCACAGATATCGGACGCCGGAGAGAGCAGGGACAGGGGAAGGCCCCCACACGTCGGCGAAGACCCGAGCGAAAGGTGCGTCGGCGGGGTGGTGGGCAGCCTCACGACTGGGGGCAGACACGGCCTTGCCGGAGCAGCAGGCATCGCACTGATCGAGGAGACGAAGTTGATCCCGGGTTACAGCAGAGATGTCGAGGGAAATGTCGCCCGACTTAGCAACTTCTACCAAACGACCCCAGGACAGATGACCCAAACGCTGATGCCAAAGCACTACGTCTGTAGGCAAGGAGGTGGCTGTCAGCGCGTGGTGATCCGCCAGAGGAGGTGAGGCCGGACTCGCCTGGAGAACGTAGTGGTTGCGATCGAGAGCGAAGGTGAGACTCGAAGCCGGACCCGAGACGGTGAGACCAGAGTGTGCGCCCGCGGCGTCGCAAATCCCAGACAGCTGGTACCCATCCTTCATGAGACTGGCAAGAGAGACGAGCTCGGCGGACAGACCCGGGACGAGAAGGACGTCGCGGAGCTCGAGAGGCGCGCCATTGGCGTCAAAGCGAAGGGTGCCCTTGCCGACAGCCATGGCGCTGGACTTGAATGCGCCGACTACGCGCACCCGCTCCGTCGTGAAAGGCTGGAAGTCGACCAAGAGATCCCGACGAGTGGTCATGTGGCGCGTCGCCCCCGAGTCGAGGAGGTAGCGGGGACCGTCGTGCAAGTACAGCGCAGAGACTTCGGTGTCAAGGGCGACGTCGGCAAAATAGTTCACGTAAGAGTCGTCGTCAACCGATGGGTCGGGACCGTACTCAGCCACGAGCGCCATCGCGTCGGCCGCGCCGATGGAGATGTTGTGCTTGGCTAAGACGGCAACCCGACGACGGGGCAGTTCGGTCGAGGGAACGGTACATTGGTCGCCAAGATGACCCTGCTCGTAGCATTTCCGACACTGCGACGGGCCCAGCCTCAGGCGACCGTTCTGCGCAACCCCGTGCGGCCACTTGTCCACGAGACCCGGTACCTTCGAAGCCGAGAGAAAACTGGACTTCGGTTTGCCTGACGAACGAGCGGGGCGCCTGCGACGACCCTGAGTCTTCGCCGCGAGGGCTTCGGCGACGTCGGTGCCGGAAGAGCGAGACATCGCCGCGCGACGAATCGCGCCCTCCACATCACTGAGCGACGGGATAGGGCCGAGGGCGTCGATAACCGTGACAATAGGCCGTGGCATCCTCGCCTTCAAGAGGTCCATGCGGATGCCTTCCGACAACGCAGGCGGCGGAACCCACTTGTCAAACTCAGCTTGCGTGTACTTGACCCCGTCGATCTTGGCGCGCTGGTAGGCCTTGTCGCGGGAAACGTGCGCGGCGTTGAGATCGACGAACAGCCGGTTGAAGCGCGACAACCAAGGGTCGAGAGGGTCTCCATCGACGTAGGCTTGGTATTGGAAAAGAGCATCGAGTTTCTCCGACCGCGCGAAGTCGTGGGATGCGGCGCCGAGATCCTTATCGAGGGCCGCCCACAGCTCGTGCGTTGGCTGGTCTGCGATGCGCGCGAACGTGGCCTCCCCCAGGCACACGAACAAGATGTTGCGGGCCTGCGCCAAGGCTTGATTGAGGTCGTCGACGTCATGCCGGTAGTTCCGATGTTGTGTACGGAACGTGGCTACGTCGGCCACTGTGGAGCCACCCAGCGTACGGGTGAACTCGGACTGTTCGGGCTCGGGGCCAACGCTGAGTTCGGTCGTGACGTGCTTGAACCGGCCATCGCCCTCCAACACCCGTTGGAGTCGATCCTTGGCCGTTCCCCAATTTGTGGCGTCGACATTGCCATACAGGTCGCCCATAAGGCCGCGATGAGTGGCGGACCCGGAATCCACCGAGGTCGTAGCCATCTTGGATACGCGCTGCGTCTTTTCTGCGTGCGGATCTGTGCCTTGCGGCAATACAGACGCTACCAAATAAGAGACTGACGAGCGTGTAATCCAACCGTCAGTTAATTGCAACGAAAGTGGCTGTGAAGCTAAACATGCGTACCTGACGAGCGTGTAATCCAACCGTGGAGAGAAGACAACGGTTGGTGCGCATCGCCAGGCTTCACTAAACAGACGAGCGCTTCTAAACAGATTACCAATGAACGCGCCATTCCTAACCCTCATTCCCAACACACCAACTGATGTCCCCACCAAGTCGAGTCTTGGTACGGTAGTGGTTCATCATCGCTTGCCGCCCTTCGGCCTGGTAAAGATGTGTACACTCTCAGATGTCTGCTGGGCCACCAAGAGGGGCTTCAGCTGTCGCCACTTTCTGCTCTGCCTCCGCTGAGGCAGCGTTTTGGCAAATTTGGCGCTCGCTCTGCAATCGTGCGGCTTGGCAGGCTATGACGCCCATGACCTGGATTGCGATGAATGGGGATCTAAGGGATCGGAATCCTTGTCGTCTGAATTTGCGCATCGCATCATGCGCATGCTCGGTTCACCTGAGCAGTTGCGTGTCACGTACCCATGCGGACGGCTTTTTGAAAGATTCACCTCGCTCCATTTGCCCTTCCTGCTTCACCGCAAAACGCTTTTGTGATTTCGACAAGTTTGAATGCTTTGCACCAGACTTTGTCCTAGGGCTTCCAAGAGTTTCCAGCCTGCGCTGAAGAACCAGATGCGGGGCCGCTTGCGTTGTTCTGCTGCGCAGCACCCGTTTAATGATTCTTAGCGGACTTCAATTCTCCTGAGGACGTGTGCTTCGTCGTGTCTTGTTTCGCTGAGCTCAAAGGATTTATCTTCGCCTTTTGCACGATGTAGTTCAGCGTGATGACGCTGGTAGCTGCTACTTCGGAGTTCGACATTCTCTGCTCCCGAGGTAGATTCTGAAGCAGGGCGGTTGACTGCTGTATGTTCAAGATCAACTTCGCCTTTCTCGCCGCTTCCTGCATGGTGCTTCAAGCTCACAATTACGGGACTTCCCCGTAAAGAGGTACATGCTGTAGCAAGCGTGGCGCTAGAGCTTCGCTGGACTAGAGCGATCAGAAACGCCAATGTCACAAATGGGATCTCGCGGGGACTTGCGCTCTTGGCTCACGTGATCTCACCCGGTCCACGTGACCTCGGTTCGCTCGGAGTACTTGATCACATGATCTCGCTTGGCTTACATCCGCTCACTTGGTCACATGGTCTCGCTTCGGGTACATCGGCTGGGTTTGTACACGCGATCTCGCCTGGTCCATGTGATCTTGCCTGGTCCATGAGATCTTGCCTGGTCCACGTGATCTGGCTCGGTCACATGATTTCGTTTGGCTTACATCATCTCGCTTAATGCACATGACTTGGTTTCATGGGCTTGTATTCTATCCTGTGTATAAAGGGCGTCCAGTTTGATAGCTTGCTTCTCTTTCTCCTTTCTGCAACTTGAATCTCGACTCAGATCACACCCTTGCTCTTGCCTCTTTCCTGGCCTTCAGTGGAAGTCCTTGGAACACCTTCGACTCAGCCTTCGTCTCTCGAGTCCCCTCGTCCGGCTCGCCTCTTCCATCCTCGTCCTTCGTGATAGCCAAATTGTAATTGTGCAGAGCAGAGGCCAGAGGCGGCGCATACCTTGCAGCGACGTGAGTGAGAGGTGCGCCTAGTTAAACTTGGTACTTCGAGATCTTTTGGCCCAGGAAGACGAGAACACTTACTTTCAGTCAACGGTCGATAGCAGAGTCAACTTGAATGATTGGTGATCCTAGCCATTACTGCTCGCGCAGTCCCTTCCAACACGCCCCTTGGGGGGGGGGGGTGGGGGAGGGTGGGGCTTGCTCATACCTGAGACAAGCTCTCCTCTCCTTATGTGATTAGACTTGTCATAGCAAGCAACGTTTAATAGTGACTCTAAATCTCTTCTCGTTTTGAAAATCACACAAGTCCGGCAATCTTCCAAGAAGCTCGAACGCGTCAAGCGTCTATTACAGCATTTCTCGCGACCTTTGACTCCATCTGTCGTTCTTGACCGCTAGAACAACAGGATGAAAGAGTAGAACTCGATGAATTAGCTACTCAGAGAGGTTACTTATAGGGTTGTTCTGTTGGGGCATCACCTTACAGAATAAAACCCGTCGCTTTTCCTCCGGATTTATGAATGTCTCACCTCCAACTCCGACTCGGGCTTGTCTCTCCGAGATCGAAACTCGAAATGGTAAATCGAACCGATCAAAGCCTTCCACACGACACAACTCGACCGTGGAGACTTTTTTTTCCTAGACTCATCCGGCAGGCCCGGCCCGGGACCGCCGGTGTTTCGGTGTTTCACCCCCCACTCGGACTAGCTGAGCTCGGTATAGACTTAGGGGCCGCCCTCAGCACGCGAAAGCACCCCTGCGGCCACGTGGTAGGCTAGAGGCCCAGAAGGCTTTCCTAGTCGACTCACGCGGAAATCCCTAGGTAGTTGGTTTGCTTTATCACTTACCTTGCTCATTCACTTTGAACACATCGATTTTACGAAAACACGGAGTATGCGCACCTCTTTCTTCCTACAAGTCGCTTCGGCCTTGGTGCTCTTTTCGACGATCGGTCTTGCGATGGACGGCGACGATGGGTCGCCGTTGGCGGATTGGAATTATGATCGCTCGGTCGGGTGAGTCGGTTGTCGCTGCAGTGTGGGGGAGGAAGATCAAACGGTTCATGACTGATCATTGTTTGGAGCCCATTACGGACGAAAGTGATAATAACTGTACCGAACAAACGTCCGCCCCCAGTTGCGTGTAAGTCCCGGAAATATACGCCGAGAGGCCCTGCATAGGGTCGTTGTGATTGGGAGCTTGGAGGGAGGACCGTTCGTTCATTGATGAAGCAAGATTTTACGTGATGATGATGAAGAAATTGTATCACAAGCTGCGACAATACCGTCCCAGTGGGTGACAAACAAGGGTACGTTCAATCTCATCTCGATGCCTCCTCGCACGAGGGCCTGCGAAAGTGAGCTCGAGGACTTATTTCCCCAAGTCGGGACATGACTTGGGTTTTTTACAGCTGGGAGAAGTGCCTCGATGGATGTTGTCAGGGAGCTCAAGTTGGAGCGGCGTGTATGTTCTATTGTTTAAGAGATGGGGTGGGACCTGTCGCGTGAGTCTGTCTGGAATTGGGACTTGACGTTCTCCGACTACTAGGAGGACATGGGGACTGATTTATTGGTGTCTTATTAAGCGGTTCGCATGGGTTCGTTGCTCTGGAGGAACGTGATACCGCTTGCCCTATCTCTTGCTGCTTGCCGAATTAGAAGAAAAGTGTTTTTAGTTGAGATGTGATGGCATGAAGTGGCTTCGAGAAGGTTGGGGGGCGTGAGAGGCGGGGGAGGGGGGTGCACGTGGCGATGAGAACTCGGGAAAAGCTGGTGGCGTTGGTATTTGGGTGAAATGAGAGTCAATTTTGCCTATACAGCAACATATCGACCGCATCTAGGAACAATAGTTGTAGCCGGTTGAGAGCAAGACATTTACAAGACCTTCGTTTTCACACCCTCACGTTAGCAACGAGGGCTCGTCCAGGGATGGAAGCGACGACGTGCAGATCGACCAACACAAGGGCGACAACGAGGACAGAAGAGCTTTTGATTGTTTCACCCTTGCCATACGTGAGAGAAAATGGGACGGGATGAAAGTCTTGGGGTCCGAATGGTGTACTGGGTGCGAAGATCGGAAATCGAGGGGCGAAGTCTGGGGAGTTACGAAGCGCGGAATCGTGTGTGGGCAGTCTTGCGGAATGGAGGTTGGGGTTCTTTTATAACAACAACAAAGGAGTGTGTTCGGTCCTGCCAAAATTCACAGCAAGCCATCTATGAGACCTTCGTCTTCACCCCCTCAGTGTCCCCACTCGCCTGACCCAATATCGAAGCCAAGACCTGCAAACCGACCAAAACGAGTACGACGGTGAGGACCGAATAAGGTCGGATCATTTCCCCTTTGTAAGCTTTTTCGGAACCAGTTGAAGGTATGGAAGTTGAAAGTCGTCGTCTTGGAGGGATCGAAGGGAGTGGGACGACTTCTTTTTCTGATTTCGAGTCATCAATAATGTCATCGAGCTCGATTGAAGACTCGAATTCTTCCTCGGTGGAAATTTCGACTTGGGCTACTGCACCGAAAAAGTCAGTCAGGAGGACTTGATCGACGGGTCGAGGGTAGAGGTCCGTACGAATGCCGGCGTTGGATTCGAATTTCTCAAAGGAGAACGTGTCGAACTGTGGGCAGGGGTAGGGTGGAGTCAGTTCAGAGGTGCGGGGAGATGCGTCTGTGGGGGCGACTGACCAAATCTTGCAGAGTTGCATTCGAAGTCTTGTTGATACCTTCAAGGTAGTTGAGCACGTGGTGCGTGTAACGGTCGGTGACAGCGACGCCAATGTCGTTATCAGCGTGGTGCTGTCGGAGGAGCAGCGTTAGTGTGCGAGTCTGGCTAGACCTCAAGACCACTGAGACTGACGGAATAAGAGTTTTCCCCCTTTGCGCTCGAACCGGTGGCGATGATGTTGGGCGAGTAAAATTTGGTGTATAACGTATTGGCTTGACAGGTGTCGACCATGAAGAGGATCTCGTGATACCTGTGGGACGCGGTAGACGGATTCATCGATGAGAATCCACCTCGGTCCCTCCTCGAGCTTGAACCAGCACCCGACCCACCTCTTCTTCTCCCACATCGCTCCCAACGCATCGGCCAGATCGAAGGCCGAAACCTCTTCCGAGTCTTGAAACTTGAGGAACTCGTCCCCACCATGTCCGGTCATGTAGATAAAGATATTACTTCTCTCGTCCGTCAACAAGCGCTTGTTGACGGGTGTGCTCTCGGGAAAACGACCGGACAAGAGCCTGAGAAAGGTCTCGACGCTGACTTCTTCGCCTTTGTAGTCGACTTCGATCGAGGTACCGTAGAGGTCGTAGCGACGGTCGGCGTTCGAGTAGACGGTACCGGCGAACGGGTTGCGAGGGTTGCACGCTACGTCGTCGGCTAGCATGAGGATGATTTGAGAATCGGGGATCCCGAGCCGTTTGACGGTACGATACCTGGGAGTGAGGCAGGTCGTCAGCTGGAGAAAAGGTAAGGGAGTTGAATGGTGATGCGAAATACATGGCAAGTGTATTGGCCATATGCTGGGTGGGTCGTACGGAACGGGGTCGACCGAGGATACGTCGCACGAACCTAGGTGTCAGCTCGTCACCAGGGGCATTGGCTAAATTCAGCACTGCATACTTACCCTATAGTTGAACCAGAACCTTGACTGGTGAGCGCGTTGGGCGAACACGCATCAGCTCAAGCGGGCGTTGTCAGTTGTCAAATAGGAGCCGATCGGACGCGGCATCCGGACTGACCGAACAGACGAGCACGGCCCAATTGTTGGTGCTGGGGGCCGCATCGAGGAGGACTAGGTGGGATAGGAGGAGGGCGAGAAGGAGGAGAAGCTGCCGTGGTTGGAGCATGGTCGCGGGGAGCACGTCCAGAGAGGAGAGGAGAGCACACGGGGCACAACCTGGCGTGCGTTAATTGGTGAATTAGGCGATTACAAAACGGGGCTTATGCATCGATCTATTTGGAGGAGAGGAGAGCACACGGGGCACAACCTGGCGTGCGTCAATTGGTGAATTAGGCGATTACCAAGCGGAGCTTATGCATCGATCTATTAATATTTGGTGTGCGGCGCGAGTTTTGCCGCGCGAGTTGTGATGCCACCCGCTCGGACTTTACCCGACTCACACAAACGACCGCTCTCGCTCAACGTCGACCAGCGTCATGCAGGGTAACTACCACACAAAACAGCGAATAGAGCCAGATCAGGAAACCGATCTCACTGTAATACTCGCAGGTCTCTCTGGGTACGGATCCGGGTCCGCTTCGGGATCTGGATCCGAGGATGAGCGGAACGTCGTACCGAGGCCGGCGAGACCGCCGATTGAGCCGAGCATGGCTAGTACGGGTGCGGTATTTCGTGAGTGAACGAAAGCAAAGAGACGAGCTGGTCCTGCTACTGACCAAGTCGCACATCCCATAGCCTCCTCCTCGACCCTCTCCCGCGTCAAAGCGACGACGACCACGACCGGCGGTCTGAACAGCTCCACCTCTTCGTCCAGAGCATCATCCCCTCTCCCCGGAGTAAAGGTCACGAACCATCATTTACCTTCTTCGAACCTCAACTCGCCGGGAGGGAGGTACCAGAATGGCAAGGGGAAACAGAGGTCCTCGTCGCCTCCTCCTTACGAACGCGCGACGACGGCTGAACCTAACACACTTTCGCGGACGAGCGATCAAGTCACTCCCCCCAGCTCGCCCCACAGTACGACTCGACAAGCCGGTTCAACCATCGCTACCACATCCAACATCACCCTCGACTCTCTCTCCCAATTCAACATACCCCCCTTACCCACCATCGGCGTGAACCCAAGTGTTCAATCCAAAATCGACAAATTCGTCACCCTCGCCCACGAGAGAAACCTCTGGTTCAACGATACGTTGGAAGCGAGCAAGGCGTTTAGGAATCCGAGGATACTGAGTCAGTTGGTCGGCTTGGTCGGCGTCGAAGAGACGAGTAGTATGTGGGGGAAAGTATTTTGGGATGGCCAAGTCGTGGCGAGGGAAGGGGATGCGAGGAGGATTGGTACGTCAAACTTTGGTCGCACGAGTGGGGCTACCCGATCAAGAAGAAGGAGCTTAAATTATTTCGTTTCTCGCAGCCACAATGCAAAAGGACCAATCCGAGGCACGTCAACAAGCCCAAGCCGCAGGATCGAGATCCAACATCTCCTTCACCTCCGCATCATCGGCCTCGCAAGCCTCACATCGTGATCAAAGCGAGAGTGGGAGGCATCACGACGCCGGCTCGGGGAAACACAATCGGGATCGGGATCGGGACAGGGACAGGGACAGGGACAGGGACAGGGACAGGGACAGGGAACGGGATAGGGATAGAGAGAGGAGTCGTGGGGGAGGAGCGGATAAAGAGAGGGAGAGGAAACGGTCGAGGTGGGGGCAGACGGAAAAGGGGTGAATGTTGGTTCGTGTTATCGAATGTATTGCATCGGTACTCGATGGCACCGGACAGTTGGGAAGGCTTCGTTGCCTCACTCTCGACCACCAGGTTGTCCACACGTCGGAGAGCGGCCCGCCTTTGGTCATCAACGCTTAGTTCGAGATGATTCGGGCCTGAATATCGTTTACATAACCCCGGCGCGCCGGCACGTTGTCAGAGAAGATATCGGGAAAGGAGATCACGATTAGTGAACACTTTGTCATGTGGCGTCGAGAAAGATCGTCCAGAGCGGACGGATTGTCGATCCGACATGAAGACGTGCAAGGTGCGTTCGGTGCTTCCGAGAGTCCCGACTCTTCGGCCGCAGTCGGGGGCGGATCAGCACGCGTCGGCCTCGGATACGGGTACTCGAGAGCTGTTTTGAGCGAGATGTCCGAGTCGATATTTTCGCCTCCGAGTGGACAGACTTGGGGGGATTTTCAGGCGTTGAAAGTGTCACTCGCGAGTGAAGTTTTGGTCGAGAGCTTCCTCGAGACGAAGATCCGCTTTACCGCCGCTGCGCTGATTTGGTTGCTCGGCTCGTTGAAAGAGAGGGAGCTCTGAGCTTAAGAATCGGGCATTTTCCTGAGGCTGAGGATGTGTTTGCCTTTGAAGGAATGACGCTGTCCGAAAACTGAGGGATTTTCAACTTACTGATGACGACACAGAAACAACTTGTGTGCTCCAGACAAAAGTAGTCAAATTCATCGGCCGTCTGCCCACGTCAGGCTACCACCTGCAGTAGTGTCAGGGGCTCGGACCCCTCTTTTAGATCGTCGCCATTAATGATTCATTCGCTCGCGCTGAGGGAATTCCGATCGCGTTTCTGATCTCGCGCGCAGATGATGGCCGTGGTCGCTCGCTTGACGCGAAGGAGTGGCGGCGCTGGCGGTGGCGAGGTCTCGCTCCTTCATCGACTAGCTTGGACGCGCTTGCACCTCTGTTCTTTCGGAATCACGCTCAAGTCGAGGGACACCGACTCGGGAAACTCGGACCCTTTGCGTTGACGAGCAACCCACGCGCTCGTTCCTGCTCTTTGGTCGACCGAATCACGCTCGACTCGGACTCGACTGACTCGACTCCGGGTGGCGATCGTCGTGAGCGCGAGTTCGAACGCGTCACGAGCCGCCGTCGACGAACTAGCCCGACTCGAATAGCGTTACGGCGCACACGACCAGGCGCATATCCCTCACACACCCTACTCGACGAAGGTCTATTTCAACAATGACCTCTCCCGTTCGAACGTCCACTTTGCTCACCGACTCTGATCCTCTGTTGACGCCCTCGGCTTCCCATTCCGGTTCGCCCTCCCGCTCACGTCGTCCTCCTGGCACGACCACCAACCTTAACGCCGACCCCTACGAACCTCTCTCCTCGAGCGCGCCCTTGCGATCCCTCTCCGCTACGACCCAACCCCTGTCGTTCAAGAAACGATCCGCGCCTCCCCCACTTGGTGCGGCTGCACGCGTCACCGAAGGCTTGATGAACCTGCTCAGCTCGAGTCCCCAAGAACCGACCGCTCCGAATCCTATCGACCAGCTCCACGAGGCACACCACAATTCCAATGCGTTCCATGGTGGGGGAGGCCTTCCGGATGCACCGGTCATTCCTTCGAGGATGGGCAAATTAGCCGTTAGACCGAATCATATCGACGTTCCACCACCGGGTCCGTATCGCTCCTTTTCGGCCACTTCGAACGCGCTCGATTCGGCCGAGGACGACGAGGACGGACTCACGAAGAGCACAGCACTGCTCGTCAACGAGGACGATCAAGACGAGGACGAGTCGGACGATCCGGCGAGGAGAGGCTCGCCGAATTGGCGCAAGATGTCCGTCTCTGGCTCGGCGTACGGTACGAGGAATCGACTCTCGACGACGAACAACCAATCGAAAGCGGGCAGGAACTCGTTCGGAGCCGCATCCGGTCAGCAGGGTCGACCAGGTTTCACGAGTCGGAATGATCAGCAGAGATTGAGGGACCCGTTTCTCAGTCCGAGTGAGGATGGCCGATCGAATCGGCGCGCGTTCGAAGCGCATGGGACGGGGATGGGATCACCAGGTGCCGAGGCCGAGGAGGAGCCGATCGAGAAGGAACCGACGCCGTTGCCCAAGATTGCGTTGATCGTACTGTGTGTTGTATTAAGAATCAAGATCATCAGTGAGCCTCCCGCAACACTGACCTGATCTTCCGCCCCCTTTTGTTCGCTACAGCTGCATCTGCATGTTTGGTGAATTCCTAAGCGCGTCCCTGTCGAGTCGTGAGTTCGCATGTGATCTCGGTCACGTTCACATGCCGCCGAGTCTTTGACCATGCTGATCCATGAAATGGTACATACAGCATTTTTGTACTTTATGATCGAAGGCTTTGGCGTCGGCCAAGGTCCCGAAGGGGGTGGCGAGGCCGTCGTCGGGTTTTGGACGGGTGTCGTATCGTAAGTCTTTGCGCATAGGCAAGGTCGCCCACCGTGCACTTACTCATTAATATATAATCACAGATCCGTCTTCTTCCTCTCCCAATTCCTAACCTCGTTGTTGTGGGTCTCGGTCGCTGAAAAGCACGGACGTCGTGCCGTCCTCTTCACTTCCTTGCTCGGCAATGGTGTCACCCTCATGCTGTTTGGAACGTCCAAGAATCTCGGTACAGCGATCTCGGTCCGTCTTGGAATGGGCCTCTTTAACGGTACGTCGATCTTCCTGAAAGTGCCCACCTTGCCAGAGTCGATCCTGACTGGACTCTCTCACCCCTCTCAGGTGCCGTCGGAGTTGCTCGATCCGCGGTCCAAGCCATCACCGATTCGTCGAACGAATCCAAAGCTTTCACCTACATGGGTCTTTCGTGGGGTCTCGGCGGTATCGTTGGCTCGATCATCGGTGGTTTGGCCGAGAACCCTGTGCGCAACCACCCGCGCTTTTTTGGCGACTCGGTCCTCTTCAAAGAGTACCCTTATTTGCTCCCTTGCCTCATCGCTGGATCGGTCACGACCTCGGGTGCGATCCTGTCGCTCTGCCTCGATCGGGATGGAGGGCCCCGATCGGCTTCGATCATGTTGCCCTCGGAAAAGGACGTCGAACGCGCGGCGAGGTCTTTCACTTCGATCGCGAAAGGCTTTATCCGTCGCGTTATCTCCACAGTCCGCGGTGGAGGTCAACCCATTCGACTTGACGAAACGACAGCGGGGCCTGATTCGGCCGTCTCGTTACGAGCGTCGCCGAACCGTGCTCAACGCG
Organism: Microbotryum silenes-acaulis; assembly: GCA_003665825.1. NCBI lineage: Eukaryota > Fungi > Basidiomycota > Microbotryomycetes > Microbotryales > Microbotryaceae > Microbotryum > Microbotryum silenes-acaulis. The sequence continues at coordinate 831,105 of QPFY01000014.1, forward strand.
AACCTTTGCTCTCGCCGATCGGGCTCGGATCTAACTATCAGAGCAACGGGATGTTATCCCCTTCGATCGCCGCAACGGACGAACGACAGACATCTGCGACGCGACGCGCCTCGAATCGATTTAGTGGCTCGGCGTATGGGTATGGCCGACTGGGACCGGGGAGCGAGACAGGTGCGAGTGGGATGAGGATGCCGAGTGCGCGAAGACCGGCGGGGAGGTCCGCGTCCAGAACCATGTCCGTTGCGACGACGAATGCGTACGCGCCGGATTACGACTTTGATCGCGGGGATTTCTCGTTTGCTCAAAGGTGGGAATTCTTGCTCGAGTTAGCTTGCACTTGCTCGTACCGAGCTAATGTGGCCTCGGATGCTCTCACAGGCTCCTGATGGCGAACGAACAAGCCGTCTTTTCCATTTCGGATCTTTGGGTCGCCAATGCGACGCGGGAAGCCGACGATCAATACTCGCAGGTCGAGTATGCAGAGTCCGTATTTGAGGACGAGGAGTCGCGCATCGGTGGAACGGGGACGAATGCCGGTCGAACGAATACGAGTAGGGTTGCCGGCGACGACGAATCGCGTCTCGATGTCGATGATTCGCGCTTCTCTCTCTTGGCCGAACCGGACTTTTTCGGGTACGGGACCGCACCTCCGTCGATGGAGGATCTGCGAGGTCATGCGCGACTGCAAGAGTCGCAGCAAGGTGGCAGCGGGACGATCTCCCCCGGTGCCGAATCGCTCGCTTTGCCTGGCCCAGCGCGGCCCCGTGATCGATCGGTTTCTCGAGCGACGATGCCCGATCGTTACGCATCACCGAATCGGATCTCATCCTACGGTGGTGGTCTGACGCAACGGTACCGACGAGGAAGTATGGCCTCTTCTGCTGCTCCGGGTCGAGGCGCGCCTTCCATTTTTGCCAACACCGGTCTGGACGACGAAACACTCGTGCAATCGACGCAATATGCGCCACCTCCTGGATCGCTTGGAGTGAAGACCGATGAGTACGGTGCAGGCGGCGGATTCGATCCCATGGCCGCTATCCCCGAAGGTCGACCTGCGAGCGTGATCGAGTACAACGAGGAGGGGGATGCGGACTCGGTCGAGGTCAAGGCCGATACGACGGGTCTGTTGAGGCAGTTGCCGTTGTCGATGATTGCGCAGTACTCGTTGTTGGCGCTGCACGGGTGCACGTGCGATCAGATCTTTTTGTGAGTCTCGGAGGGACTCGGTCGATCCGAGGGAGGTGCTGATGCCAGCTTCTTGTACGCGCAGGTCGTTTCTCGTCACCCCTGTTCCGTCGGGTGGTCTCGGCCTTCAAGCGAGCAACTACGCCATGCTCGTCGCGTGCATGTTCTTCTTCACCATGGTCTGGCAATTCCGTCTCTACCCCTTCGTCGGACCTCCGCATGGCTCCTTGTCCCACCTCGCCATGTTTCGCCTCGGTCTGATCCTCTACATCCCCGTTTACGTCCTCTTCCCCGAGTTGAGGGGTCTGTTGAGGGAGAGCTCGAATTCGTTCGTCATGTTCGGGATGGTGCTGTTGAGTTCGTTGAGGTACCTCGCGAACACGTGCTCGTACACCGCTGTAATGGTACGTCCTGGGCGGGCGCATTCGATGCCGTCGAGATGACTCGGAACTAAACCTCATCCTTGCCCGTCAAAATAGGTTCTCGTCAACGCCATGTCCCCACCGCATCTCACACCTCTAGCGAACGGACTAGCCCAATCATGCGTCTCCTTTGCGCGCTTCATCGGTCCTTTAATGGGAGGAGCGATTTGGGCAGCCTCGATCGCGGATGGACCGAATGCGCACGCTTGGCCTTTCAATTACGCGTTCCCTTTCATTTGTATCGCGACGATTTGCTTCATGGGCTTTTTGCATTCGTTTAGGATTCATTGAGGTAAAGAGTTCGAGCTCAAATCGAGGTGCTTTCGCTTTTCGGCTTTTTTTTCTTTTTCGGGCTGATTTTCTGCCCTTTGATTTTTGTTTTTTTAACAACCCTAATGTGTATAACGTGTTCATATCGTAACTTTCATACTCCGATACGTAGCATCCTTTTCTCTTCTCCCGACTCTTTCATGCTCAATGTAGCTCCCCCCGCAAGTTCTAAATTATTCTAAAAAAGAAGGATTGCTAGTCGGAAAAAAAAAACCCTTCTCCCAGACCCGACCCATCCGTGCAGCCCCCCCGCCCCCCCCCCTTCCCCGGTATCTTATTCCTCGCTCGAAAAGTCGGGTAACCTATCCCCCGCTTTCAAATCACCTTCAACGACGATCTTTTTCAACTTTTCGTAAGCGGCTTTCAAATCGTCATTCACGATCACGACGTCGAAAGCGCCGGCCGTTTGGGCATAATTGATTTCGCTTACGGCGGCGGAGAGACGAGAGGTTAGGGAAGATTCGGATTCGGTACCGCGTTTGGTTAGACGGGCGCGCAGGGAGGGGAGGGAGGGAGGGGAGATGAAGATGTAGATTGGGTTAAGGGATGGGTGGTTCGCTTTGATTAGTTTCACGCCCTGTGGTGGTGGAGGAGGAACGGGAGGGGGATCAATATTTTTGCCTAGGGAGGAGGTCCGGGATTCTCGAAACACGGAGACCATAGGTCCACTTTTGAGGTGTACTTACCTGTGTATCGATATCTAAGATACACGTCTTGTTCCCCTCTTTCGCAACCGCTTCGACGGCACCAACGGTCGTGCCGTACAAGTTACCGCTGAATTCGGCATGTTCGATGAAGGCGCCTTCTTGGACTAGCTTGAGGAACTTGTCCCGCGTCGTAAAGTGGTACGATAAACCGTTCGTCTCCCCCGGACGAGGGGAACGAGTGGTGTCTTAGAATGGGAACAGAAGAAGAGGGAATAAGTGACGAGTTTGGGAGGGAAATGCGAACCGCGGAAAGCTCCACTTTCAACCAGCCACAACCACGGTCATCCGTACCAAAGCCCGAGTTCACAAGCTCTCAATCACTCCCTCCCCCTCAACCACGTCAAAGCCAGCGAGAAGAACCTACGGGAAATCGAGAAGCCAAACTTGTCCGGATAGTCCTTGAACAATAATTGTAGGAGCGTCGACTTGCCCGTTCCGGATGGGCCACAGATCACGATCGGTCGTAGAGCAGCGGGCAGGGAGCTGTGAGTGGCAGTCGTCAGTAGGCTACAGGCTGCTAAAAGTGTGGGAGTGGACGTGCCTCATTTCGGAGAGGGGATGGGATGGGATGGGGCGGGTGGAAGCAAGAGAGGCAAACTTCCGTCGACGCGTGTCGTGGTCGCACGCGAACCGTCAGCGCGTCAGCCCCGCCCCACAGCTGAGCGCTGAGACATGCATGCCGGGACCAACTTTCAAGAAAAGAAAAGACTTTCAGTTTTACGCCAGTGAAAAGGCTAACAGCAAACACATTCATTTTCAGCATCTATTCAAACCCTTTCCCCCTCGACTGCCAACTCGGTATCCAACACTTTCGGCGTTGTTTCACCCGAGGTAGATGCACTCTTGCCAGATCCAAGAATGATGTCCCCTACTCGCAACTTTGTGAATTCGAGCTTGCTTCGTAGGGTCCTAAACACGGGGGGGAGAAGAAAGGGGTAGAGGTGATCAGTTTTCGGTTGCAAAGAGTCGAGAACGACTACCCAACCCTCCTCCGAAAACTGGTCCAGATGCCGCGAAACCGAACCTAACGCTCACCTCCTGTACCCCTTCCTTCTCTTGAATTTTTCAACCTCAAACATCTTCCCCTTGACATGTTCCAACACCAACACATCCGCTTTGACTTCTCCCTCTTTGAAATACGGTAACGAGTCGGGATGACGTTGCCAATCCCTCGGAACACCAGAAGCATCAATGATCGTACGCGCCATGGGGGGACGTAACAAGGGAGTCCAAGTTTGGAAAGAAGACAGTTTGGCAGAGACGGCGGAGGTAGGTCGAGGAGGAATCGAAGAGGGGAAAGGACCGGCGCGAAGGGTGTAATCGCGCGAACCGACTTCGAGGATACGTGTGAGGGAGATGCGTTGACCTGCGCGAACGGATTTGAGCTTGGGTACGGTGAGAACGTCGTGTGGGGTTAGGGTGTAACGACGACCCATGAGGAGACAGGTGATGTAGTGCGAGGGTTGCGAGGCGAGCAGCTCCAAAGGGGAGGCACTGCTCGGAGGAGAACCGAGGTGAGATCAGTACGGGCAGTGTGTGAAACGCCTGACGTAGGGGAACGTACCTCGTCGAGGGAAGCGGTTTGGGAGAAAGAGCAGATAGCCGCTCGTGCTTGGGTAACGTCGGAGGTAGACCTTGGTCACGCGATGTCGACGAGAACAAGCATCGCCAACTTGCAGCGACCGGCGTGGACGAGCGAGAAAACCACCGCGTCGGAGCTGAGCATGGGCAACTAGGATGATCAGTGAGAGTAAAAAAGTGTGGGCACGGTTTATTGAGATGTGCAGACCTATTGTGAACGACATGGCGGCTACGTGCTATACGACGGGACGGGGGGAGAGCGGCAGGAGGGAGGAGGGACGGGGAGCTGCCGCGCGAAGCGTCTCATGATCATCCCCAGCGCCTCGAGATTGAGCTCGGACCCATGGGCGAGCACACGTCGGTGACTGACGAAGATGGTTAAATGCTTCATGGAGTGCCACATCTTCCATCTCTCTCAAGTCAAGTCAGGGTTTCGCACCAGGACCCCAAGTCGAACATTGCAGAAATAAACCCTCGAAATCGATTGGAGGGGAAGGCAGAATAAGAAACGCCTCGGTCAGGGCAAGATAGTGAATGGTGAAAAGAGGAGGGAGATGTAAAGTAAGAGTGAGTAGTGATGAACAAGAGGAGGAGAGTTACGTTGTGAAATGAAGGTCGACAGGGATGGGGTTCAAAGATCGTTGGAGAGCACGGAAAGAGTGGATAAAGATGGTGCAATCATCACCTAATACCCTCGTTCACCTCTCGGATCATTATTCACCACGCTCAACTGCCACCTCCTACCACCTTCACCCTCGTCGTAACCCGTGCCGAACGGTCCGCCGACTTGCATATCCGTAGGCGAAGAAGGACGCTCGATCTCGTCGTGACCCATCTCCGACCCGGGAAGAGGGAGGACGCCGGATCCGACGGCGTGCGCGTGCGACGAGGGTTCGCCATGATCGTTCGAAGACGCAGCGACGGGAGGTGAAGGCGTGCCGTGACGCGTCTCGGATCCTGGCGCGGTGTTATTCGCTGCCATGGCGCGTTGGTACTCGATCGATGCCGGACCAGGGGCGAGAGGAGTTCCCGAATTTGAGGAAGGCCCGCTGCTACCGAACATGTTTTTATGCGGCGAGTAAGGCGTCGTTGCTCCGTACGAAGAGTACGGCGATTCCTCGGATGAGTAGATCGACGGCGGTACCTGGGGCAACGTCGGCTGTTGGCTATGTCCACCGTGACTCGACATCGAATTGTAGCGATGCGCCGCATAAGCCCCTGCACCGACTCCTGCCGCTCCAGCTCCCAATCCCGCCGCACCCCGACCAAAGTCCGAGTGCACTTCCTCCATCTCGTCCCCACCAACACCGGCTCCACCGGTCGAGTGTACGGGTTGAGGGTACAGGTTCGCCTGATCCTGAATCTCGGGCCAACGGATCGCATCATCCTCCTTGCGTTGCTTGCGGCGTTTGGCGACCAGGCAGAGGATCACGAGAGCAGCGAGCGCGGCGAGACCACCGACGACGGAACCGACGATGATGCCGATCCGAGCACCGGACGAGAGACCCGACGAGCTCGAGTCACCGGAGCTGGTGCCTGTCTGGACGGCGGTAGAGGTGATGGGACTGAGGGTCGAGGTGATGGTCGAAGAGCCAACGACGATGACTGCGAGACAGTCGGCGAAGAGTCAGTCTCGGAGTCCGGGCTTTTCAACAAAAAGGTCGCAGCGGCGCAAAGCACTCACCAGTCGTGGGCGTGATGATGACCGTTGTTGTGAGAGCTAAGGCGATGGAAGCAATTAAGCTGCAATGCATCAGTTGCCGGTCCTTCGCCGAGATGATCGCTCATTCAATACGCGGCGTGGTGAACTCACGAGCACGAGAGGTTGTTGTCGGCTCGACGGATGGTGTCGTAGTTCGAGCAGCTAACAGCGTGGGGTGATCACGATGCAAGGTCAGCTGACGAATCAAAGTACTTGACTGAATCGTGGGTGCTTACTCGTCGCAGCAGCGGTGGTGGGACTAGGGTTAGGACTTGCTGCTGCAGTTGTCGTTGTAGGTGCGGCATTGCTGAAAAAACAATCGCCACACAATCAGCGTTCGAGTCTCGAGCGGGTAGCAGCAGAGCAAAAGAAGGTTTCGTCAACCCGACCCGAGTCGACTCGAAATCCAACTTGACAGTTATGGGGTCGTCGGCGAAGAGGAGGAGAGGACCGGGCACGGCAAGGGATATCGGCGAAGCTCGTCTTGTCTAACGGGCGGGAGAGCAACTCACCTCGAAGTGGTGGTAGTAGGGATCGCCGACGTCGTCGTCGAAGCCGTCGTGGTGGCCACGGGAGGAGTGGTCGTGGCCACGGGAAGAGTAGTTGTGGCGACAGGTGGGGTCGTGGTGGTCGTGGTGGTCGTGGTCGGGTCGGTCGGGTCGGTCGTCTCGGAGCCGATGCTGATCAGTTGACGCTTGAGCATCAGCGCCGCGCGACGATTGGCCCCAGCGGCCGCTGCTGGAGCACCACGGCGGCGGCGTACAGGCCGGAGTCCGCTCGAGTCGGCGGTGAATGCGGCCATCGTCTTGTGAGGGCTGTGATGGGTAGGTAGGCTTGAGTTGGGCTTGGTATCGAGGTATCGACCCTCCGAGACGAAAGAGAGGGTAGGGCCAAGGTTCGAAAGGCTGAATTGGTGAGGAAGACCCGCTTAAGCAATAACCAATCGAGAGGCGACTGAGGCGACGAGCGCGGGCGAACAGACGTCCGGCGAGTGACTGAACGGAGCGCGCCGGTTTGCGAAGACCGAGCGTCGGTTTGGGTGGACGAAACGGAGGGGGGATGTAAGGACTTGAAGAGTCGAGAAAGGAGCTTAAGCGGTACAAGCAAAGGAGCGAGTGGTGTGCACAAAAGTCGACAAAGGATCACGGGGTGAGAGAGGAAGAGGTAAAGCTGCCGGGGACGATCGCTGCTAGGGCCAATTTACTCCGCGAAGCAAAGGAGGCGATGAAGGTCACGCCCATGCGGAGCACTCGCGGAGCGCGACCTCGGCCAACGGCTGCCAGATGAGTGGCGTCAAATCTCGGCTGAACGCGCCAATGGTGTCCTCGGGACCGATCAGAGACGCTTGCTCGGCGTTGAATGTTGGACTGGAAATCATAGCATCGACAGGAGTCATATTATGAAGGAGCCTCACACCGGATCATGTCCACTAAGTCGGCCTTGCGTATGGATCGGGGCCCACTGCTCAACGAAAGCTTAAGAAGACTTTGGCGCCGCACGCGATTACGATCATCGACGTCATTTGTAACTTTTCTCACAAGCCCCATTCTTGCCGTGTGTGTCCCCCGTGTAGATGTATTAAAAAAGTGAACGTTCAAAATGTTGAACGGTTCACTTGGAGAGTTATGGTGGATGGGAAGATGTCGGAGAGCTTAGGATCGAGGTCACGTGTTTCTACCGATGGTCTCCGACATGGGGAGTGGAAAGACACCTCGAGCATTGTGACCGTTGTAATACCGTTATTAGGTCTTCCTGTCCATCGTAGGTCTAGTTGGGCAGTGCTTTTTCCTGTGGTAGAGTTGACGCCCTCCTCCTCCGGCCCAACCTGGTCAATCCCGAATGTCGAAGGCTCTTCCTCGAATGTCTCATCGCGAACGTGACGCCAGTGCCCTTCCATACTATTACAACATATTCCAAACTAAACCCACTTCCCTACGACTGAACCCAACCTCTCCCCCAACCCGGACCATCAACTCCTCTCACATTCCTTACAAGCCCAATCCACTCCCTCCGCTTCCTCCCTACTCATAACTCTCACCCCCCTTCTTCCTTCCCCATCATCACCTCTCCCCAACCCCGTTGTAGAACTCGTAGAACTCGTAGAAGGTAGGGTTTGTAGAGTCTCGAGATAAGCTTGCTTGCGTCGTTGTTCATCCAATTCGGCTTGACGGGCTCGACGTTTTGCAGCGAGTCGGGCATCGTCACGTAGTACACCGGCGAACATGGTCTAACATTCGCGTGAGCGTGAACGAAGGAAGAGAGAGAGAGAGGGAGGTTTGAGTTGGTCGATCACCGGGTGGTGTTTGAAAATATGGGCTGAGAGTAAGGTGCGGTGCGGACTTACTTCACGTTCTTGGTATTGCGAAAGGTGGACACCGCCGATCGACGCGACGGCGATGACAAGAGAGAGGCCGAAGAACGCTTTGGACGAGCGGGACATTCGATACCAACTTTGCTGCGTTTGGAATTTAGGTCGATGAAGAGGTGCTTGGGGTTCAGGTGGGGGGGGGGGGGAGAGGGAAAGGAGTATGGCGCGCGAAACACGAAGCGGGAGAACCACAAGACTGTCGACTGTCACAGTAGCCACGATGCAATTCTGCAATACGTTCGAAACTTCTTCAAAATAATATGGATTTGAGGTTGAGTGGTATTATGACGGATTTTATATCCAAAAGATCGTGCAACTCGAAAAGTCTAAGAGTAGATAAAGCAAAAGCAAAAGAGTAGACCGAGAGGAACGAGGGTGAGACGAGAGGGAATAGCCGAAGTGATGACAAGTTTTGGTGAGGTGAACGCCGAGCCGGAGCCAAAATTCAATAAACGCAATCATGTCCGCTCTTACTTTTCCTCCGGCTTCTTGCAAACGAACAACATCATCGGCGTGAACAACTTCTCTTTACCTCCAGCGACCAAGGCAACGGAGGCGGTGACGAGCGCTTCACCGACGTCGTGCGTGCCTTTGGGCACCATACCGATTTTCTCCAAGGCCCAAACGGTGTTTTGCGTGCAGAACTTGCCGAAACGGGTCATGCGCCAGCACTTTTGCGGAGAAGGGAATGGACGCGAAAAAGGTCAGCGATTGGGTGTGTTTGGGAATCGGAAAGGGAAGGAAACGGGGAAAAAACCGCACGATCACGTAATCCCAAAGTGTTTGACATTTCTTCAAATCGCCTTCGAGCGGGTAGTACCACTTTACCTCGTCGTCGCGATCGGCGAGATCCTCCTCGTGCAAGATCTCGAATCCTACATTTTGAAGGGCGGTGCGGCACGCGTCGATCGAACGCATCTCGGGGATACCGTCGCCAACTTCGATGCCGTGCGCGATCTCCTTGTGGTGAGGGATCTTTGGGTCCCATGCGTCGGTCATGCACCATTCGTAGACGCCGAACTGGGGGGAAGGAGAGGAACGGCAAAGTAAGATCAGCCACCCGGACATTGACCCAACGCGATCTAGTCCGGACAAGCTTCACTCACAACCCCACCAGGTTTCAACACCTTCTTGATCTCGTTATAACACCCTTCCCAATCAGGGGCATGACACGTCGCCTCGATCGCGTAAACGGCATCGAACGAGTTCTCGCCAAACTGTTCGGCCAACTTCATGAAATCCCCTTTTACGAACGAAACCTGATCACTGAGACCGGCCTTGGCGGTGTACTTGTGCGCACGACCGACTTGGAACTCGTTGTTGTTGACTCCGACGACGTGCGCGTCGGTGAAACGCGCGATCTCGCGCGCGGGCCCACCGACACCGCAGCCGACGTCGAGGACGCGCATCTTGGGGCGGATGCCCGTTTGTGCGGCGAGGTAGTGCTCGTGGCGTGCGATGGCTTGGTAGAACGCTTCGCCTTTGTCTGTGGGAGGAGTCGAGAGGCGTGGAGGGAGTCAGGGCGTAGATCTTTGGAAGCGTCGTCGCGCATCGGGAACAGGAAGAACACGTACAGTAGCGGCAAAAGTGGAACGACGTTCCCCATCCGTACTCGTACAGCTCGGTAGCACCTAGAGAACACGAATCAATCCCAAAAGAGTTAGCATCCACTCGTACCGGCCCTTCCCGAACCCCCATCTCTGGCATCCCCGGCGCGTTCCGCACCACCACCACCACCATCCTCTCCCCTAAAACCCTCTCCGTCCCTCAACCGGTAGAAAAGAAACGAACCATCATAATAGCTATTAACGACATCCGTGTACACATCCTTCCTCTGCTCCGTCATTTCAGCCGTATCATTCGCCGAATTACGATCCCAGTGTTGGGTATAGGACGCGATCCCGGCGCGGTTACGCGCGTCACCTTTCGTTTGGGGGATCAACGCCGTTGAGGAACCATCATCCTTTTTGGGGTCATCGCTAGAACCATTCGTGCGAGGCGCGTTGACCATTTCGAGAGACGGGGTTTGTTGGGTGGGGTGACGACTGTGAGGGTCTGGGAATGGGCGGGGGGGCGGGGAAAGAGGGTCAGACGGAATTCGTTCGCGCGCCAACAAGCGCCTCCTTTTGGGAAAGTTGCGTGTCCGCGTGGGTCGGTGCGCAGGCGCAGCGCAGAGGCCGAGTTCAGATCTTGATACGGCGGCGCACTCTACGCCGTCCAGTGGTCCAGTGGACATGAGGCCGGTAGAGGCAGGCACTCACGTTGGGCTACGGGATGGATTTCGTTGTGGAAACGAAACAGTGAAAAAGTAGGGGTGAGCGGTTGGAGAGGAAGGAAGCAACCATCCAAGTTGAAGTTGTTGAACGCTGTCGAACGATCCGAAGCGACCGATCTCGCCCGTCGGCCGATCATAGTAGCAGGGCCGCAGGGGGCCAAAACAAGCGATCTCAAACGACGAGCGGTTTGAGCTCGCGCGCGGGCGACGAGGCCAGACGTGGCGCGCGCGTGAAGCTGTGAAGGAACGCCTCCGTCGACTCGCCGGCGCGTAAAAGGGGCCCTGGGTTTTTCAGGGCGACCAAGATGACTTTCTTTTCACATTGTCCATCACTTGCAAAAAAAGTTGGGTTGCTATTGCAGTGATCTACGGTGTTGCGATACAGGGGGCCACTTTGTGGGCGAGAAAATAATGATCGCGCCCGAAACATGGAAACATGACATAATCGATGCGGAAACTATCAATATTCGGGGATGAATTCATTATCGTACAATTCCTGCGCGCCAAAACAAAAGATATAAATCATCAGTGAACCCGAATACGTTGTCGAAATACTCGAACAAGGGTCTCGGCTCAAATCGAACCAGAAAACTGACCGTCGGTCGGAAAGGCCATTCGGCGAACGCATCCGCGATCACGACCCATTCGCCCACGTCCAAAGCTTGAACTTGTTTTCCCAAGGGTGGACCGCCGCGGGCAAGAATGGTTGGGATCAGGTTCCCCGCGCCGACGGCTAGACCGCTGTAGGGGTGTCAGATTCGATGAGGAAAAGGGGGGGTTAGTGGCAAAAAGTCACTGAGCGGGAGAATGGAATGGTGGGACGTCGACGCACGGCATCGTCCTCTCCCAACCGGTCGATTTCGAAATAAACATCTGCTTCATTACGAACTGCAGCACCTCGAAGTCTTGCGCCATCGGCTCGATCCACGGCGTCACTTTGATGGGAGAATAGGTGTTTTGGTCCGAGCGAGGTTTGTGAAAATGATGTTCGGTCGGCGTCCAGGGTTTCGTGAGAGGGGTCGGGGTGAGAGAGGCGACGGTGGAGAGGATGACACCGGCTTTGTGGCGGTCGTGCGAGCCGATCGGGGCGAAGATTTTCTGGAAAGGAAAGATGAGGCCAGCCATCCGGGATCAGCTTCAGGAGGGGGCAGTCGATCGCGTTCTGGGTGCTCACCTTCCAATACGCATCAGCGGTGATCGCACCAATGCTGAAGCGACCGTATTTCCATAACCACATCTTGGTCGCGGCGGCCGAGACGCATTGCATAAAGAGTTGTTCGCCGTGGCGGTTCGTCGATTGCTGCAGCGCGAGGAAGAGCCCATCCTGGGCTGCGATTCGAGAAAAAAAGTGAGATGGGGAGCATTACCCAGGGTAAGGATTCGATTCGCGATCGAAACTCACGTTTTTTCCAGGGTCGGTGGACGACGTCTTTGAGCAGCCCGAGTTCCTCGATCTTGGCGTAGGAATCCCACGAGAAGCCATCGCCCTCGTGGACGTAGAGGCGTTCTGGATCGTCTTGGCGAGTACAGAGGTCCTGGAGGATGGGGAGGTAGCGGAACGAATCTTCGAAAGCGATGACGCGTTTGACGTTGGGGAGTTCGAGGAACGCTCGGGTGAGACCGCCGGGACCTGATGAGGAGATGGGGTGCGTTAGCCTGTTCGCTCCGGAAAGGGACGGCGCGGAGAGAGAGAGCGGTGCTCACCTGCAAAAGGTTCGACGACAACCACATCATGCATCTTGTCGACCCCCCAAGCTCTGACCACATCCCTCGCCGAATCGAGGTTGATCAAGGTCGGTCTCGATCGAACGGGAGCCATTGCAGACACCGCCTTGAACAGCTCGTGGTTCTGGAGACGGGTCGGCAGCACCGGCGGTCGGCGGGTGTACGGTGCTCGTTTGCGTGACCGACTGGTTTCCTTTTCTAGGTCGGGAGCCTTGATGGTTTTGTGTCTTGGCTGTGGTTTGGACTTGGGTTTGGGTTGGGAGGAAGTGGAGTTCTCGTGGGAGGTCGACGTGGACGAGAACGGTCGAGAGGAGGAGTTGAGGCGTAGGCGGAAGAGGCACGCCGAACAAAAGGGTGTGGTCGGTAGCCATGACTGGAGCAAGGTCGAGGACAGTCGCAGTGTTGCTGTGGTGCGCATCTTGAGCGGTGGGTGGCGCTGAGGATGGGAGGCAGCGAGGGAGGGCGACGTGCCAAGTCGGCTTGATTATCGGCTTAGTATCGGCTTATTACCGGCTTATTACCGGCTTATTACCGGCTTAGTACTGGCTTACTCTGGCCGGCGTGCTGGCTCGCTCCCCGTCGCGCGCGCGCATTAGAACAGATTACAAGTTAGAAGACTTGGAGGCACGTCAACCGCTCAGTCCGCCGCGCGCTCTCACCCTGACCACCCACTCCTCGTCTCGACGGACACCACTCCAGATACGGCTAACCCTTCCACACTGGCCTCCTTCCTGACTCGCACCCGCCTCGGCCCTATCACCTTTGCCTCCCTCAACTCGACCTACGCTTGGACTCGCACTCGAACGATGGCCTCGCTCACGCTCACTCACAGCACTTGTGCCGGTAGGGCAGCTGCTCTCCTGGCTGCTGTCTACGGTCAATACGTTCCCGACTTGACCATCACCCACCACGACAAGGTGAGCTGGTCAGATCGACGACCCAGCTCGACAACGGAGCTGATTAGGGGGCTTCCTTCGTCCCTTGTCCCTCCCTTGTCCCTCCCGCATCTCCTTCTCAGCTCGAATTCAAAGCCGCTTCATCGCAAACGTACACCAAGCTCGTCGATATCGCGAAAGCTCTCCTTGAGGCAGCAGGCAAGACGAATGATGCTCTCGGAGGCGCCTCGGACCAAGTGCAGCAGAGCGTATTGCACTACCTCAACCTAGTCGACGAGAACCAATTCGACGGAGACAAAGGGGCCGAGGTCAGTAAAGATAGGAGGGGCGTCTCAAGGTGGGGGTGGTGGGGAGTGCAGCAGCCAATTGACGAGTTCGTTCTTTGCGAGCAGGCCGCCGATGCCGAATTGACGACCAAGACCTTCCTCGTCGGCGAGTCCGTCTCGGCTGCCGATCTCGGTCTCTTTGCGGCCGTCCATCCGACCGTGGTACGTGTACCGAACCCGTTTCCCGGAGGATGCTGTGCACTCCCTGACGCTTCGCTTTACCGCTCCGAACGATTCCTCTCTCCCCACCAGGCCTCCGCAACGCATAATCAACACCTATCGCACCCTTCCCTATCCCGTCACTTCAACCACATTCAAAACCTACGCCTCGTCGCACCCCACCTCTCGACCGTGTTCACCTCCTCCCCCGAACCGGTCAAGATCGACGTCGAGAACGTGCCCGTCGTCGAGATCAAGCAACAAGCCAAAGTCAAAAAAGCTCCTGCCGCCGCCGCCGCCGCCGCCGCCGCCGCCACTGCTGCTACGGAGGCACCCAAGGAAGCGGGAAAACAGGAAAAGGCTGACAAGGCGCAGGTCGTGCAAGAGGTCAAGAAAAAAGTCGAAAGCGTTGCTCCTATCGCCATAGCTGAGGGAACGACGTCGTCCTCGGCGAAACCGAAAAAGGAGAAAGCGGAAAAGGTCAAGAAACCTACGCCTGCGGTACCGGTCGTCGAAGCGCCGGCACCTTGGATGATTGATTTGAGGGTCGGCAAGATCGTCGAGGTGGGCGTGCACCCTGATGCGGACTCGTTGTATGTCGAAAAGATTGATGTGGGCGAGGAGGAACCGAGGACGGTCGTTTCGGGTTTGGTCAAGTACATGACCTTGGAGCAGAGTGAGTGCACAGTTTGAGTGGAGAGCGTTTTGGACGACGTTGCTGATTTGAACCTGGATTGGAATCAACAGTGCGAGGAACTACGTTGATCACGGTGTGCAACCTCAAGCCGGCCAACATGCGCGGCGTCAAGTCGTTCGCGATGGTGCTCTGCGTAAGACCTCGCTACATATTCTTGACCAGCAAAAACTACAAATTGATCCGACCACTTTCCCCTCGCAGGCCACAGCAGCTGAAGGCAAGGAAGCGGGGATCGAATTCCTTTCCCCTCCAGAGGGTTCCGTCCCCGGTGATCGGGTTTATTTCGAAGGCTTCGAGGACCAACAGGCGTTGGAGATCCTGAACCCCAAGAAGAAGATCTTTGAGACCGTTCAACCGGCGTTCACGACGTTGGAGAACCGGGAGGGCGCTTGGGTCGACAAGGAGAGTGGGAAGACGTACAAGATTGTGACGAAGAGGGGGGAGTGTAGGACCCAGAGTTTGGTCGGGGCCAGTTTGAGTTAGAGCACGAGAGGGGAAGTGCAATGCATTATTATGGGAATCATTGACGGGGCGTTGCAAAAGGTGCTGTTGTGAAGATGGAAGTAAAGCTTTTCAAATCGGCAGGTGCGATTCGAGAGCGCGATTGGCTGCGATGCCGCCTGCGAGCGCGAACGGTTTCCTTCCTCCCACCTACGGCAGTTCGCACCCCCATCGCTCTACCGACCCTCTTTCTCGACCACTAGAGCTCGACTCTCAACCACCAACACGATCCACCCTCCTCCGGCATTATGCCCTCTGCCCTCTCGAACCGAGTCCGTTCCCTGACCCGACGACACCTCTCCTTCTTCAGTTGGGCACTACTCGTCGACTGGCTCGTTGTGGTGGGACTGTGGTGGATCGGGACCTATATCGAGAAGCAGGAACCGTACCAGCGGGATGTGGTGCATTACCTGGGTGAGGAGACGGAACCGAAACCGCCGGGCCACGTGGGTCATCGTCCTAAATCTAGCGTATCGTCGCGTGCTCCCAGGTGACCACGACATTTCCTGGCCCCATACCCAACACGAACGCGTTTCGGTCGAGAACTTGAACCTGCTGAGCGTGTACTTGCCCCTCGCGCTCATCCTGCTCGTCTCGGCGCTGAGGAGGTCCGTACAGGAGATGCATCATGCCGCGTTGGGCTTGTTGGCCAGTAGGGCTTTGATGACGATCACCGTAGAGTTTATCAAGAATAGGGTGCGTCAACGTGTCGATTGGTGATCGTTGCGCAACGGGGGTGCGCACCGTCCTAGACGACACGAGCACGTGGGGCAGCACGTGGGGCACCAGACACCAGCTGAGCTGATCCCCTCCTCGGCGGACTTTTGCCCTTTCCCTGGCGTGCGCTATAGGTCGGACGTCTCCGGCCCGATTTCCTCGATCGATGCGCCTACAGTGTCCTCTCGCACGACTGTACCGGACCTCACCACCTCGTCAAGGATGGCAGAAGATCCTTCCCCTCGGGTGCGGGAAAGAAACATGTCTGCCCCGATGGCGGATGAGCATCACGCTGATGTGGGACCGCTCTCATCCCTCGCAGGTCATTCATCAGCTTCGTTCCAAGGCTTGTTCTTTTTGTGCTTGTTCTTTGCGGGCAAGAATGGTACGTACGCGCGATGTTTTACCGTGTCGCTCCTTGTGCAGCTGGGACTGATGTCCTTGCGCCGCCGTACCATAGGTGCCTTTGCCTTCCAGGCTCCATTCCCTCGCTCGACGATCCTGCAATCTCGAATGCTTCGACTTGCCATCACTTTATCGCCACTACTCTTGGCAACGTGGATCGCCATCACACGCCTCGAGGACCACATGCATCACCCGACCGACGTGCTCGCCGGATCAACGATCGGTATCCTCACCGCGAGCCTAGGCTACGCTTTGTATTGGAACAACCCGTTTGATGTGGACAAGTTGCACGTGATGGGTTGCGCGAGGAAAGTTTATGGCGCCGAGGAGGAAGATGGGGAATTGTTTTTGGAGCAGGATGTTGTGGAGAGTGATTTAGAAGAGGAGGCGAGGAGGGGAGCCGTCGAGGAGTGTTGATTTGAGCAGCGAATATGGGGTTGGATTTGTAGTTATTGCTGAAGGGTCGGAAGCCTGGCCTTTTGTTTTGGAGGAAGGATCGTTTATTTGTAAATATTAGATTACAGTGGGTAAATTAAGAGCGAAATTGAGTGCAAGGTTTGAATGGGTCGAGATTGACAGAGCCGATCGAGATGAGCAAACGGCTCGGCATGCATAACAACAGTATGATGCGACTAAGATAAATTCTCTTCAATGCTAAGATCATCCCCCCCCCCCCCCCCCCCCCCCCCCCCCTCACATTACATCTTGATATTCCGGAACATCGCCTCGCCGAGACGTTTTCTGAACGCCAGCTTCATACGATCACCCTGCGTTCACAGCGCCGGTCTCAGAAGGGCGTTGCGGACGGCCATGCACCGCTGTACTAGTCTTGAGCTTAAGCATGATTGTAAGACGTGGGGTTGTCGTAGTCCGTCTGCATTGACGAGGAAGCGACGATCGACGTCGGAGCGGACGAAGCAAACCCATTCGCATTCGCATTCCCATTCACATTCCCGTTCCCATTCGTATGCCCAATCGCATTCGCATTCGCATTCGCCGTTCCCACCTCCCCCGATCGAGGAAACCCGATCCCGGACATCATCATCTGTTGCTGCGCTTGCTGTTGTTGTCTCAACGTCACCATCTGCACGAACGCCATCACTTCTCCATTCGTAGGCTCACGGTCCGTCAAGTGCGCGAAGAGCGTTGGACGAAGGGACGCGACGAGGGATGTCCACGAGTGCGGGGAGAGGGCGGAGAAAGTTGTTGGGTCGAAGGAGGCGGCGGGGGAAGGGCTGGGAGAGGGATGAGGTTGTGGTTGTGGCGTGATGGTAGGGGCAGAGGAGGGGGTGACTTGGGGTGTAGGCAGGAACATCGGCGGTTTGAAGCCTGGTGGGGGTGGGGGTGGGGGTGGCGCAACGAGTGACGGGTTCGCATTCGTGGATGGGAAAGAGGGCAAAGGGCAAAGGGCAGGAGTTGAAAAAGATTGTTCGAGCAACGAACTCAGAACTTGATTGTTACGAGAGTCTGGTCCGTCGGGCGAGTGTAGGGCGGGGGGAGGAAGGGTCGAGCGTGAAGCGTCTTTCACAGAAGCCGGCTGCTTCGCCAGAGATTCGAGAAGCGCAATTTGTGAGGTGTTGAATGGTGATGCCGAGCGTGCTGGAGTTGGGAGAGGAGGTACATTCGACGATGCTATCGCAGGAGGTGGCGGGGGTGTCGGTTTGTTCGGAAGGCTGTTCGATAGAAGGGGAGATGAGCCGGTGAGTGACGACTTGACTTTTTCGTTGCCCTGACGTTAGGATAATACGCACAAGACCCCGGACTTTGCGCCTGCGATCGCGCGAGCTACTTCATCCTGGATTGATAATGTGGGTCTGCCTTTACCGTTCGTTGTCGAAGAAGAGTTGGAGGAGGTCGAGGTCGAGGTCGGATCGGATTGAGCGCCAAAGAGGGCGAGCACACTGGCTGGCAGGCCTGAAGGTGCCGAGCTGGGAGGGTCTGGAGCACGAACGGAGTGTTAAGGTGCTATCTCAGCTCTCTAGCACACGTAAAGAATGCAAAGAACGCGGAGATGGACATTGCAAGCTTCGCACGAGGATCGATGCGCCGTCATCGATCAATCGATCGATCGATCGCTGTGACAAAGCTACAATGAAGGTCGCACCCAAAAAGAGGACCCATGACAGGGTACGACGATAAATGCACTCACCTTGCGTTACTGCATCGGCATAGGCTCCCGGGGGAGGCGATAGCGGAGGTGTGGTCGAAGTCGAGATTGGAGCTGATCCGTTCGCTCCGCTGGGGCCTTGTTGATCGAAGGCGGCCATCTTGGCGTTGATCCGTGACAGTGACGACGACGAGAAAACGCCCCCCTTTTGCCAGATTTCAAGGATCTTGCGCACTTTTTCCTGTGGAATTGCCATCGAGAGCACGGTTTCAGTTGGCCGAGCTCGATCGCTGGCATGTCCGCGGCTGCAAAGCAGGACGACAAGCGGTGACGAACACGATGCTGTTGTTCGCCATTCTCCCACGAGTCGAGTATGATCTTGGCGAGCATGGCTTCCAACTCGGTCATAAAGGCCGCATAATCCGGTGTGGCCGATGATGCGGTCGAGGTCGACGGTTCGAACGACGACACGGACTGCTCCTTGAGTGCTCGCTTGACGCGCTTCCTGCCCTCCCGTGCGATGGCGTCGACGAGGTACAACGAATGAAGCTTTTGCGGTGGGGTGGCTTTGCGATGGTGGCGAAGGATCGAGGCGACGAGCGGGGTGTCGGGCTGTGCGGATGCGACACGTCAGCGTTCAGCGCGACGCAGGGGCACATCACTGGAGCCGTAAGCCCGCGCACGACATTGAGCATAGCACTCTCGACGACGGCTTCCACTCTCGAATGGGACAGCGACTTGGTGAGCGCCTGTCGCACGGACCGATCAAATTCCTGCGAAGATGAGTCGCGCGAGCTCAGTCAGCGCCCGATAACAAGGCAGCGTGCTGAATAGAGTCGCACTCAGATGCTGACCTCGATAGTCGAAGTGGCCATAGCCGACGTCGTGGAGGGATACCGGATCGAGCACGGCTGATGTCGCCAGTGAGGTGCGGGAGGCCAAAGCCATCATCTTGCCGCGCGCAGGGCGCAGGGCCGCAGGGAGTTGTCGGAAAAAAAGGTAATAAACAAACGAATGAGAACAAAAAAAGGAGATAGGAACCAGAAAGAAGGAAAGATAAACACATGATGTAGGTCATAGTATGTTCTTGTTGCAAAACCAAGTCGGCATTTCGCGGCGTATCCAGTACACCTACACCAGGTACACCGTCGTAGACATGGAATGATGCCTAAGCTTGAAGCTTGAGAAACCTGAGGCCGACGCCGGTCTCGCCCGCACTGCAGCGGCCTCAATTCAAAGCCTCTTCAAAGTTCACGGCTCGGAAAGCAGTGTTGAGAGCAATCAAGAAAGCATGCCTTGGAGATGTGGATTACATGAAATGCTTTCCACAAAATTTACGCGAACATCTCACCGTGATTGGATCTCCCGGAGTCCAATGGCTAGAGTACTAACGCACCGCCGCGCCCGCCGTCCACTCATCACCTCCAGCATCTCGCTCTGTATGGGTTCTTCCAACGAAAACGAAGCGACGCCAATTGTTTCCACCAACTCTCGGCCACCAACGCTCACCCAACTGCTCACTACTTGTGCTCCATCCAGCTGGTTTCTCCCGCCACCGGACCACGATAGAGCGTGTCACTCAACTGTCTCGCGCGTTCAAGCCGATGCTGGGACAACCGCCTACGATTGCGTCGTAAGAGCCAATCTGCAAAGTCCTGTGCCTTTGCCCGTTCCGTTTCGGTCATGCGGTCTGCAGCGGCCAGAAGACCCATGTTTGTCTGCGCTTGCACCGACCGTGCCACTGTTCCACTGTTAGTACAGGGTCTAAAAGTCAGGCAAGGACCGCTACTTACAGAGAGATGCAGCACCTCAACTTCCCCCCAGAAGTCAACATTCCATGATGCAAGCGTCGACGATTTGTGCAGGCGATGACTTGGGAATAACAGGAAGGCATCTTGAGAAAACTTGTCCCCTGTGATGTTACAGTCCAACCGGTCAGTTAGTCATGCTGCCCTGCGCTGTGCTGTTGAAAGATTGGCACACACCTGCCAACGCGATGGTCACCGAACCGAACCGCGCCGTTGAGGATCTGCCACGGGATGATGAGCCGCACTTCACGCGACCAGAGCCTGTTTTCTTGCGTGGTTCGTTACAGCTATTTGCTGCTGTCCATCTCTAGCAATGACAGTGAAGACTCACATTTAGTGTCCCAATGACCCGGATTCTCAACCGTACGAAGTCAATCCTTCCGCTGTGTCACTGATGTCCAATGTCTATTTTTTCGTGTCAGTTTTTCCGTCATATCTAAGACTGCACAGCCATGTCAAGGGATAACTCAATTTCAAATCGCTCCGCCAATTTCAAATGCATATCAAGTCGCTGTGCCGATTTCAAATGCATTCCAAATCGCTGTGCCGATTTCAAATCGGGGGCCCGATCCCGGGATGATGATCCCGGGATCGTCCCATTTCAGGGGGGGTTTTTTGCTATGTGACCTCTTGGTGCGCGTAACGCAGAAGAATTTCTGAGCATTGTACAGCTCGTAGAGTAGTTTTGAGAGATTATTCAGCACTAGGCGGCCCTCATATTTGGACATCTTCAGTCAGAATCCTGGAAAAATGTTGGTCATTTTGCCTCGAAAAAACGCCGTGTTTAGATGGCCGCCTATGGCTGGGCTTTCGGGGGTCCTTGCGCAATCGGCCCGCCACACTTCGCCACATCAGTGCCACACTGCACGACGCTCGGTGCTCCTGATCTCCTCGCTTTCTATCTTCAGTCTCTACGACGCACCACAATTCTACAAAACACTAGCCAGTCTTGTCACGTGAAAATCCTGCCGACGAGTCAGACATTCATCGCACGTTCGTGACGGTCGACAAGCAGAGCATGGGCATCCCGCTGATGGTCCTTCTCGACAAGCGCGAGGAGCCGCTCCTACCCGTGGACATTGCCAACTTCTACATAGATTCCTACATGCGAAGAAAGGTCTGGCATCACTACGAGAGCGAAGTCATCTGGCACGCCGTGGGGCAGTCGACATGGCTCGAGCTCGACTCGTATCTGCAGGCGGTTGAGCAGCGCGTGGGCGAGCGCGTAAATGAGTGGAAGCGGGATTTCAGTGTCAATCTCTTGTCGGAACGCGTTCGCAAGCAATGGGCGCAGCTTTCCAGAGCCTGGCAGGCGTCTCTGAACGACACCTGGCGGCTCATCAACGGCACGGGCTTCCGTGCGTACCCCCGCCCCCCCCGGGGCCGTGACGTATTAGACGGTCCGCCGGCGTACCAACGTTTTCCTGGGCCAAATCTCCAAAAAGCTCCCCAAACTCGCCGCGCGCGGGGTAGTAATATATTTGTTAGGCTTATTTTGACCCACATAGGTGCGTTGGAGAAAAAAATGGGGCGGTACCTCGCCGCGCCCGCCGGGGCCCTCTTTCTTCACTTCCCGCCGTTCACTCATCACCTCCAGCATCTCGCTCTGTATGGCTTCTTCCAACGAAGCGACGCCAATTGTTTCCTCCAACTCTCGGCCACCAACGCTCACCCGACTCCTCGCTACTTGTGCTCCATCCAGCTGGTTTCGCCCGCCACCGCACCACGATGGAGCGTGTCATTCAACTGCCACGCGCGTTCAAGCCGATGCTGGGACGACCGCCTACGATTGCGTCGCCCGGCTGGGAGGATTGAAATGGGGCACACCCGCGTCACCTGGCGTCAGGGTTCTCAGCGCTTTTTTCGATATACTCGAGCAACACCCCTCATTGCTGGACCTGTTCCGCGAGGAGCTGGACGCCATCAGCAATGCTCCTCGCAGCCGGATGCCTCGGACGAGCGAGCACGGCGTTGAAATCTCGTTTACAGGCCTGTTCTATGCCGGTCTAGAATCTGCAACGGCGGCGCTGCTCAACCATTATGCCGCGATCACCGAGGCCGTCGGAGCTTCTTCCGCTTCCGCATCGACCTCCGCGACGAGACCCAGGTACTCGCTTTGGATGGACGAACCTGGACGTGCTCTCCGTACGCAGGGCGATGCTGTTGTCTACATTGGACTTGAGGCTGGCGACGTCGTTTCAAGTATCTCGATCGAATACAAGCGGGACAACGTACATCATAGCTTGGCCAAGGTACGCCAGGATGGCGCCCTCTCGCATATTCCCATACTCGACCACGGGGCCCCAGTGCCACTTCAGAAACTAGAGGAAGAAAAGTCGAAGGGTGCAGATGCTGTGGCGACCAAGCTGAGGCATGCATCTTGCAGGCTTGGACAAACGCTTTCTCGATCCGGCCTCGAATATTGGGGCTCTGTGTTTACTCATTTCTCATTTTTCATGCTCGTGTAGGCCATTATCCAATGCGTCTCCAGCGATAGTCGATTCTTTTTGCTGCTGTCGATTCCGTTCTTCCAGATTGGTGAACTGGGTACGTCGTAGATTTGAACTCACCAACACCTATCGAAGCTTTCCGGGCCCCACTGACGCATGCGATCATGCGGCCTTGCTTTGGCCATTCGCCGCTCACCCACAGTCCAGCACCAGTCGACGCATGTTGCAACGGCAAGCGATCCCGTAGCGTCGACCTCAGCGGCGTCTGCCTCAATCTCGGCTGCGACCGCTTACTCACCGGCACCGCCCCTCAAGGCCAGGTACAGCTTGATTCTACAAGAACTGGCCCGATGGGTAGAGCCCTCTCCGACGACCTTGAACCCAAACGCGGCCGAAACACTTGGCACCGATCTTCCACGACGGTCATTCATCGTGTCCTTCATCGCCCTGGCTTTCACAGCCGTTATCGAAGTTCCCAAGCCGGACCAAGCCGTCATCGATACATTGCTCGATGCTCAATCTCAACGTCCGAATCGGCCTCGTCTTCGCTCCAATCGGGACTTGGACCCTAATTATGAACCCTCTCCGCGGGTCCAAAAAGCCTCGAAGACTTCGACCGAAGCCACCGGTGCTCGTCCTTCGGGGCGACTGGCAGGCCGACCACCGCGAGCTCAAACCAAGGACTCGGATCGACCCATCACCCCGCCTATCTCCGTAGAGTTGCAATCTGATCCGTCCTCCGACCCGTTGACGCCTGAGACTCGCATTTTCTCGTCCCCTCCTACATCGACGGAATGGAGTCCTACAAGCTCGCCGCTTTCCGGCTCGCCCCTCCCGTCGAAATCGATCATCATAGTTCAAGATCGCGACTTCGTGATCAAGGCCAGCTTGTCGAACGCGCACTGGTCTATGATGGTGCGTTATGTGCTCTGCACTGCTGCTCCCGTCCTAGCCCTTGTAGCCCAGCTCACCAAAGGGATCGTTCACTTTATGCTCTTGCACAGTCGTACACGGGCACGAGCCGCGTGGAACTGGTCGAGATCGGGTTTGATATTGTCTCTTCGGTTGCTTCCGACTCGCCCCTTGCGTCCCGTCTGCCGTCAAAGCCTTCCCCAGCGAGCGATTTTATTCGAGGCCTTCATCTGTCCGATGTGGTTTTGCGGTGGCTGTCCGAAGACCCCCGGGAAGAGCTTGAAGACGATCGAATCCCCCTCGAACTCTTGGATCGGTTCGAGCCCACTGCGGATCTTCGTCTGGAGAAGGAGGTCGGGACGGGAAGTACTGCCGGCGGGTGGCTTGCGAACGTCGTGCGAGTCAACCGACCGTTGTCCTCGTCCGCCAAACCCGAGGTGCCTCTAGTTGACCACCCTGCCCCGAACACGACGTACTTTCTCAAGCTCGTGCCGTGTAGTTACGTCGGCTCGGTCATCCGCGAGACGCTGTTTTACCAGCACGTCTTGCCCCACCTCCCCGAGCATCTTCGAAAACATCTCCCGCAATATCACGGCACATATCGAAGGACGAATGGCAACGGATACGCCATGGTGCTTGAGAATGTGGGCAAAACGATGAACGAGCTCGACTTCTACGGATCGCCGGGCGAATTGTGGTAAGCTCCTGCAGGGCGGCGCACTGATCCAGCCATGTGCAAGCCGGTCAAGAGGCCGCGCGGATTCCTGACCCTCTGATTCTTTTTTCTTTCTTCTACGGGAGGTGCAGGGAGATCGAGGCGGCTTTCAGGGAACTCGGCATCATCCACAATGATGTCAGGGCCGGCAACGTACTGGTTCGACCCAACAATGGCCCTCTTTGCTTCGTTGATTGGGGACGATCGTATCTCAAACTCCGAGTGTGAATCTTTTCTCTCCTCCTCCTTCTGAGGTCTCTGTTTTTTCTCTCTTCTATGCTTGTTTTATATTTTGTACGCACTTTCCCTCAGGTTCATCTGCAATGCGCAACGCTCGTCATCTCGTTCATCTCGTCAGTGTCGTAGTTGTACTCGAGAGCACCCCGAGCTGAATGGACCTCAGCTCCTACCGGTTCGGCGAGAATCGTGCTTCTGGACTGAGGTTGAGGCTGGAAGGAGAGAGAGAGAACAAAGGAGGAAATGAAAAGTCTATATGGAATGAACCCCCCCCCCCCCCCCCCCCCCCCCAAGAGACGAGTTCACTCAGTCTTGAGTTAGGTACTAGTGGCCCCAGAGCCAGAGGCACGCTGTCGCCTGATCCGCGGTGAGAATTTTTGTTGTTGAGTTTCATCGGACCCTCTCAACGACCGCACCACCCAGTCCAGCTCGCCCTAACCCGGGCTTGAACGAACATCCACGTCACCGAGCACTCGCCTCGAACCAAACACGCAACATTGGGTGAAAAGGAAGACTATTTCGACGACTACGATCTTGCGGCACTCGCCGAGGAAGACGGCAATTTCTATCCTCTCGAGTGGATCATACTCGTGTTCATCCGCCCCATCGTCAGGATGCTCTACGGAGACCATCACCTCGTCATAGCCGCCAGAGAGGTGCGCTCAATCATGGGTCAAACTGGCGATCGGAGATGAGGAGTGCGTCAACCTTGCACACTACAGGTTTTGAACCGTTGACGACACTCGCGATGGACGCCACATCAAAGCAGGCGCTGGAGTCGATCTTTGAGCAAGCTTCTCAGAGTGGGGATTCGGATCTCGACGTTCTCGACATTCGCCTCTTCAGAGGAGGTGTCGGCCGAATACTGAAACTGGATGACGGCTTGGCGATTGCGGTCAAGGTGAGCGACTCTACGGCATGTGTCAGAAGTCGAAACTGACGCTAGTGAGTTGACTTGCTGTTTCAAATGGCTCTGCATATCCAAAGTGCGGTGAACGGGCGGTTCGGCCTGCTCTGGGGGGCTACCTTTATCGCCGTGACCGAGCTCGGTGACTCTCCAAAGTGGGGTGGTGGTGGTGGTGGGATCGCTGCCGTGGGAACGCGAGGTCTGACTTGGGTTCTGGGGCGTTGGCTCCTGCGCTAGTTGAATTCGAGGGGAAGACCCATCTGGCGATCAGCGACGTGTGTTCGATGTCCGCCATCCCTCCGAGCCCGACTGCACCCAAGATCCAACCTCTCTTTGGCATCTTTGGCATCTTGATCTCGCTCTTCATGAGCTACCATCCCGAGTATCGCACTTTTCAGGAAAGCGCAGTCCGCTTGCGCGAGGTCCTGAGGGTGTGATGATGAATTTCCGTGTACAGTACTTTCTGTCATCGGTTGTATTGAGATCAATGCGACGGTTCACGTATCAACTCGTGCAACTTTTCGAGGCGAGAGAACTAGGCGACACGTGCGACGTAGTTTTGAGCTGATTTTCAAATTCGAGCAAAAACGGTCAAGACTCAGGGCGATGCTAGATGATGTGAGCAAGCGATAATGGTCAATGAGGTTTGGTCACACTAAGTTTTGCAACTTGAAGCACTACCATGACTGAGGTGAACTCGACACCAATGGTGGGACCGAGCCGGTACGACTTATGACGCAACCCCCGAGCGACGGCAAAAGCTGCCTCGGACAATCGCTCGGTCGCACGTGCATGGACCCTTCTGTCGACGACGAGCGGTTGCGAGCAGCAACAGTGATCGCTCTCCTTCTTGCCTGCCCATTTCCCTACCCTCAGCAAATCACCCCTGCTGAAGCAACGCATCATGGAGGGAGACCTCGCCCCACTTGACACGATGGGCGATCTCCGGCCCGGGGGCCACCATTTCTGCAGGGGTAACTTTGCCGACCGGTCCAACACCCACACAACCAAAGCGTACCTCGGAGGGAGCGCGCCAACCGAAGCGATTGGCCCTTTCACCCACACCCCGAGATTCGAGCTTCAACGGTCGATCTCACCCTGCTTCCTCGCATCCTCGGCGCATTCAACCGAGCTTTGGCCCATCAAGGTCTCGATCACAATACGGCCCTCCCTGAGAGCTGCTTCAAGATATGGCCTAATACCCCGCGCTCGAGGCGTAACGACTTCGATGGCCACTTGTGTAACGAGATGCTGGCAGACGGAGCAGGCAAGACTCTCGTTGTCGAGCAGAGCCTGTTCCCTGAAGGCTCCCAACACCGCCGCTGAAACGTGCGACTTGATTGTCTAGGACGAGGCGCCGATGCAGCACCGTCGATGTTTCCAGCTGCTCGACAGCATGTTGCAAGATGTGCGATCCTCAACGGCTCGGTTCGGTGAAGTGACCGTCGTGTTGGCAGGTGTGTGCCAATCTTTCAAAAGCAAATAGTAGGGCGGCATGACTAACTGACCGGTTCGGCTGTAACATCACAGGGGATCCGAAGCAATGCCTTCCCTTTATTCCCAAGGCATCGCCCCTGCACAACTTGTCGACGCATTCATCACGAATGCTGATTTCTGGGGGGAAGTTGAGGTGCTGCATCTCTCCGTAAGAAGGTAGTCCTTTTCTGACTTTTAGACCCTATACTATACTAACAGCCCCACGGTGCGAGCGCAGACAAACACGCCACCACGAGCCCCTTTTCACGCATGAACTCGATCTGAAAAGACCGCCGGATGCTGCGAATGCCAACTCGTGTGGCTACCGTTGACGAGATCCTGTATCTTCAAGACTGCTCGAGCCTGTAATCGTAGCTGGTGAGGGCGTGGGATGAAAGCATACTGCATCGACCTTGCGCGAGCGAAGCCACCACCACGGCGCCCTTTTCACGCATGAGCTCGATCTGAAACGACCGCCGGATGCTGCGAATGCCAACTCGTGTGGCTACCGTTGACGAGATCCTGTATTTTCAACACTGAACGAGTCAGGTAATGTAGCTGGTGAGGGTGTGTAATGAAAGCACACTGCATCGACCTTGCGCGAGCGTAGCCGCCACCAAGGCTCCCTGTTCGCGCATGAGCTCAAACCGAAAAGACCGCCGGATGCTGCAAATGTCGACCCGTGTGGCGACCGTTGACGAAATCCTGTATATTCAAATTCAGGAATTGTCGCTGGTGAGGGTATGGGATAAGAGCACACTGCATCGGTGCGTGGCCCAGGGTCGGAGCTCACTGGCAAGAATGAAATTGCTCTCGGTCGGTCGGTTGACTCGGCGCAAGACTGGCCGGCGCCTGATGGCTTTCTGCTTGTCACTCGAACTTTCGCCTGCGCCTCGGCCCTGACCCTCGCCTCTCGCCTGCTGCTCGCGTCCAATGTGCTGGCTACCACTTGATCTCATGGGAGGGTGTCTTGATTGTTGCAGTTCACGCGGCCATACGGCTCTGCCTCGATCCGGACTACCTTCGCGTGGGACACGTGCTCGCCTTGTCAGCGCGCGGGGCAGGCTGCTCGCTCCCGTACCGGTGAACGCCATTTGGTTCCGACTCGAATCATTTCGCTTTCGTGGAGTTGAGGCACGCGGCCATACGGCCCCAGCTTCACGGAGGTTGATTGAGTCGTTGTTGCGATCGAATGGGTCTGCTTTGGCGTGGAGAGTCGCCACTCCGATTCGGTGCGACTCTACTGGCCCTGCTCCTGTTTGGGTGTGACTCGAATCATTTTGCTCCCGTGGAGTTGAGGCACGCGGCCATACGGCCTCAGCCTCACAGGAGCAAAGTTTCCGAGTCACAGCGATGCAGGTGGACCGGTGGCAGGAGAGGGACCTTCTTGTCTTGGCTTGTTTACTTCGAGGATGAACAGTCCAACGTGGTTGCAGCAGGATATCAGGGACATGTCGCTGCTGCTTGCATTCAGCCCCTCGATCAAGAGATCGGTCATTTGCATCGGCGTTGTCCCATGGAACAGAAAAATACGAGTGAGTGCTACCTTCCTCTACTTCTGCCTTTTTTTTTTGAACGTCTGGGCTGACTTTGCCATTTTTGACTCCCCTCTTCTGCGGCTTGCATCTCTTTTAGAATTGGAGCCATGGGAGGTCGATTTGGTTTCGGCCGTGTGTGCCATCCCCGGCTGCCTTGCCGAGTACTCCGATGGGAATGCGCTCAAGAAGGACTCGCTTTCGACCTCGTCCTTGGCCATGCACGACAACGAAGACCGAATGTCTTGCAAGACGAGGCGCCCTGGCATCCGACCCTCGAGGGTCATACTCAACTCAAGCACCTGAAGGTCAGTCGCTTGTTGCTGCTTGGGGTGGTGTGCTGCTGCACCAGGCTCGCTCCGCTCCGTCGCGCCTTGCCTCGCCCCCTCGCACCGTGCACACCAACTGAACCTTCACCCTTTTGCTGCCACCCTTTCAGATGCGCTCCAGTACGCCGGCTGTGTCGTTTACGTCTTTTCCACTGGCGACGCCGCCTTCATCTGCGGCAGCCGCAGGTATGGTCTCTCCGGCACGACGGCGGGCTTCAGTGCCACAAAGATATCCGCACGCGCCATCCATGCGCCATCACCACACTGCTTTGTTCCCCGACTTCCTCGACGCCACGAACTTTGCCGACCTGTCCACGGATCCAGCTCTCCCCCACCCCCGAGCCCACCCCCGGTCGAGGGATCGCCGCGATCGAGTACTTGGCAGAGAGGTTCACCCTTTCTTGGCCCTCGCATCGATGCACACGTCATTCGATCCTCGTTGCCGCACCCCCGAACACCACTGTCGACCGGTCACGATCTCCTCCGCCACCGCCACATCGTTCCCTCGCGTCGTTCGTCAACGTCGACCGATCACAGGAATGCAATCACTCGCTGTCACATCTCTTTCTTGATCGCATCGAGGAGGGTCATCGACGCGGCAAGCTCGGGGTTTGTCGGACCATCTGTTGCTCGACCTGGCGAATATTTGCTCGATGCGCATTCGAAGCTGCGCACCCTTCATCGACCGACCGAACCGACAAACCTCTGCAGCTCGGTCTCCCCCTGTCCGTGCCCATTCCATCACCGCGACGTGCTAAGTAACAATCCGCTTGCCCCTCGCAATGGCCGCCTCGACCGCCTTGACCGCCTCGACCGTCGTCCTTCCACCGCACTTGTGCTCGATCACATTGGACTCACTGTCTTACTCACCGTCAATGCCAACTGCACAAATGCGTCACTCTCGACCCATCTGCCAACGCATTTGCCTCATCCTGTCTTGAGCTGTGTTATCGCATCCGGCTCGACACTCCCCTATGATCTTCGCATCCACACCGGCGGATCAGCTCGATCAACCACGTCCCCAGTTCTGGTATGCTCTTTTCTCCAACCTGGGTCTTCGTTTCCTCAAGTTGTCAATATTCGAACTAATTCAAACGCTCATCTGTCTTCCACAGCATTGCCCGACATCCCTGGCACGCTAGGTCCAACACGCAGGTCACCCATCGTCAGCTTTGCACCGACTTGCTCAATCATCGCTCACACCCGATTCCAAGAGCTTCTGATCCGATACTACTATCGCCAATACAGTTCCTCCCGACCCGACTTTTGTCACTTCCTTGGGATCAGCGTGACTGTTCTGCGCTCTTCTTAGTTGGCTCGGCACTCGAGCCACTTGATCGAGCAGCTTCGTCTTGACTCGGACTGTTCGGCACTCGAACGATCGATGATCAGCTGGACCACTCCCAGGCAGCTTGCTTTGGCAATACTCGATGGACGGTCAAGCACCCGAATGGACAGCTGACTTGAGTTGGCTCGATGTGCCCACCTTGGCCGAAGCGCTACTTCACCCTGTTCGGTCAACTCAAGCTTCGACTCGGCGATACTTTGAATGTCGACAGCCCTATTCATGTGGACACTTTCCAAATACCAAAGGCCACATCTTCCCGCCAGCTGCCCGTCAGCTCTCTGCGCGCTTTTCAGCGCGATCCGGGCAAAGATGCTCTCGCCCCTCACTTGCACTACTTGCACCACTCAACTCGACTCGTCTTCTCCTCTCACTGCACGACACGATGATGCAACACCTTACCGCCATGGTGAAACGTCACATGCCCGGTACGTGCGGCTCGCCCTTACTTGACCCGGCACTCGACGTGCCAACCCGAGCCGACTGAGGCAAGCGCGGAACCCATTCAGCAACTGCAACACCCTCACCATCGCCAATTGGCTTTCAACGACTCGATAATGAGCTCAGAGGTGCCTACAGTTGCGTCCGGGCTATGTCAATCGCTCACTTGAGCCATCGCGACCGGAACTGCTCGACTTTCGACGACTCGCTTAGACCGCCCACAGTGAGCCATTCGATCTGAGCCCTCGCTTGGAACTTGCACTCCTTGCTGACGAGATAACGACATGCCGATCACCGCGCACTGCAGATTGTTGGTCACGGACAACACGGACAACCCGGAATGGGAGCGCTCCCTCGAATGGAGCTTCGCACCGATTCGCTCACACGCTCGCACAGCCCACCTCCGAATTCGTGCATCACCATACCTCGGTTCCTCTTGCGACAAGTTCCCAGCATGCACAGCACGCAGACTAGCGTCGGCCTTCTCGCCAGTGGAGATCCGCCGGAGATCCTTGCTCGCCCAGCAGCTTTCGAGCCGCTGCGTGCGAATCGCTCAATCGCCCACCCTTGTCATCCAGCTCGTCAAGTCATCACAGACCGTCTGCGTTTCAACTCATGGGTCTAAACATCCCACATGCCTCCTCGCCATTCGACTGGATCGGAGTTGCGCGCTGACTTTCAACCTCGTCGATCGCACCATCCAATCGACTTTCCGGCAGAGCTCCCGAGATGTGCCACGTAACACTCTTCATTGCTTTGCAACTTACTCGAACTCCATCGTGCGTTGCGCACAGTGAAGCATCAAGTCTCGACTCGGACTTCCCGGACCACTCGCCGCTCAATTTCGGCGTCGGACCGTGACGATCCTTCGCACTCTCAATCGATCTCGGCGATTCGCTCGATCAGCTTGATACGGGCGATCACCATCCCACCTCAGCGACTTGCACGTTCGTACACGCTTAAGCAACCCTGGTCATGCAGTCATGGACTGTGACCGGCATCGCATCGTGGTCCATCTCGCCTCGCTTCTTGCACTCACCTCGCTTGGTATCGACGAACTCGTTTGGCAGTCACAAAGCGAGCAAACGTCCGAAAGGTTAGTGCGTGCCTTCAACCTGAAGGTCTTTTCTTCTTCCACACCTCGTGTTGCAAGTCTGTGCCCTCTTCCTTATGCTTGACTTTTCTTTCGCTCCACCAGGTCTCAGATTCCGGCCTGCGCTTAACTCGACTCTTTAAACTCCAACTCGCTCGAATCCGTTTTTGGCTCCCACGAATGAATGATTGTCGACTCTGTCCAATTGAGGATCGATACTTTTCCGGCAAGGCTTGCTTTGCTCGACCTCCACCTCCTCTCGATCGACCCTGACCTCAAAACTCAACTCGGTGCGATAGATCGCTCGTCGAGGAGCGTGCAAGTTCTCAACTTTGCCGCTGCTGCCTCCGCCACTCGAGACTCGATATTCGCTGATCCCTCGCATCATTCGGGTCGACTCGTCTTCTTCTCTCACTGCACGAAGACACGACGACGCAAAATCTTGCCGTCATGTTGACACGTCACTTGCCCGGTACGGGCGGCTCGACCTTACTCGACCCGGCATTTGCCGGGTCACCTGGAGCCGGCTGAGGCAAGCGATGACGCGCCATTCAGCAACTGCAACACCCTCACCATCGCCAATCGAATTTCAAAGACTCGATACCGAGCTCATGGATATATACAGCTGCGTCCAGGCTGTGTTGATTGCCCACTTGAGCCTAGCGACCCGACCAGGGGCTCTGCCGTCGACGATTCAGTCAGACCGCCCACAGTGAGCCATCCGACCGGAGCTCTCGCTTGTGACTTGCACTCTTTGCTGATGCGGTCAAGATCTGTTGCGTCACTGCACAGTGTAGACCGTTGGTCACGTACGACCCGGACTAGGAGCACTCCTTCGAACGAAACTTCGCAGCGATGCTTACAAGCTCGCACGCCCAGCATTCGAGCCCACAGATCACCATCCCTCGGTACCTCTCGCCACCAGTTTGAAGCACGAGTGGGTCGATGTCGAGATGGGAGACCCGCATTGCCTCAAGCACTATCACCCCGTCTCGACCCCGCCGCGACTCAATCGCCGGCCCTCGTGATCCGGCTCGTCGAGTCATCCGTCCACACCACTGAGCGCTATGTTTCACCTCGTGGTACTTCAACATCCCACATGCCAGCTCGTCTTCCTTGCCGGTTAATTCGACCGGACTTGCACGCTGACTTTCAACCTCGTCGATCGCTCCGCCCGATCGACTTCACGGCAAAGCTCCCGAGATGTGCCACGGAACACCTTCTCATTGCTTCACATCTTACTCGAACTCCGTATTACGTTGCGCACGTCGAAGCATAACGTCCCGACTCGGGCTTCTCCGGACCACTCCGCCGCTCGATTTCGGCGTCGGACCGTGACGATCCTTCGTACTCCCAATCGACCTCGGCGATTCGCTCGACCAGCCTGATACGTACCATCCCACCTCGTCGACTTGCACGTTCGTACATGCTTCATCAACCCTGGACATGCGGTCATGGACAACTCAGTGACTCACGGTGTTCCATCTCCCCTCGCTTGGTGTCGACAAACTCGTTTGGCATTTACTTAGCAAGCCAACGTCGGAAAGGTCAGTGCATACCTTCAACCTAAAGGCCGTTTCTTCCTTCACACCTCGTGTTTCAAGTATGTGCACTCTTGCTCATGTTTAACATTTCATTCCCTCCACCAGATCTCGGATTTCCGGCTGCACTCAACTCGGCTCTTTAGACTCCGACTCGCTCGAAACCGTTTCTAGCTTTCACAGATGACTGAGCGTTCAGACTTTTCTGGCGAACTTGCTTTGCTCGGCCTCGACTTCCTCTCCATCGCCCCCGACCTCAAAAAAACTCGGCGCGAGGGATCGTTCGTTCAGGAGCATGGGGTTACAACCCACGTCGGTGCATCGCTCGAGCGTTCTCGGTCGGACACGTGCTCGGTCAGCGCATCGCTTCGATCACCTCGATCGGCCCCTCGCTACTCGACCGATGCATGTGGTGAGCTCTTCATCCAGATAGTATCAGCAGGAACTGTATTCGCTCACCTCATGGTCGTCTTTGCTGCGCATCACTCTAGTTCAGATCGCACGTTGGCCGACTCGCTGGCATCTGAGCTTCGCACCGAACCACTCTGTGACTTGTTCGACCATACTCTGCACATGCCTCATCAGCACCATCGAAAGATCACCGCCCTTCCTGTGACCCCGAATCGAGGCACACATCACTCGATTTTTGTTGCCCGGCCCCGCGCACCACTGTCGACCTGTCACGATCACCTCCGCTACCCCCACATCGTTCACTCGCGTCGTCCACGTCGACCGATCGCTCGAGTGCAATCACTCGCTGTCACATCTCTGTCTCGAACAAATCGACGAGTCTCATTGACGCGGCCAGCTTTGGGTTGGTCGGAACATCTGTTGCACGACTCGACTGATTTCGTCGATGTCGAGATCCGAGATCTTCATCGCCGCAAGCACTTTCACCTCGTCTCAACCACGCCGGACTCACTCAACCTCCCGTGCTCGTGACCCAGCTCGTCGGGTCACCCGTCCAAAGCCACTACGTCTCAAGTCGTCGCTCCAAACATCCTCCAAATTCGTTTGGCAGTCACAAAGCGAACAAACGTCCGAACGGTCAGTGAGTGCCTTTAACCTGAAGGCTTCCCTTCCTCCACACCGCGTGTTGCCAGTCTGTGCCCTCTTGCTTATGTTTGACTCTTCTTTCGCTCCAGCAGGTCTCAGATTCCGGCCTGCGCTTAACTCGACGCTTTAAACTCCGACTTGCTCGAAACCGTGTCTCGCTCTCGTGGATGGATGATCGCCGAGTCTTTCCGATTCAGAATCGAAACCTTTTTGGTGAAACTTGCTTTGCTCGACCTCTATCTCCTCTCGCTCGACCCTGACCTCAAAACTCAACTCGGTGCGATTCGACGATGGTGCAAGCTCGTATCTTTGCCGCTGCTGCCTCGCCCACTCGACATTCGCCGATCCTCGTACCACTCGACTTGACTCGTCTTTCTTTCACTGCACGAAGACACGACGACTCAACGCTTTGCTGTCATGGTAAGACGTCACTTGCTCGGTACATGCGGCTCGACCTTAGTCGACCCGGCACTTGATGTGTCATCCGGAACCGGCTAAGGCAAGCGGAACCCATTCAGCAACTGCAACACCCTCACCATCACCGATCGGAACGACTCGACGACGAACTCGAAGGTATCTAGATATACGTTCGGGCTATGTCGATTGCTCACTTGAGCCATCGCGACCAGAACTGCTTGACCTCGGACGACTCGCTCAGACCGCACACCGTGAGTCGTTTCGATCTGAGCCCTCGCTTGCGGCTTGCACTCTTTGCTGATCAGATCAAGATATGCCGCGTCACCGCGCACTCCAGAGTGTTGCTCACGGAAGACCCGGAATGGGAGCGCTCCCTCGAATGGACCTTCGCACCGATTCGCGCACATGCTCACATAGCCCACATCCGAGCTCGTACATACCATTTCTCGATTTCTCTTGCAACAAGGTCCCCTAGTTTCGCCCTTCACGCCACAGAGATCCTTCGGAGATCCTCGCTCGCCCGGCAGCTTTCGAGCCGCTGCGAGCGGTTTGCTCGATCGCCCGCCCTCGTCATCCAGCTTGTCAAGACAACACAGACCGTCTACGTTTCATCCCATGGCACCTCAACAACCCACCTTCCCGCTCGCCTCCTTGCCGTTCAAGTTGACCGGACTTGCGCGCTGACTCTCAACCTCGTCGATCGCTCCGACCGAGCGACTTCTTTGCGGGTTTCGCTAAGCTGGGCTGCCAATCGCCAGAAACCGAGAGCAGATCGGCAATGGTGTCCAATCGCGGGAGGTACTTGCCGGTCTCGGTCTTGATGACGAAGGCGCAGAGGAGGACGAAGACTGCGACGATGAGGATGAAGACGGCGGGGGACGAAGAGAATGGTGATGGTGAACGTACGCGTCTTCGGCTCTTTCTCGGATGTTCCATTCTGTTTAAGGCGCAAGCACAGACTGACATTGAATTTTTGAACACCTAGGACGAAGGTCAAGTAAAGGGGTCGAGGTGGCGAGTCGCATTCACAATTATTTGCACACTACTTGCCAAACGCGACGAGTACTTCTCAATCCCGCATTGCACCCAACGTCCCTTCCTGGAGTTTGTGATTTACGGATATACTCCCAAGTCGAGACCGATCGACTCAACACATCCGGTTGCATCAAGAGAACCTACGCCTCACCACGACCCAAGGCATCAACGGCTTGACCCCGAACCCAATTGGACATTCGATGACCTTGAGCTCGACGTTCAAGAATAGACCGCGCGACATCATGCAGCGATACCAGGATGCGATGGTGTGCGTTGTCAAACATGGAAAGCCTCCGCTGCTCATCACGATGACGTGCGACCCCGAATCACCAGAAATCAAGACTGCACTGCGGCCGAACGACAAAAGCATGCAACCGTCCGGATCTCATTGCACGAGTGTTTGAAGCCAAGTCCGGCAACAAGCGACATGCAGGCTGTTTCGGCGATGAATGTAGGATGAATGGATTTGTTTCTTTGCTGTACTTCGTAGGGTGTTTTCTTAACCTCTGCGCTGAGATCATGTAGACTGTTCGATTATCCTGACATTTTTTGGATTTGATCCTCCCGTTAATTTAACGGGTTCCCACTGGTAGTTTTAAGGATTGTACTGGAATGGGTGGAGACTGACTTGGACTATTTATTAAAATGCTCTGAACTAGCAACAAACAACAATCAACAACATACGGTGAAGTCAGAGCAAGGGAATTAGTCGCTCAATCTCCGAGATGATAGCTTCGTGGGACATCGTCCCGGACGGACCCCACAACTCCCCCAGCACGGCCTCTTCCGCAGCCACCTCGACATCATTGAACTGGTTATCGAGACCACAATGGTGTCGCAAGATATCGACCAGTTGCTTGATGTTCGTCCATCGTTGTGCGCAGCCTTTCAAAAGGGTGTGATACCTGGTGTTCAAGCGAAGCATGTATTTGGCCTCGCAGGCTCTGCGCGCAGATGGTTCGTTCCAGTCCTCCCAGATAATCTGACCCTCTGGCGTCATGACAAGCTCTTCATTGTTGCCCTGGTTAGGTTCGCGGAACGAAGATTCAATTATGACGTAAAAGAGCGACTCGATGTCGTGCCACCGTTCGTGGACGACACCGAGCGGCTGTTGTGGCTGGGCGAGGATCGAGCAGGCGAGGTAGGGCCAGGTGCCCTGTCAGACGTCGTATAGTCCAAAGGTTAGTGCTGGTCAGAAGCTTCATTCGGAGACACATACAGAGGGGAGGACGCACGGATCGTATTCTGTGGTGCAGCTCGGTGCAAGGCCGATCATGCGGGACGGCGAGGTGATAATCAATGAGGGCGCCGACACCGTCGCGGTCGATGACGACGTTACCGTACGAGATATCCCGGTGGATATACCCCAGCTTGTAGAGGTTTCGGTGTCCTGCATTGTCGTGGGAATAGGCGTGTCGGCTAGGGAGCGCAAACGCA
This sequence comes from Microbotryum silenes-acaulis, assembly GCA_003665825.1. Classification (NCBI taxonomy): domain Eukaryota; kingdom Fungi; phylum Basidiomycota; class Microbotryomycetes; order Microbotryales; family Microbotryaceae; genus Microbotryum; species Microbotryum silenes-acaulis. Next base: position 867,942 of record QPFY01000014.1, read on the forward strand.
AGGCCGCCCAGTTGATTCCCGTGCTCACCTTTGACGACTCCAAGTACGGCCTGGGCGAGTTCCCTGGTCGTGGTCGCCGCGTTGAGGGGCCGATAACACTGTCGGTGGAAGACCACCTCCAGTGCCCGGGGCCCGATACCATCGAAACTTTCATCGTCGCCGAAGAAGGTCGGAAGCGTGCGGAAGTCGTCCCGGTAGATGCCGGCGCTAAGGCTTAAACCCTCGGTGTCGATACGCGACGCAGCGTGCATCTTGCGACGTAGGGCAATCGCATCGTCGAGGCGGGATTGCTCGACCCATGCGACTGTCATAGCGTACTCGGCGGCAGGGGTAGGCGAGGTGTATGACGTGGGGTCGACAGGCGCGTGTCTTGCGGTGACGCGAAAAGCGGAAGTTGCGCGACCCAAGCAGCTTCGGCGTCGGAAGAGGAGCTCCTGGATCTCGAGATCTGAGATATCGCCGAGCTCGGACTCGAAGTCGTGGGCGCGGGGTGGGAGAAACTTGTCCGAGACGACAAAATTGCCGAAACCATCGTCGACCTCGTTCGTCGAGGCCAGCATCCCGAGCCCGCTGTCGTCGAGTTCGATGAGGTGTGACAGCACGCGCCGGAGCAGCACGGCTTCCTGACCGCACTTGCGGGCGCTCGTCGTGAACACCCCACACGCGTTGACGAGGTAGACTTGAAGTACGTCCCCGCAAAGGGTGACCCCGATCGCGTGGGCGCGGAGTGCGGTCGTGCAGATCATGTGTAGCCGCCTAAGCACTTGGTCACGCGCTTCTGCGCTCTTCGTGTCGCTCTCTTTCACCTCAATCGCCACTGCAATCTGCGAGTATGCTCGTTGAGGCGACGGGGGCGTGCCTTTCATCGCCTTTGGGTGCTCTGACTGCGCCCAAACGAACGGAAGATCGGGGGAAGCGGCCACCGCCGCATGCGTCAATATGACGGCGTCGGGGGTCTTCTCCTGCTCCCCGCGATCGGGCGCCAGCTTAATGTGGCTACCCGAGTTGCCGCATCCGACCAGACGTCGATCACCAGTCTACACCCGGGTGCATCAATGATCGGGACACAGTGGTCAGTCATACTCGTGCGGTCGAAGCCAAGCGATAGCACCGGGGCACTCACCACATCCTTGATCGCGTCAGCCATCTCTTTCATCGCAGCCTCTGTCCCCAGTTTCTTCGTCGGTTCGAGTATCTTGGCCTCGTACTTGGAAGGCGTGTCGAGAAAGTACTTTTCCATCGCTTTGGAAAGTCGAGGTTTGCCCATATGGGCGAAGAGCTGTTGCTCCCTCGCTTCCGCCGTGGCCGACATCGACACAACGGGACTCGACCTCATCGGACTCGATTGTGTCGGGGTAACGTTGAGGTCCGACATGCCTAGTAGGCCTACGGCCTCACGTGCACGACCGGTTCGTCCCGGTCGAGTGCTGTTGAAGTTGAGTGGCCCGCGCGACGAGCTGGGCAGTTGGGTCGTGGCGGCTTGGGCGGGGGTCGCAAGAGCAGACGTGCCAACCGACGGGCCTGGCGCGCGGTTTCTGACTCGCAGGCTTCTTCGGAGCGCGGGCCCCGGCGACGCCTCGCCTGAGACGGCTTGGCCCGAGCGCCGGGCGTCCCGACTTTTTTTTTTGTTTTTTTTGTTTTTTTTTTTAGATCCCGACTAGGCACTGCAATTGCCATCGGTTCCAGTCCATGGGTCAATGTTGGGTCAACACTGAGCAGCCAGACCACGCGGAACGAACAGTAGGAGGGCATTCTGACTCACTGTTGATGTCGAGTGTCGATCCACTTGGAGCTCTGAGATCCACACACGGACGAAGAATGTGGATGGACCTCGGATGGGGGAGCGCGAAGATGTACTGCAGTGGCTGGTCAAAGGAAGGGGCGGCTAGTGACCAGCCCCCACTGCCCCGTGACCCATCACGCCCAGGGCCTTCACAGTGAGTTGGCCACAGTGAGTTGGCCCATAATAGACCGAGCTTGGCCTTGTTTTGACTCGTATGACTGACGACACTGGCCCACGCCCGAATTGGGGCCGTTGCAGTGAACGCCGCCGACACTACTAGTAGTAGCTCGACAGCGGACCGAGCGCGCGCCGCGACTGAGCAAGTTCGGAGGAGCGCGCGCCTCGCCGCAAAGAACGCGACGCGCGTGGCACACGGCGCCGACTCGCCCGCTCAGGCTCTTGCCTCGACCTCGACCTCGAGCTCAAGCGTAAATCCCAACACACAGGACCTCGCCGAACTGAGGGACGCGGTCTCTCCGTTGGGATCGTCGAGTCACTCGACCCCAATACGATCGCGCCGGGAGCCGGCCACGGACGAGCGAGCATCCGACAGAGCCGAGAGGATCTCCGAAGCGGTCCAGATGGACCAAAAACATTGTCCGGCCCTCGAGGCCTACTTCTTCGGCCATCCGACCGCTGAGGAGCTCGCTAACAAGATCTGGCCCAAGGAGTCCAAGATTGGCACCGAAGAAGCGCTGGGCGAGGTCATAGCAGGTGTCATCAACAAGGTGAGTCGACGCCTGGGCTACTCGAGGGTGTGTATTCCTTCGAGAGCTGACTCGCCTTCCCATTGCCGTTTGTCTTACTGTTGGACCTCTAGACTGGAGACCGGCGACTGGTCGCCTGCAAGAACTCGACCCAGTACATCAGCGTCGCACCTGACCGCGTAAAGACGACCGACAAGACGGCCGACGTCGTGCTCTTGACCCACGCTGCGGTCGCGCACGACCCAACCCTCCCGAATGTATGGGCCCTTCCCAGTCACGCCGATCCGCAAGCCAAGGAAGCCGCCCCCGATGCGGATCTCGACACCAACGTGAACTTCAACGTGAACGGAACCGGCAAGGGCCAGCATCACGACAAGGACAACAACGCAGAAGAAGAGAGCGCGAACAAGGTCAAGGTCAAGGTCAAGGTCAAGGACAAGGTCAAGGACAAGGTCAAGGACAAGGTCAAGGACAAGGTCAAGGACAAGGACGAGGACAAGGACGAGGACAAGGACGAGGACAAGGACGAGGACAAGGACGAGGACAAGGACGAGGACAAGGACGAGGACAAGGTGGACCTGAACCAGGCCAAACGCTCCTTTACGCAAGTGGCCGCCGTCGGCGAGACCAAAGCCGGCACCTCCAACGCCGAGGGCCAGTTGTTCCGACGGTTGTCGTTACTCCTTGCGACGCCGATTCGAGACTATGCGATCGGGTTCACCCTGCGCGGCGACCATCTCAAAATCTACGTCATGGCTGCTTGCGGGGTGTTCCGCACCAACTCCAGAACGGTCAACAAAGACAACGGAGAGCTGTCGACCTTTCTCTACCGTCTCCTCAAACACAGTGATCGACTTAACGGCGTTCTCGCCACCACGACCTCGCTCGACGACCGCTACGGCCCGTTCACGCTCTGCCCCGACTTCTTTCCGCCGGCGGCCTCAGAATTCATCTGGGGAGCAACGACGATGTCCAACTTCAAGATCGAGGAGCTCATCTTTCGTCGACAAAGAGAGTGCGACCGCGCAACGTCGACATACGAGGGCAAACTTGCTGCAGGCGCCAACATCAGGACCTTTGCAATGACGATCATCTGGGTCGAGGAGTCGCGCAACTCGGACTTGGCCGAGATCCGCAACCTCATCCAAGGAAAGAGACCTCGAGGGCTCGCTCCACTGGTCGGCGTCTTTCGCACCGGGTACAGGACCCTCCCCGTGTTCCTGCCCGGCGACGAATTCCTCGACGGTGTCACCCCGCGAGCCAGGGAGGTCGTCGTTCACGAAGAACGCTACCACCCACTCGCCAGACTCGAAAACACGAAGCAGCTCGCGCGCGCTCTCGAGGGTGCAATTGAGGGTGAGTGCTCAGAGCAGAGCGGGACAGCGCGCTGAAGGGTGTGCCGACACTGACGACCCTTTGCCTTGCGTGACAGGGCACCGTCAGCTATGGAATCACGGCTTCATCCACCGGGACGTGTCCTATGGCAACGTAATGGTGGACCAATACGGCAAAGGAATATTGATCGACTACAATCTGGCGGTGAAGAAGGCTCGAACGGCTGAAGAAGAGTGTCGCCTCAGCCGCTCGGTACGTTCTCGCGTCCGTGCTAGCCCTCAACACGTTCTTGGTCTCACCCAACTCCTTCCCACCCTTCCCCTGTACCATGATCAACCACAGGACACGCTACCCTATATCTCTCGACTCTTGCTCAGCCCCGCAACTGAGGGTGTGGTGCACGAGCGCTGGCACGACATCGAGTCCTTTTTTTATGTGGCGTCCCGCACGGCTTTCCAATCTGAGTCTGCCGGCCCGCCCCCTTTCGAAAAGTCGGACGTTGCGCGTCTCTGGAACGCGTGGAATGCCAAGGATCTCAAAGATGCAGCAAGCAAGGAAAATGGGCTGTCTACGGAACACGGCTTCGAGGAGCTCCTGAACGCATGCGCATCTCATTGGTCTGGCGTGGAGAAGGTTCTGAGTGTCCTGCAGCAAAATTGCTCGCTGGATCAGTCTTTCGCAAGGGTGAGACCCATCAATACAGAGCCAGAACTTGCGTCGCTTTGGAACTCCGGTCAGATGTCGTATGAACACGTCCAGGCGGCTTTCAAGGCCCTTTGCAAGTAGAACCGTGCTCGACATCCGCGTTACTGTTTTGCATTTCTATGGACGAATCTGAATGTAATACTAGACTTCGTACTGCACGTTGCGATCAATCTCCTAGATCGCGCATGCGCAGACCAATCGACATCATCCTGCCGAACCCGATGCGATCGACGACAGGAGTGGGGCGAGCTTCGGTGGGATCACGGCGGCCCGGCTATAACGAAAGCAAGCCTCCATGACCAGACAGGAGCACCAAAGCTTCAGTAGTGTGTTTCGACCTATTTATATGGGCACTTCCCAAATACCAAATGCGGAATCCTCCTGCCAAGCACGAGCAGCTTTAGGAAACGGATAAAATACTAGTAAATTTATCAGCAAGGGTCAGCCTCAAGCGCGCGGGGCACCTGGCGGGAGGATTTGGCATTCGGTATTTGGAAAGTGTCCATTACTCTATTACTCTAACTAATAGAAAAAAAGCTTGAGTTAAGGAATGTACCTAAAATCGCTATCTTTGAGTTGGTTGGGCCGCCTGTGGTGGATGTACCAGCATACTAGTGTCTCTGCCGCACCTGCCTGTGGTGTCCATGTTCCGATCAGAAGTCATGTACAAGCGCTGTGGTGACTCTTTTTTTTTCAGAGCGGTTCCAACGAAGCTACAGCGTTCCGAATATCTTCCCGCTGACATAAAACAATGCTTCCACTCATATTGTATTTAATGAGCCACAAGCGCGTGGCTTTGCATGATATTACTTCTACAGCAGAGCTCAGCCTGACGCACGAGGCGAGGGCTGGCGTCTGTCACGTGATGCGGTGCGCCGGCGGTGTCAGTGTCATTCCGGCAGTCAACCAGCGGCATTAGGGGCTGGACAACAGACCAAAGCACGTAAACACTCCTGCGCCACTCCCTCGAACGTTTCCTTTTTCCCTCCCACTCTCATCCAATCTTAGTGACACTCATTCAAGAACAAAGCCTCGCCACTATCATAATTCGGTCCCAACGTCGCCAGGGAGGGCCACCGCAACCTCGCAACCTCGCCAAGTCTTGGGCGCGAGGGTAGCGCCGTACCATGGGCCTGCTCGAGCGCCCGCGGCTCGACCCTCCTTTTCCTCCCGCTCTGATCAACAGAATCACCCCCCCGCGCGTCATGACAACAATTCAACCGATCTTGGTATTGCGACACGTTTACGAGCCCGCCGTGCAGCTGTGCAGAACGGACAGCGTGCTCAGCGCGATGGCCGACCCGACGCTGAGCCCACCCCACCGCCACCGCCGCAAAGGCGAGTGCGCCGGGCTCGAATCGCGCTCAAACCCCTCAAGCCCCACGTTTCGATCCGCGACGATCTCGGACCCCAGACGGCCGTGTGCACCCACTGCAAGGCTCGACACTGGGAGTGCGAAAGGTCCAAGTCGACCCGACACTTTAGCACGTGCTGCTCGCATGGCAAGGTGCAGCTGCTGCCCCCTCCCCAGCCCAATCTCGAGTATCGGCAGCTTCTTGAAGGCTCATGTAGCGGTCAGTTGCTCCGTCCAACAACATCTGTCTGCAGTAGGCCCACATGCTGAACTGTGCGACAACCTTCCCCCGACAATCTTCCCACGCACACAGAAGCTAAAGCGTTCCGCGAGAACGCCCGGTCGTACAACAACGCGTTGTCGTTTACTTCGCTCGCTGCCCACTGGGACCAAACTCAAGTGGGCACGCTAGGACCCCCCGTGTTTCGTGTATTTGGTCGTCTTTAACATCGACTCGGCGCCCTGATCCCTGCCGTGAACCAACGCCCAGCCTTTGCTCAAACATGGCTCATCGACCCGGCCGAGGCCACCGACACTCGACTTGGACCCGACAGCGCAGACAGTCGCATGCAACGATCTACTTTGACCAAGCTCGAGTCCATGTTGCGTACCGGCAATCGCTTTGTGAGGGAGTTTGCATCAACCAAAGCTCGCGCAGTTCGGGATACGGCCAAAGAGAGGGTCCTGCGCCTCTGCCTACCACGAGGCCGAGACCGACGCACCCACAACCTTCCTACGTCGAGCACGGAGATGGCAATGCATATCTGCGATTCCGACACCAACACGGGAGATCGTGGACCGCAAGACCTTATTCTTGAGGTGCACGATGTTCGATGTCCCGATGGTTGGCCCAAGTACCAAATCGTCAGCTCGCTCCATCCGTCTGCGATGCCTCTCCGGTACCCACTACTCTTCCCCACGGGGAAGATGGCTTCCACCCCAACATTCCTCTTTGCGGTTTCAACCAAGCTGGGCCGCGCATCGCCAGAAACCGAGAGCAGATCGACAATGATGTCCAATTGCGCGAGCTACTTGCCGGCCTTGGTCCAGATGAAGAAGACGAAGAGGAGGACGATGAAGATGAAGATGACGAGGAGGACAAAGAGAATGGTGATGGTGAACGTAAGCTAAGCGTCTTCAGCTCATTCTCACATACCTCTCTGTTGAGACGCACGCTCAGACTGACATAGATTGTTCGAAAATCTAGGACGAAGATCAAGCAAGAGGAGTCGAGGTGGATCAACCCGAGTTTCGCGTTCCCAATTCTTTGCACATTACTTGCACAAACGTGATGCCTACTTCTCAATTCCGCATGCCACCCAGCGTCTCTTCCTCGAGTTCGTGATCGACGGATACTCTCAAGTCGAGACCGATCGACTCAAGTACGTCCGGTTGCAAAGAAAACTTCCGCCTCACCACGGCCCAAGACATCACCGACGCTGTTGCCAACGGCTTGACCCCGGATCAAATTGGACGTTCGGGTGATTTTGGGCTCGACGTTCAAGAATAGCCCGCGGGAGCTCACGCAGCGTTACCAAGGTGCGATGGCTTGCGTTGTCAAATATGGAAAGCCTTCGCTGTTCGTCACGATTTTTTTTACATCATGTATACTCTTCATTCTCCTGCTATTTGATTTTATCCTCCCGTTAATTTAACGGGATCCCACTGGTTTAGAAAACAATCACGACACGAGGACGCGTCTCACGGGTGGGAGCGGCACACGCTGACGCGTTGTCAGGAGCAGACAGGAGAGGCAACATATCGTATGGTCGAATGGCTTCGAGTCAAGATATATGACCAAAGGGTACGGGGAAAGATAGTAAGACCAGGACTGTGATCGATAGCGGCGCGTCAAGCGGCAACGCTGTCCTACGCTGTCGCTCGCTAGTCGCTCGCTAGTCGCTCGCTCCGTTCTACTAGCGTGGTGAGACGGCACGTGACCTAATCACGTCCATCAATGCTACCTTATCCCCTCCGCTAATGATGTAATGATGTAATGATGTTCTAATCGAGCTTCTTCTCGCTACTAATCTAAAGAAGAAATTGACGATGAGTATGCCGAATACGCTTTATACGCAATGGCAGCATTTATAAGATTGGATTACTCCGATACGAGCACATGAGATGAACTTGTTGAACGCCACACCAGCCTCCGTGTTGCGCTAGTTCTCGGGCCATCTAGCAACCCGGGTTGCAGACTGGCAACCTGTGCGGCTACGTCGCTTGGAAGCGAGGGTCGGAGGCGCGCGCAGCGCGCCACTTTCTAGGGTGCTTATATATATAGCTAGAGGTGCACCTCTGAATGTCCGAAGCCCCAAACGGTTATCGACCGTTGGCTGTCGCGTCGACGCGCCGACGCGTCGATCTGCCGCTCGGCGCCAGCCGCCTGCATGTGGTCGCAGTACAACTAAGCAAGGAGGGATGCTATTCGACCCACCTCATATATGGTACTGTGCCGTTCCACACGATTGTTGGTCGACAGGTCATTGAGTCATTGGGCCCGTCAACGACTGCGTATCGTTCAACCGCGACGACTACGTATCGTTCAACCGCGGCCCAGGCCGCCCAGCTTTTGAGGCCGGGAGACCAGCCGAAGTGACGCGCGCGGCAAGCCACTTTCGATCGGCCGCCGCGCGCCAGCAAACGCTCGGACCGCGTTCTCGACGACGTTTGAGCGATTTTTGGAGCATGTAGAACAACTTTTGGTGATATTTCTGGGTGAAGCCGACGTCCGCTAGAAGAGGGTGTAAAAATTCGACAAAAACTTCAGAAAAGAGCGTTCTTCCACATGGGCCTCTGGCTGGCATGGGCTTCCGGGCGCGCTTTCGGCCGCAGGCGCGCGGAGTCCAGAGTTGGGAGTTGCGGAATGCTTATTCATGTCAGGTAATTGACACGTCTCGACCTTTCGCAAAGACCTTTCGCAACAAAGTGAAAGTCGCTTCAACTCTTGCTCTCCCTCACCCTCCTCCCACTCCCTGCTCGTATTCAAGACTTGCCCCGTGACGTCCTTGTCCTAGTGAGTTGGCCTATAATTTATAATGGACCGAGCTTGGCCTTCTGACTCGTATGACTGACGCCACTGGCCCACGCTCGAATTGGGGCCGTTGCAGTGACCGCCCGCGCCGACACCAACCCCGCGCGCCCGAGCGCCGCCGCGTCGACCGTGCCAGTGCGCAGGAGCGCGCGCCTCGCCGCTCAAGTTCCTACCGAGGCCTCAACCTCAACCTCGACCTCGACCCGGCCCTCGACCCCGCCCTCGACCCCGCCCTCGACCTCAGTCGCGACAAACTCGGGCCCGACATCGAGCACAAGCGCAAGCTCAAGCGCAAACCTCGACTTTGCCCCACTCAGCGCCGCGCTCCCTCCCGTCGGTTCGTCGTCGACCCCCTTACGACAGCAGCCTGCCCCCGCCGCCACCCAATCGCTGCCGGCACACCTACCCAGCTCGTCGGCTCGCGCCCCATCAACGCCGGTACGCGCGCCCATCATCCGCGACAAGACTCGAGCAGGGCGAGCAGGTCGTTCACGCGAGGCCGTAGGCCTGTCAGGCATGTCGGACCTCGACGATGCCTTGCCACGCTCGAGTCCGATGAGGTCGAGTCCCGTTGTGTCGATGTCGGCCACGGCGGAAGCGAGGGAGCAACAGCTCTTCGCCCATATGGGCAAACCTCGACTTTCCAAAGCGATGGAAAAGTACTTTCTCGACACGCCTTCCAAGTACGAGGCCAAGATACTCGAACCGACGAAGAAACTGGGGACAGAGGCTGCGATGAAAGAGATGGCTGACGCGATCAAGGATGTGGTGAGTGCCCCGGTGCTATCGCTTGGCTTCGACCGCACGAGTATGACTGACCACTGTGTCCCGATCATTGATGCACCCGGGTGTAGACTGGTGATCGACGTCTGGTCGGATGCGGCAACTCGGGTAGCCACATTAAGCTGGCGCCCGATCGCGGGGAGCAGGAGAAGACCCCCGACGCCGTCATATTGACGCATGCGGCGGTGGCCGCTTCCCCCGATCTTCCGTTCGTTTGGGCGCAGTCAGAGCACCCAAAGGCGATGAAAGGCACGCCCCCGTCGCCTCAACGAGCATACTCGCAGATTGCAGTGGCGATTGAGGTGAAAGAGAGCGACACGAAGAGCGCAGAAGCGCGTGACCAAGTGCTTAGGCGGCTACACATGATCTGCACGACCGCACTCCGCGCCCACGCGATCGGGGTCACCCTTTGCGGGGACGTACTTCAAGTCTACCTCGTCAACGCGTGTGGGGTGTTCACGACGAGCGCCCGCAAGTGCGGTCAGGAAGCCGTGCTGCTCCGGCGCGTGCTGTCACACCTCATCGAACTCGACGACAGCGGGCTCGGGATGCTGGCCTCGACGAACGAGGTCGACGATGGTTTCGGCAATTTTGTCGTCTCGGACAAGTTTCTCCCACCCCGCGCCCACGACTTCGAGTCCGAGCTCGGCGATATCTCAGATCTCGAGATCCAGGAGCTCCTCTTCCGACGCCGAAGCTGCTTGGGTCGCGCAACTTCCGCTTTTCGCGTCACCGCAAGACACGCGCCTGTCGACCCCACGTCAATCACCTCGCCTGCCCCTGCCGCCGAGTACGCTATGACAGTCGCATGGGTCGAGCAATCCCGCCTCGACGATGCGATTGCCCTACGTCGCAAGATGCACGCTGCGTCGCGTATCGACACCGAGGGTTTAAGCCTTAGCGCCGGCATCTACCGGGACGACTTCCGCACGCTTCCAACTTTCCTCGGTGATGATGAAAGCTTCGATGATATCGGGCCCCGGGCACTGGAGGTGGTCTTCCACCGACAGTGTTATCGGCCCCTCAACGCGGCGACCACGACCAGGGAACTCGCCCAGGCCGTACTTGGAGTCGTCAAAGGTGAGCACGGGAATCAACTGGGCGGCCTTGCGTTTGCGCTCCCTAGCCGACACGCCTATTCCCACGACATTGCAGGACACCGAAACCTCTACAGGCTGGGGTATATTCACCGGGATATTTCGTACGGCAACGTCGTCATCGACCGCGACGGTGTCGGCGCCCTCATTGATTATCACCTCGCCGTCCCGCATGATCGGCCTTGCACCGAGCTGCACCACAGAATACGATCCGTGCGTCCTCCCCTCTGTATGTTTCTCCGAGTGAAGTTTCTGACCAGCGCTAACCTTTGGACTATACGACGTCTGACAGGGCACGTGGCCCTACCTCGCCTGCTCGATCCTTGCCCAGCCAAAACAGCCGCTCGGTGTCGTCCACGAACGGTGGCACGACATCGAGTCGCTCTTTTACGTCATAATGGAATCTTCGTTCCGCGAACCTAACCCGGGCAACAATGAAGAGCTTGTCATGACGCCAGAGGGTCAGATTATCTGGCGGCGCTGGAACAGCCCAGAAGCGAACCAAGTCTATGTCAACAAAAAAATACTTTGCATGGACGAGGCATACGAACCTGTACTCGAAGGCTGCGCACATCGATGGACGAACATCAAGCAACTGGTCGATATCTTGCAACACCATTGTGGTCTTGATAACCAGTTCACTATTTTCAAGGTGGCTGCGGAAGAGGCCAAGCTGGGGGAGTTGTGGGGTCCGTCCGGAACGATGTCGCACGAGTCCATCATCTCGGACATTGAGCAGCTGCTTCCCTTGCTCTGAAGTGACCACCTTTGCGCTGAGCTTAAATATAGTTGCTCGTTGTTAGTTCAGAATATTGCAATAGATACCCCAGGTCAATTTCCGTCCGTTCCAGTATAATTCCAGGCTGGACATAGGACTGCGCCAGTGGTGCCTTCATTCGGCTCGACTGCGCAGAGTTTTTGGGCTAAGCCGTAGTCTGGGATGGCCGTACGTCATTCAGGCTTCGTTCATAGAAAGTTTCTTCTGAAAATCAAGGTTGTTGTCATACCATGTGAAAAAACGCGTAGCCTTGAGCCAACCAAATGAAAACTAAAGCCCCGCCTCAGAATCCTGTCTCTGATCTCACTGACCCTGCAGAGGGCCGATCCACTGAGCGACGTTTTTGGCGGGTAATACCCATCTGAATGGGTATTCCCTGGGCAGCGGTATTACCCGTGGAGGGGGGTATTACCCATCTCAACGGGTAATACCCGCTCGGTGGGTGGGATTACGACGGCCCGGCTATAACGAAAGCAAGCCTCCATTGACCAGACAGGAGCACCGAAGCTTCAGTAGTGTTTTTCAACCTGTTTATATGGGCACTTTTCAAATACCAAATACCAAATCCCCCCGCCAGCTGCCCGCCAGCTCTGCGCGCGCTGTCCAACGCAATCCTTGCAAAGATGCTCGGGCGATTTGGGCGAGCGCCATCTGGTATTCGAGAGGGCCATAGCAAAAACAAAAACAAAACCCTGAAATGGGACGATCCCGGGATGATCCCGGGATCGTCCCATTTCAGGGGGGGGGGGTTTGGCACCGTTTTGCTATGGCGGCGGCCCCCGCTGCCTTCGGCCACTGAGAGCGCTCGCGATCTCCGAAATGGAAAATAATCGAATGCGGTTCATCACGACACATCATACATACATCATCGGAGCGGTATTCGGGCTGGCGGAGCAATGAACCGCCGCCCACACAATCACGTGTTCGAGCGCTCACCCGGAGATGGTGACGGTCAGCGATCATGGAAGTCGGGCTTCACATGATCAAGCGACAATGCGCGTTGGGGTTCACACGATGATGTGAAGACATGTTCGGGTTGATGTGCATTACATCACAAACCGTCCTTTCCCATGTACCCATCCGCTCCTTCATCGTGTTCCAACACCGTCCGACGGACACCACCATCACAATTTCCATATCAATCATGTCAGCCGTCAGCGCAACACGGTCACCGTCGAATCGAATGTTTTCAGGCATCGACTGGCGTATCCGGTGGTGCAAACACGGTGTCAGAGAGGGAGGGCCGTCCAGGTTCGAGGTATCGCCGAGTCGAAGCTCGAGTGGACCGAACGAGTTGAGTCGCGATTCGGCCAAGTTGGGCACATCAAGGCGGACACAGTTGAGTCATTCGGTTCTTGACCGTCCATCGCGTATTGTCGGGTTGTCTGGAAGACGGATGGGTCCAGCTGATTGGTGATCGTCCTCGTGCCGAACGGGTCGAATCAAGACGAAGCTGCCGAGTGCCGAGCCAACCGAGATAAGCGCGGTAGAGTCAAGCTGATCTCAAGAAGATAACAAAACTTGGGTCGAGAGAGGTTGTATTGGCGATTGTAGCATTCGAACCACAAGCTTGTGGCATGGGGTGTGGCCGATGTGTGAGCAAGTCGGCGCGAAGCGGGGATGGGCGACATGCGAGTCGGACGCAGCGCGCCAAGGTTGTCGGGCAACGCTACGGAACACAGAATGAAATGATGTCAGTATAAACGGGCTGAGAAGATGTAGACCTGGGTTGGAGATGCAAGCATACCGGGCTGGGGACCTGACTGATCGAGCTGATACGCCGGTGTGGATGCGAAGATCACGGGGATGTGTTGAGCTGAGTGCGGCAACACAAATCAAGACGAGGTGAGGTCAAGCGTGGCGATAGGTGAACTTGCCAGATGAGTTGAGAATGGGGCGATCGTGGGATTGGCGCTCATGGTGAGTAGGTCAGTTGATGACGGTGAGTCCATGGCGATCGAGCACGAGTGCGGTGAAAGGTTGACGGTCGAGGCGGTCGAGGCGGTCGAGGCGGCCATCGCGAGGTGCGAGCGGATCATTCCTTCGCACGTGATGATGATGGGATGAGCACGGACGAGGACACGACCGAGCTGGAGAGGTCTGTCAGTTCGGTCGGTCGATCGGATCGAAGGTCGATGATGGGTGCGGATGGGCATCGGTCAAATGTTCGCCGAGTCGAGCAACAGATGTTCCGACAAGCTCTGAGCTTGCCGCGTCGATGAGATTCTTCGGTTCGATCAAGAAAGGGATGTGACAGCGAGTGATTGCACTCGAGCGATCGGTCGACGTGGACGACGCGAGTGAACGATGTGGGGGTGGCGGAGGTGATCGTGACAGGTCGACAGTAGCGTTCGGGATGGGGCGACGAGGATCGAGTGATGTGTGCATCGATTTGAGGCCACAGGAAAGTTGGGCATCTCTTCATGGTGCTGATGTGGGTTGTGCAGTATGATCGCAGAGTATGGTCCTACAAGTCACAGAGCGGGTCGGTGCGAGGCTCAGATGGCAGCGAGTCGGCCAACGCGCGATCCGAGCTAGAGTGATGCGCAGCAAAGGCGATCATGAGGTGAGCGATTTCAGTTCCCGCTGAATACTATGTGAGCTCACCACATTCATCGGTCGAGCAGCGAGAAGGCGACCTGGGTGAACGAGGCGATGCGGTGACCGAGCACGTGTCCGACCGAAAACGCTCGAGCGATGCATCGACGTGAGCTTGAAGGCTGCTGAAAGTGACCTCGCTCTCTCAGGTTGCAGTCTTAGTTGTATCGTGTTGAAGATGGCAGTGTTGTTGACCACGTTGTGCGACGTCGCACCGTGCGCGAATCAGTCGGCTTGAAGTGACACGTCGAGCTGTAGGTGAGAGAGATCGAGTTGCATCTTGCAGATGGCATGGCGCATGCGAACGATGTGAAAGCATGTGACGTCGAGGTGTGGCGTGGTGCGATCAGTGCCGAGTCCGAGTCCGAGTCGAGTGGTCCGAGTGAGAACTGAGTGGGAAGAGGGAAAGGGGCGTTGGCGCGCGCGAACGTGAAGTCGAGCCAATCAGCTCATCAAGCGCGCGAGAGTCGAGACCCCCAAAGCCATGTACTTACAATGGCTGTTTTTGGCTGTATTGCGGGTCTGTGTTGAATGTACCAGCATACTGTTGAGTCTGCCGCAGCTTCTCCCCAGATTGTCGTCCCAATCAGACGTCATGTACGAACACTTCTGTATTTTTTGGACCATAGTAAGAATCGACTCGCTACAGCCCGAGTACGCTTTTTGCCGTGTCTCTCAGGCTGACTGAGCGGTTTTTGTAGTATTCACAATCGGGCGAGACACTTCTTCTATTCTATAGAGCCGGCAAGAAGCGACCGCTTCGATCTGACCGGCACACAAACCAAGGCAAGGAGTCTACCGCGCCAGGCCGCGCCCCCTGCCCGACAATTTCCGACAATTTCCGAATGGGAATCTCATTTCGGATCCCATCTCGGTTCAGCGCTCTGGGCTCAGGGTTACTCGGTGCACGGAGTTTCACGCTGCACTGCCAGTTCTTGGTGCACGGGAGTTTCATGCTGCACTGCGACTTCGACCCGTGTCGCCTTCCGGCGTCGAACAACAGAAAATACTCAGGGCGCGGGAGTGTCACACTGCACTAGTACTGCGATTTTGACCCGGGTCGCCTTCCAGCGTCGAATAAGTGGATTTCAGCAGTGCACGAGCAATTCCCCGTGCACCGCGATTTGGCGGTTTTGACCCGTGTCGCCTTCCAGCGTCGAATAAGTGGATCTCATCAGTGCACGAGCAATTCCCCATGCACTGTCACTTTTCATTTTCACTGGGGATTTGGGGTTCTAATCCAAAACGTAACCCGGAATCGGGCTGTACCCCACCTATGATACCTATATACTGGAGCGTCCATTCTCCTCCGAAAATCCTGTCATCTTTCGACGACAGCAGCATATGAACCTTCATTTCCTCTCGAATCCTGTCATCTTTCGACGACAGCAGCATATGAACCTTCATTTTCTCTCGAAACCTGTCATCTTTCGACGACAACAGATCTGGAGCGTCCATTTCCTCCGAAAATCCTGTCATCTTTCGACGACAGCAGCACATGAACCTTCATTTCCTCTCGAATCCTGTCATCTTTCGACGACAGCCACTCTTGAACGTCCATTTCCTCCGAAAATCCTGTCATCTTTCGACGACAGCAGCATATGAACCTTCATTTTCTCTCGAAACCTGTCATCTTTCGACGACAACAGATCTGGAGCGTCCATTTCCTCCGAAAATCCTGTCATCTTTCGACGACAGCAGCACACGAACCTTCATTTCCTCTCGAATCCTGTCATCTTTCGACGACAGCCACTCTTGAACGTCCATTTCCTCCGAAAATCCTGTCATCTTTCGACGACAGCAGCATATGAACCTTCATTTTCTCTCGAAACCTGTCATCTTTCGACGACAACAGATCTGGAGCGTCCATTTCCTCCGAAAATCCTGTCATCTTTCGACGACAGCAGCATATGAACCTTCATTTTCTCTCGAAACCTGTCATCTTTCGACGACAACAGATCTGGAGCGTCCATTTCCTCCGAAAATCCTGTCATCTTTCGACGACAGCAGCACATGAACCTTCATTTCCTCTCGAATCCTGTCATCTTTCGACGACAGCCACTCTTGAACGTCCATTTCCTCCGAAAATTCTGTCATCTTTCGACGACAGCAGCATATGAACCTTCATTTCCTCTCGAAACCTGTCATCTTTCGACGACAACAGCTCTGGAGCGTCCATTTCCTCCGAAAATCCTGTCATCTTTCGACGACAGCAGCACACGAACCTTCATTTCCTCTCGAATCCTGTCATCTTTCGACGACAGCCACTCTTGAACGTCCATTTCCTCCGAAAATCCTGTCATCTTTCGACGACAGCAGCATATGAACCTCCATTTCCTCTCGAAACCTGTCATCTGTCGACGATAACATCTCTTGAGCGTCTATTTCCCCAGAATGTCCTGTCGTTTTTCGACGACAGCTGCTCCTCGACGGATCCTGTCAACTTTCGATAGCAGCGACTCCTCAGCGCTGAGTACCGTCTTGGGCGGATCGCGCCATCACATCACGGGCATCATGAAGTCCTGTCATCGTTCGACGCCAGGGTCACTGTTTGTTCGCTAACCCGTTCTACCCGTTCCCAACCCGTTCTAACCCGTTCATAGCCCATTCTAACCCGTTCATAGCCCGTTCTAACCCGTTCTAACCCTGAGAGGTAACCCCAAGGGGTACCCCTTTATCCCTTATACTGAGTACGCTCGAGCGATGCATCGACGTAAGGTAGGACACTGCTGAAAGTAACCACTCCCTCTCCGGGTGCAGTTTCAGTTGTACGGTGTTGAAGATGGCAATGTTGGACATGTCGTTATCCGTGTTGTGCGACGTCGCACCGTGCCCGAATCAGTCGGGTCGAGGTGACACGTTGCGCCGAAGTTGAGAGAGATCAAGTTGCATCTTGCAGATTGCGTGGCGCATGTGAGCGATGTGAAAGCATGTGAAGTGTGTGGCGTGGTGCGATCAGTGCCGAGTCCGTGTCGAGTGGTGCGAGTGGTGCGAGTGAGTGGGGAGAGGGAAAGGAGCGTTGGCGCGCGCGAGTCCGAAGTCGAGCCAATCAGCTAACCAAGCACGCGCAAGATCCCGAACTTGAAGCTCGGCGCACTCGGCCGTGAGATTGGTCTCCGATTGGCTCAGGTCCAGTCAACCTTCCAAGGCGTATATCTTTTTGAAACCCGAAAAGGGATGCGAGAAAGTTTCAAGGCTAGAGAGAGCGAGTAATTCCGAGGTCAGCGCTTGCCGGGGGTCGTTGAACGAGTGAGTCGGCCGGCATCCGCGGCAAAAACTTGGTCGATTGGTCCAGGTCACTGAGCATGCTTGTACAATTGACTTTGTTTTACTGAGCAGATGTTCTTGGCATGTAGACGAGCTATGTCGGAAGATTTGAGGAAAAGACATCGTATTCGGGAGCAGATCTTTGCTTCAATGAAGAGCGAGATCATCGCGCAATGGTAGACGAAACTCAGAGTCATGTCGGGCGTGTCCCGTAAGCAGGTCTCCGTCTCTCGCAGACCGCAATGCTGTGAAATGCATCAAAAGGCGGGTTGAGCTCTCAGGTGATATCTGGCGGCGTGAATACAGCTTGAGCATAGGGTTCCTCCAAGAGAACATCGGTGAAAAGATGACGCGGTCGGCACTTCGTTTGCGGACGAGTTTTAGCTCGGACGCCTTCGACGATGATTGTAGATCTGTGTGAGGTCGATCTGACGACGCTTGGTCGGTGAAAAGGTCTTCATTTGAAATAGTACAAGGAGAGGTTGATGGTGCCCAGAGAAATGTGGCCTCGTTAGCACTGTCGGCGAAAAGACTCGATTGTCCGACGTTCATGATTTCCTAGTACTATACATGGCCTTTGACTTGCAAAATCACCACTCGAGGATGATCTCTAGGAATTTTTTGATGTAATGATGTATAAACAAGGTTTAATTCATACAGCCACTTGTCTCTCGTCACAGACCACGTGGGAGCGAGCGAAGCGGCGTGGGTTGGCTGTGTGCGGACACCTCCCAGCCATGTCCGTCCTGCCACGCCACGTCCACAATCGCGACCAACAAGTGGACGGACACGAGATCTGCGGTACAGACACGACAATTTCGAATCATCATATGTAAAATACATATGCTATCATGTTCTCCTTGCAGATTCAAAGTGATTATAGTCTACAATTGTTCAACAGCATCAGTATTATCTGATATCATGGGCCTAAAATCAAGGGACGGACATGGGGTCACGGCACGGACACGAGATCTGCGGTACGGACATGACAAGTTCGAATCTCAAGAGTACTAAAATACCCATGCTATCATGTTCTCCTTGCAGATTCAAAGTGGGTCTACTCGTATAATTGTTCAACTTGTGTGCCTGAAATCAAGTGGACGGACATGTCCGTACATTTGTTCTGGGCCGAGGACAAGAAGCAGTGGACCGCGCGGGCGCTCCAAAGTCGTCAAGGCCACAATGACTAGTGTAGTTGAGTATACTGAAAAAACAGCGCAGAATAGGACAAATCAAGCGTATAAAAGCCAGCTGTGATCGTGACAGAGCTGCAATAAACTTATCAACGTCTACAAGTCCTCAAGTCTGCCGTGGCTCAGCTCTAACGCCACACCGAAGCCCGAGATGGGAACCCCATTTCGGAGATCGCGAGCGCTTTTAGCCGAAGCCCGAATGGGGTTTCCAGTTCGAAGATGCTGGGCGCTCCTGGCCGAAAGCTGCGAGGGTCGGCCTCAAGCGCGCTGGTGGGAGAATTTGGCATTTGGCATTTGCCCTGGTATGGAAAGTGCCCAAATAGTGAGATCTGAATCGGCACCGGCCGGTGCGAGAAGAGGAATCAAGCGCAGTCATTCCCTCGAGTGAGATCTGTTTCGGCACCGGCCGGTGCGGGAACAGGAATCGAGCGCAGTCATCTCCTTCGAGTGAGATCTGATCCGGCACCGGCTGGTGCGAGAACAGGAATCTGAGTCGGCACCGTCCGGTGCGAGAACAAGGATCTGATTCGGCACCGGACGGTGCGGGAACGAGAATCTGAGTCGGCACCGGCCGGTGCGAGAACAGGAATCTGAGTTGGCACCGTCCGGTGCGAGAACAAGAATCGGCACCGGACGGTGCGAGAACAAGAATCTGAGTCGGCACCGGACGGTGCGGGAACAAGAATCGGCACCGGCCGGTGCGAGAACAAGGATCTGAGTCGGCACCGGACGGTGCGAGAACAAGAATCGGCACCGGACGGTGCGAGAACAGATATTGAGTGCAATCTGTCTGCAGTGCATGGCCGCGCCGAACAGTGCAAGCTACACTGGGTTGTGCTGATGTTGAGTCGATGCAATGAAGATCAAAAACACAGTATCACGTGACTTTTTTACCTCTGGGGCTACGACCTAACTCCAAGAGCTAACTCTTTTTCAGGGGGGGGGGGGGGGGGGTCATTTACCCATAGACTCCACCGAACCGAGCCGTTGAGGATCTGCCACGGGATGGTGAGCCGCACTTCACGCGACCAGAGCCTGTTTTCTTGCGTGATTCGTTACAATTATTAGTATTCTTGCCGTTGTCCATCTGTAGCAATGGCAGTGAAGACTCACATTTAGTGTTCCAATGACCCGGATTCTCACCCGTACAAAGTCAATCCTTCCGCTGTGTCACTGACGTTCAATGTCTGTTTTTCGTATCAGTTTTAACGTCATATCTAAGACTGCAAAACCATGTCAAGGGATAACTCACGCATGCAGTGTCACCAGCTGACGGTGAAGAAACAACTCGAGGGTTGACATTCAAAGAGGACGTGTTGAAGGGAATTGCTGCTTGGTAGTTTTCCATTAGCTTCTGAACAATCCCACACCAAGAGCACAGTTCATGAAGTTACTTACTCGAATTCGTAGCTATGTTGCATGCGGCAGGCATTTCTTGATCCCGTATTCGTTGCAGAGCCTCCACGACGACCGATTCGGGCGTTGCGAGCTCGAGGTGGCGATGGGATGAGGTGCGATGGGTAAGGTGTGAAGAGCAGGAGGGAGAAAGATGGTGAAGCCTGCGCCTCAGTTTAAACCGGACTCATAGAATGTCGTGGAAGGCCGCGGAACGTCGTGGAGTGAAGCCCTGTGTCGGCAAGCCCGTGACACGCTGGCGGGGCCCCTAACGGCGAAATTGGCGCACTGGCCGACCCATTCTGAAACAGCGCTAGCTAGCTCAGGGGACGCGCTGGACCGAGAGCCGTTGCAGTAGCGAAACTGTTATGACGTCACGCCACGTGGTTTGTCTTTTGTTCTCTGACGTTCTTTGTCTCCCGTGCTTACGTGTATATGTATATTTAGATTAGATAGATTTAGATTAGACTAGGTTCGGCGGCGCGCTCCGCGCGCCACCTCACAACGTAACCGTTGACCCGCTGCAATGTGATGTAGTTTGCTGCAACAGCTGTGGTACTGTTGAGTAACGGAAGCGTAGTGGTTGAAGTCGGGAAAGAAGCGCGCGATGACGATCAAATGTACACAGCCTTCATTTCATCACTGAACCACTTTTTGGTTCTCTGGGAGCCCGATGATGGGCTCAGACCGTTGTCGAGACCCGCGTCGTGTGGACCTTCTCACGGGTCCCTCCCGACATCGACATGATGAAGCAAAACTCTGACACCGTCCACATTCGTTGCTCGGGACAACGCGACATACAACTGGCCGTGAGAAAAGACGGGCGTCTCCAGACACACTCTTACCTGTCCGAGTGACTGCCCCTGCAACTTGTTGAACGTCATAGCCGTTGCCAGTCGAATCGGAAACTGCGTCCGATGCAGAGTGAACGGAAGCTCAGCTGATGACCCTGTCTTCAGCGTGATCCGTTGCAACAAAACGGGCTGTCCAGCACGATCTCCTGTGAGAATGATGGCCTCGAGCATGCGGGTGTGTAACCGAGTTAACAACAGTCTTCTGGTCTGATCAACCCGGATCTGTTCCTCGTGGTCGCCGGCAGGAGAAGCTCACGTGGGAGCGCGATAGAGTCTTCTGTTTTGTTCGCCGATCCGTCTCCAACTCCTAAGAGCCAATCTGCAAAGTCCTGTACGTTTGCCCGTTCCGTTTCAGTCATGCGGTCTGCAGCGGCCAGAAGATGCATTGTTGGTCTGCGCTCGCACCGTGCGCTGTTAGTATAGGGTCCAAAAGTCAGGCAAGGACTACTGCTTACAGAGAGATGCAGCACCTCAACTTCCCCCCAGAAGTCAGCATTCCATGAAGCAAGCGTCGACGGTTTGTGCAGGCGATAATTACGGGAAGGCACTGCTTCGGATCCCCTGTGATGTCACAGTCCAACCGGTCAGTTAGTCATCCTGCCCTGCGCTGTGCTGTTGAAAGATCGGTACATACCTGCCAACACGACGTTCAGTCCACCAAACCGAGCCGTTGACGATCGCACATCTTGCAACATCCTGCCCACCAGCTGGAAACATCGACGGTGCTGCATCGGTGCCTCGTCCCGGACGATCAAGTCGCACATCCGAAAAAGCTCGGCGAGCTGTCCTTGTTTAGGAATAATGCACGTAGAGTCGTCGAAGATGTCGATCGGGATCTTGAACCGTGGATGTGCCGTTCTGCCTTTTGGCAGTAGCAGTGCAGCGATCCCCGATGATGCAACGGCAAGAGCGTATGTTCCCTCTGACCGAACCCGAGCAAGGACCGTTTTTTCCAAGAACGTTTTGCCTGCCCCTCCCCGATGACTTGGGAATGACGGCGAGGCATTGCTTCGGATCCCCTGTGATGTCACAGTCCAACAACCGGTCAGTTAGTCATGCTGCCCTACAACCGGTCAGTTAGTCATGCTGCCCTGCGCTGTGCTGTTGAAAGATTGGTACATACCTTGGGAATAACGGGAAGGCATTGCTTCGGATCCCCTGTGATGTCACAGTGCAACGGGTCAGTTAGTCATGCTGCCCTGCGTTTTGCTTTTGAAAGATTGGTGCATACGTTGGGAATAACGGGAAGGCATTGCTTTGGATCCCCTGTGATGTTACAGTCCAACAACCGGTCAGTTAGTCATGCTGCCCTGCGCTTTGCTTTTGAAAGATTGGTACACACCTGCCAATACGACGGTCATTCCACCGAACCGAGCCGTTGAGGATCTGCCACGGTTCGGTGAGCCGCACTTCACGCGACCAGAGCCTGTTTTCTTGCGTGATTCGTTACAATTATTAGTATTCTTGCCGTTGTCCATCTGTAGCAATGGCAGTGAAGACTCACATTTAGTGTTCCAATGACCCGGATTCTCACCCGTACAAAGTCAATCCTTCCGCTGTGTCACTGACGTTCAATGTCTGTTTCTCGTATCAGTTTTAACGTCATATCTAAGACTGCAAAACCATGTCAAGGGATAACTCACGCATGCAGTGTCACCAGCTGACGGTGAAGAAACAACTCGAGGGTTGACATTCAAAGAGGACGTGTTGAAGGGAATTGCTGCTTGGTAGTTTTCCATTAGCTTCTGAACAATCCCACACCAAGAGCACAGTTCATGAAGTTACTTACTCGAATTCGTAGCTATGTTGCATGCGGCAGGCATTTCTTGATCCCGTATTCGTTGCAGAGCCTCCACGACGACCGATTCGGGTGTTGCGAGCTCGAGGTGGCGATGGGATGAGGTGCGATGGGTAAGGTGTGAAGAGCAGGAGGGAGAAAGATGGTGAAGCCTGCGCCTCAGTTTAAACCGGACTCATAGAATGTCGTGGAAGGCCGCGGAACGTCGTGGAGTGAAGCCCTGTGTCGGCAGGCCCGTGACACGCTGGCGGGGCCCCTAACGGCGGAATTGGCGCACTGGCCGACACTACCCGAGGTCTGGCATAGATCTCGGCAGTGGCAGGAACTGGATGATTGAAGGAACTACGCTACGATGTGGTAGACACGCAAAACAGGTCGTCTCAGCCTGCTTCAGGAAGCAGAGGGTCATGTGCCAGGCTGCTTTGATGGGAAATGGAACCTCGGCGAACGTAGACGAAACGGTCTGTCGCTGACTCGCTGGCCGACCCAGGCTGAAATAGCGCTAGCGAACTGGGACGCGCTGGACCGAGAGCTGCTTATGACGTCACGCCACGTGGTTTGTCTCCCGTTCTATGACGTTCTTTGTCTCCCATTCTATGACGTTCTTTGTCTCGACAGATTCGTTTATGTAATTAGTAGGATGTAATTAGTAGGATGACGTTCTTTGTCTCGACAGATTCGTTTATGTAATTAGTAGGATGTTCTAATCGAGCTTCTTCTCGCTACTAATCCTTATCCTTACTATCCTTAAAACTAAATAATAATAAACGTCGTCGAGACAAACCACGTGGCAAGACAAACCACGTGGCGTGACGTCATAGGCAGCTCTCGGTCCAGCGCGTCCCAGCTAGCTAGCGCTGTTTCAGCATGGGTCGGCCAGCCACAGACCGTTTCGCCTCCGTTCGCTGAAGTTCCAACCTGTTCCAACGTTCGCCGAGGTTCCATTTCCATCAACGCAGCCTGGCACATGACCCTCTGCTTCCTGAAGCAGACTGAGACGACCTGTTTTGCGTGTCTACCACATCGTAGCGTAGTTCCTTCAATCATCCAGTTCCTGCCACTGCCGAGATCTATGCCAGACCTCGGGTAGTGTCGGCCAGTGCGCCAATTCCGCCGTTAGGGGCCCCGCCAGCGTGTCACGGGCCTGCCGACACAGGGCTTCACTCCACGACGTTCCGCGGCCTTCCACGACATTCTATGAGTCCGGTTTAAACTGAGGCGCAGGCTTCACCATCTTTCTCCCTCCTGCTCTTCACACCTTACCCATCGCACCTCATCCCATCGCCACCTCGAGCTCGCAACACCCGAATCGGTCGTCGTGGAGGCTCTGCAACGAATACGGGATCAAGAAATGCCTGCCGCATGCAACATAGCTACGAATTCGAGTAAGTAACTTCATGAACTGTGCTCTTGGTGTGGGATTGTTCAGAAGCTAATGGAAAACTACCAAGCAGCAATTCCCTTCAACACGTCCTCTTTGAATGTCAACCCTCGAGTTGTTTCTTCACCGTCAGCTGGTGACACTGCATGCGTGAGTTATCCCTTGACATGGTTTTGCAGTCTTAGATATGACGTTAAAACTGATACGAGAAACAGACATTGAACGTCAGTGACACAGCGGAAGGATTGACTTTGTACGGGTGAGAATCCGGGTCATTGGAACACTAAATGTGAGTCTTCACTGCCATTGCTACAGATGGACAACGGCAAGAATACTAATAATTGTAACGAATCACGCAAGAAAACAGGCTCTGGTCGCGTGAAGTGCGGCTCACCGAACCGTGGCAGATCCTCAACGGCTCGGTTCGGTGGAATGACCGTCGTATTGGCAGGTGTGTACCAATCTTTCAAAAGCAAAGCGCAGGGCAGCATGACTAACTGACCGGTTGTTGGACTGTAACATCACAGGGGATCCAAAGCAATGCCTTCCCGTTATTCCCAACGTATGCACCAATCTTTCAAAAGCAAAACGCAGGGCAGCATGACTAACTGACCGGTTGTTGGACTGTGACATCACAGGGGATTCGAAGCAATGCCTTCCCGTTATTCCCAAGGTATGTACCAATCTTTCAAAAGCAAAACGCAGGGCAGCATGACTAACTGACCCGTTGCACTGTGACATCACAGGGGATCCGAAGCAATGCCTTCCCGTTATTCCCAAGGTATGTACCAATCTTTCAACAGCACAGCGCAGGGCAGCATGACTAACTGACCGGTTGTTGGACTGTAACATCACAGGGGATTCGAAGCAATGCCTTCCCGTTATTCCCAAGTCATCGCCTACACAAATCGTCGATTTCGTTGATGCTCCGGGAGGGGCAGGCAAAACGTTCTTGGAAAACACGGTCCTTGCTCGAATTCGGTCAGAGGGAACATACGCTCTTGCCGTTGCATCATCGGGTATTGCTGCACTGCTACTGCCAAAAGGCAGAACGGCACATCCACGGTTCAAGATCCCGATCGACATCTTCGACGACTCTACGTGCATTATTCCGAAACAAGGACAGCTCGCCGAACTTTTTCGGATGTGAGACTTGATCGTCCGGGACGAGGCACCGATGCAGCACCGTCGATGTTTCCAGCTGGTGGACAGGATGTTGCAAGATGTGCGATCGTTAACGGCTCGGTTTGGTGGACTGACTGTCGTGTTGGCAGGTATGTACCGATCTTTCAAAAGCAAAACGCAGGGCAGCATGACTAACTGACCGGTTGTTGGACTGTAACATCACAGGGGATTCGAAGCAATGCCTTCCCGTTATTCCCAAGTCATCGCCTGCACAAATCGTCGACGCTTGCATTATGGAATGTTGACTTCTGGGGGGAAGTTGAGGTGCTGCATCTCTCTGTAAGTAGCGGTCCTTGCCTGACTTTTAGACCCTATACTAACAGCGGCACGGTGCAAGCGCAGACAAACATGGGTCTTCTGGCCGCTGCAGACCGCATGACCGAAACGGAACGGGCAAAGGCACAGGACTTTGCAGATTGGCTCTTAGGAGTTGGGGACGGCTCGGCGAACAAAACAGAAGACTCTATCGCGCTCCCACGTGAGCTTCTCCTGCCGGCGACCACGAGAAACAGATCCGGGTTGATCAGACACGTCTGTCCCGTCCTCGCGCTCGAACTGGACAATATGTCAATAGGCGAAAAAGTCGAATACTTCCGAGATCGAGCAATTCTGGCGCCCAAAAACGCGAAGGTGGATCAGAAACGGCAGAAGACTGTTGTTAACTCGGTTACACACCCGCATGCTCGAGGTCATCATTCTCACAGGAGATCGTGCTGGACAGCCCGTTTTGTTGCCACGGATCACGCTGAAGACAGGGTCATCAGCTGAGCTTCCGTTCACTCTGCATTGGAGTTTCCGATTCGGCTGGCAATGGCTATGACGTTCAACAAGTTGCAGGGGCAGTCACTCGGACAGGTAAGAGTGTGTCTGGAGACGCCCGTCTTTTCCCACGGCCAGTTGTATGTCGCGTTGTCCCGAGCAACGAATGTGGACGGTGTCAGAGTTTTGCTTCATCATGTCGATGTTGGGAGGCACCCATGAAAAGGTCCACACTCGACGCGGGTCTCCACGACAGTCTGAGCCCATCATCGGGCTCCCGGAGAACAAAAAAGTAGTTCAATGATGAAATGAAGGCTGTGTACATTTGATCGTCATCGCGCGCTTCTTTCCCGACTTCAACCACTACGCTTCCGTTACTCAACAGTAGCGCAGCTGTTGCAGCAAACTACATCACATTGCAGCGGGTCAACGGTTACGTTGTGAGGTGGCGCGCGGAGCGCGCCGCCGAACCTAGTCTAAAGAAGAAATTGACGATGAGTATGCCGCATACGCAATGGCAGCATTTATAAGATTGGATTACTCCGATACGAGCACATGAGATGAACTTGTTGAACGCCACACCAGCCTCCGTGTTGCGCTAGTTCTCGGGCCATCTAGCAACCCGGGTTGCAGACTGGCAACCTGTGCGGCTACGTCGCTCGGAAGCGAGGGTGGGAGACGCGCGCAGCGCGCCACTTTCTAGCGTGCTTATATATATAGCCAGAGGTGCACCTCTGAATGTCCGAAGCCCCAAACGGTTATCGACCGTTGGCTGTCGCGTCGACGCGCCGACGCGTCGATCTGCCGCTCGGCGCCAGCCGCCTGCATGTGGTCGCAGTACAACTAAGCAAGGAGGGATGCTATTCGACCCACCTCATATATGGTACTGTGCCGTTCCACACGATTGTTGGTCGACAGGTCATTGAGTCATTGGGCCCGTCAACGACTGCGTATCGTTCAACCGCGACGACTACGTATCGTTCAATCGCGGCCCAGGCCGCCCAGCTTTTGAGGCCGGGAGACCAGCCGAAGTGACGCGCGCGGCAAGCCACTTTCGATCGGCCGCCGCGCGCCAGCAAACGCTCGGACCGCGTTCTCGACGA
Source organism: Microbotryum silenes-acaulis (assembly GCA_003665825.1). Taxonomy (NCBI): domain Eukaryota; kingdom Fungi; phylum Basidiomycota; class Microbotryomycetes; order Microbotryales; family Microbotryaceae; genus Microbotryum; species Microbotryum silenes-acaulis. The sequence goes on from QPFY01000014.1 coordinate 895,051, forward strand.
CGTTTGAGCGATTTTTGGAGCATGTAGAACAACTTTTGGTGATATTTCTGGGTGAAGCCGACGTCCGCTAGAAGAGGGTGTAAAAATTCGACAAAAACTTCAGAAAAGAGCGTTCTTCCACATGGGCCTCTGGCTGGCATGGGCTTCCGGGCGCGCTTTCGGCCGCAGGCGCGCGGAGTCCAGAGTTGGGAGTTGCGGAATGCTTATTCATGTCAGGTAATTGACACGTCTCGACCTTTCGCAAAGACCTTTCGCAACAAAGTGAAAGTCGCTTCAACTCTTGCTCTCCCTCACCCTCCTCCCACTCCCTGCTCGTATTCAAGACTTGCCCCGTGACCCATCACGCGTCGAGTCCTTATCCTAGTGAGTTGGCCTATAATTTATAATGGACCGAGCTTGGCCTTCTGACTCGTATGACTGACGCCACTGGCCCACGCTCGAATTGGGGCCGTTGCAGTGACCGCCCGCGCCGACACCAACCCCGCGCGCCCGAGCGCCGCCGCGTCGACCGTGCCAGTGCGCAGGAGCGCGCGCCTCGCCGCTCAAGTTCCTACCGAGGCCTCAACCTCAACCTCGACCTCGACCCGGCCCTCGACCCCGCCCTCGACCCCGCCCTCGACCCCGCCCTCGACCCCGCCCTCGACCTCAGTCGCGACAAACTCGGGCCCGACATCGAGCACAAGCGCAAGCTCAAGCGGAAACCTCAACCTATACGATTTTGCCTCACTCAGCGCCGCGCTCCCTCCCGTCGGTTCGTCGAGCCAGTCGTCCCCCTTACGACAGCAGCGGGAGGCGCCCTTGAATGAGCGAGCAGGACCCAGAGCCGAGAGGATCTCCAGAGCGGTCCAGATGCATCAAAGACACTGTCCGGCCCTCGAGGCCTACTTCTTCGACCATCCGACCGCTGAGGAGCTCGAAAACAAGATCTGGTCGATGGAGCACAAGAGTGGCACTGAAGAAGCGCTGCGCGAGGTCATAGCAGGTGTCGTCAACACGGTGAGTCGACACCTGGATCGCTTGGCGGCGTGGACGTGCGTAGTGTATTCCTTCGAGAGCTGACTCGCCTTCCCATTGCCGTTTGTCTTACTGTTGGACCTCTAGACTGGAGACCGGCGACTGGTCGCCTGCCAAAACTCGCAACAATACATCGGCGTCTCATCTGACCGCGTGGAGACGACCGAGAAGACGGCCGACGCCGTGCTCTTGACCCACGCTGCGGTCGCGCACAACCCAACCCTCCCGGAGGTATGGGCCCTTCCCAAGCACCCCATTCCGCAAGCCAAGAAACCCGACGCCGATGCGGGGGTCGGGGACAAACGCTCTTTCACACAAGTGGCCGCCGTCGGCGAGGCCAAAGCGGGCAAATCCAATGCCGAGGGCCAGTTGTTCAGACGGTTGTCGCTACTCCTTGCGACGCCGATTCGAGAACATGCGATCGGCTTCACCCTGCGCGGCGATCGTCTCAAGGTCTACGTCATGTCTGCTTGCGGGGTGTTCTCTACCAAATCTAGAACAGTCACCGAAGAGAATGGAGAGCTGTCGACGTTCTTGTACCGTCTCGTCCAACACAGCGATAGGCTTAACGGCATTCTAGCGACCACAACCTCGCTCGACGACCGCTGCGGCCCGTTCACGCTGTGTTCCGACTTCTTCCCGCCGGCGGCCTCAGAGTTCAGCTGGAGGGCAACGACAATGTCGAACGTCGAGATCAAGGAGCTTACGTTCCGTCGGAAAAGAGAGTGCGGTCGCGCGACGTCGACATACAGAATCACCGCTGGCGAGGGCGCCAACGTCACGACCTGCGCGTTGACGATCATCTGGGTCGAGAAATCCCGCAACTCGGACTTGACCGAGATCCGCAACCTGATCCAAGAAAAGAGACCTCGAGGGCTCGCTCCGCTGGTCGGCGTCTTTCGCACCGAGTACAGGACCCTCCCCGTGTTCCTACCCGGCAACGAATCTCTCGACGATCTCACCTCGCGGGCCAGGGAGGTCGTCGTTCACGAAGATTGCTACAACTCACTCGCCACGCTCGAAAACACCAAGCAGCTCGCGCGCGCTCTCGAGGGTGCGATTGAGGGTGAGTGCTCAGAGCAGAGCGGGACAGCGCGCTGAAGGGTGTGCCTACACTGACGACCCTTTGCCGCGCGTGACAGGGCATCGCCAGCTTTGGAACTATGGCTTCATCCACCGTGACGTGTCATATGGCAACGTCATGGTTGACCAACGCGGCAACGGGATATTGATCGACTACAATCTGGCGGTGAAGAAGGCTCGAACGGCGGAAGAAGAGTGTCGCCTCAGCCGCTCGGTACGTTCTCGCCTCCGTGCTAGCCCTCAACACGTTCTTGGACTCACCCAACTCCTTCCCACCCTTCCCCTGTACCATGATCAACCACAGGGCACGCTTCCATACATCTCTCGACTCTTACTCAGCCCCGGAACTGAGGGTGTCGTGCACGGGCGCTGGCATGACGTCGAGTCGTTTTTTTATGTGGCGTCCCGCACGGCTTTTCAATCTGGGTCTGCCGACGCGCCCTCTTTCGAAGAGTCGGACGCCGCGGATATCTGGGACGCGTGGAATGCCCAGAAGCTCGAAGCTGCAGCAGCCAGAAAAGACGGGCTAAATTCGCGAATTGGCTTCAAGAAGCTCCTGGCCGCATGCGCGTCCCGTTGGTCTGGCGTGGAGGACGTTCTTACGATCCTAAAGGACAACTGTTCGATTGCCGCAGCTTATGTTGACCTCGACCGAGCAGAGCTTGAGGCCAAACTATGTGACCTCTGGGTTACCGGTGTGATGTCGTACGAAATCATCCAGACACGCCTGAGAGCCCTTGACGAAGCAGCCTGATGGCGAGAATGGGAATGTGTTCAATATCTCTCTGAAGAATGAAATGACAGACTGTGTCCGTGCTCTGCGCTATGAGTAACCTAGTGCATGAACTATAAACTTGAAGTGAGTAGTCGTTTTGACGGAAGAAGAGTTCACTCTTTGCGTAGAAGCTGCATAACAATGCAGTTCTTTCGTTTCCATCGGACAAACTCTTCAGATGCTTGCGTTTCCAGGGCCTTCCACAAGAAGCAATTCGCTATTCGTAGCCTGAGTTCTATAGGACAGAAAGCTGACGAGAATAACAGTCGAATCCGAATTTCGGGGCCGCCGCCTGTAATACCCCAGGCCCTTCACGACTAGGTTACACGGTCCAAAAGACTGACGATTTCAATAGATGCATATTGAAATCAGAAGGGTAGTTAAATAGAGTAAAGCAACCGAGCCTTACACCCGCCACCACCAGACTTAGAGATACTCTAAGCATGATTAGACGAATCTCTAATGGGCCCATCATTCGTTCATTCATTCGTTACAGCCATTAGAGACCAGATAACTAGGATTCTTGTGCTCGGGCAAGCACCTATAGCAGTGAGGTTTATAACGGAACTTAGGCCATTTGCTAGTTTGTCTTCGTGCAGTGAGAGAAGAAGACGAGTCGACCCGAATGGTGCGAGGGATCGGCGAATATCGAGTCGTGGGTGGCGGAGGCAGCAGCGGCAAAGATAAGAACTTGTACGCTCCTCGACGAGCGATCTATCGCACCGAGTTGAGTTTTGAGGTCAGGGTCGATCGAGAGGAGGTGGAGGTCGAGCAAAGCAAGCTTTGCCGGAAAAGTATCGATCATCAATTGGACAAAGCCGACAATCATTCATTCGTGGGAGCCAAAAACGGATTCGAGCGAGTTGGAGTTTAAAGAGTCGAGTTAAGCGCAGGCCGGAATCTGAGACCTGGTGGAGCGAAAGAAAAGTCAAGCATAAGGAAGAGTGCACACACTTACAACACGCCGTGTGAAGTGAAAGCCTTCAGGTTAAAGGCACTTACTGACCTTTCGGACGTTTGCTCGCTTTGTGACTGCCAAACGAGTTCGTCGATACCAAGCGAGGTGAGTGCAAGAAGTGAGGCGAGATGGACCACGAGGCGATGCCGGTCACAGTCCATGACCGCATGACCAGGGTTGCTTAAGCGTGTACGAACGTGCAAGTCGCTGAGGTGGGATGGTGATCGCCCGTATCAAGCTGATCGAGCGAATCGCCGAGATCGATTGAGAGTGCGAAGGATCGTCACGGTCCGACGCCGAAATTGAGCGGCGAGTGGTCCGGGAAGTCCGAGTCGAGACTTGATGCTTCACTGTGCGCAACGCACGATGGAGTTCGAGTAAGTTGCAAAGCAATGAAGAGTGTTACGTGGCACATCTCGGGAGCTCTGCCGGAAAGTCGATTGGATGGTGCGATCGACGAGGTTGAAAGTCAGCGCGCAACTCCGATCCAGTCGAATGGCGAGGAGGCATGTGGGATGTTTAGACCCATGAGTTGAAACGCAGACGGTCTGTGATGACTTGACGAGCTGGATGACAAGGGTGGGCGATTGAGCGATTCGCACGCAGCGGCTCGAAAGCTGCTGGGCGAGCAAGGATCTCCGGCGGATCTCCACTGGCGAGAAGGCCGACGCTAGTCTGCGTGCTGTGCATGCTGGGAACTTGTCGCAAGAGGAACCGAGGTATGGTGATGCACGAATTCGGAGGTGGGCTGTGCGAGCGTGTGAGCGAATCGGTGCGAAGCTCCATTCGAGGGAGCGCTCCCATTCCGGGTTGTCCGTGTTGTCCGTGACCAACAATCTGCAGTGCGCGGTGATCGGCATGTCGTTATCTCGTCAGCAAGGAGTGCAAGTTCCAAGCGAGGGCTCAGATCGAATGGCTCACTGTGGGCGGTCTAAGCGAGTCGTCGAAAGTCGAGCAGTTCCGGTCGCGATGGCTCAAGTGAGCGATTGACATAGCCCGGACGCAACTGTAGGCACCTCTGAGCTCATTATCGAGTCGTTGAAAGCCAATTGGCGATGGTGAGGGTGTTGCAGTTGCTGAATGGGTTCCGCGCTTGCCTCAGTCGGCTCGGGTTGGCACGTCGAGTGCCGGGTCAAGTAAGGGCGAGCCGCACGTACCGGGCATGTGACGTTTCACCATGGCGGTAAGGTGTTGCATCATCGTGTCGTGCAGTGAGAGGAGAAGACGAGTCGAGTTGAGTGGTGCAAGTAGTGCAAGTGAGGGGCGAGAGCATCTTTGCCCGGATCGCGCTGAAAAGCGCGCAGAGAGCTGACGGGCAGCTGGCGGGAAGATGTGGCCTTTGGTATTTGGAAAGTGTCCACATGAATAGGGCTGTCGACATTCAAAGTATCGCCGAGTCGAAGCTTGAGTTGACCGAACAGGGTGAAGTAGCGCTTCGGCCAAGGTGGGCACATCGAGCCAACTCAAGTCAGCTGTCCATTCGGGTGCTTGACCGTCCATCGAGTATTGCCAAAGCAAGCTGCCTGGGAGTGGTCCAGCTGATCATCGATCGTTCGAGTGCCGAACAGTCCGAGTCAAGACGAAGCTGCTCGATCAAGTGGCTCGGCACTCGAGGGTTAGGGTTAGGGTTAGGGTTAGGGTTAGGGTTAGGGTTAGGGTTA
>QPFY01000015.1:600000-851762 GCA_003665825.1 Microbotryum silenes-acaulis
CCAGTTCCCGGTTGTCTGAGAACGTGACTTTGTGGATGTCACCTTCCAGTCGATACCAAGCCTAGCCCAGAGTACTATGAGCTTGGGGACGAGGACGTTGTGATGGACAGCCCTTGCCTCGGCGTGGGCTTGCCTCACTCCTTGATGGGGTCCTGATTAGTGGCCATCGGAGGTGAAGCCGAGCCGGGGTATCGCCAAACACCCCACGTTGCCGTACTCGCTCTCGAACCAGGCCGTAAGGGGTTCTCGTCGTGGCCGAGAGCCCCTGCAGCCGCGACCAGGGTTTGGTAGGGTGCCACGTACTCGTCGATGTGGAGGAGAAAAAGCCATTTGGCGTGATGTATCCACTCGCTCATGAAGACATTGACTGACCGAGGTTCGGCCCTAGCTGCCGGTGTCTTCGTGCAGCACCAGCGTGACACATCCGAGCTCGTTGATCGGCAGTTTTAAGCGCTCTCATGTATCGACGTCTCTCAAAGTCGGACCTTTCGTTGCGGTCCATCGTGCCGATCAAGATGTCGTACGGTGGCAGTGGCGCATTCGCGAGCAGGTGATCGAGTTGGCTCACAATCGACATCCTGCTGCGAGGCAAATGTAGAAGTCGAGCCGAGAGTTCAGTCGGCTTATAATGCCATGAAACACACAAATTCTCGAGAACAAAACACGCGCTCACAAGTAACTGTTAATTTTGGCCTAAAAATGGATTTGGCGAGAGCGAAGAACGACCCTTGGGCGACTCGCAGACTTTTGCCACTCCATGGCCACCCGCCAGTGAATCTACCGTGACCGAGCGGACCCTTCAGCTGGGCTTGGTCGTCTGCGAATCAGGTCCATAACCGGTGCACATGACATGGAAGATACAGATGACAAGATGATGCAGCTACGCGGGTCAGAAAATTCGCCAAGAGCACAGACTCGGACCCGTTGTCGAAAGGCAAACATACGGCAGCGGCCGGGGGCACCGAAGCGAAACATCGACGACACGTACTTATTGTTCACTTGCCGTGCAGTAGTTCTTCGCGACCTCTCTGTACGATCTCTACCCTCTCCTAGAGGGTTTCTGGAAAAGCAGCGGGCTGTTGTAAGGTCCTGCTGAGGAAGGAGACTGCTGAGTGAGCGACGGATCGTTTGGATGAGGATCCAATGTTGGAGGATCAACTGACCCTTGGCAGAGGGTGGCAGTGCTGGAGCAGCGAGCTGGTTCCAGAAAAAGCTGACGGTGCGGAACCGAGGAGGGCGTAAGCGGCGCGGACGCAGGGTACTCGAAGAGAGGTTGAGGGCTCTCTGGGGCTCTGAGGACTCACAGGACATCTTGCGCACATGAAGTAACAATGATGACCCCAGCGCGGCGAGACACATCCGGAAGGCGGGTTTCAATCTGACTCCAAGCATTCAATGATCCGCTTGATCAATGATGAGGTGGGAGTGGATCATAAGCAAAGCCGCTCAAGTCGCCGAGTTCGGCCTGGTAATTGTCAGAACCCAATCATATCTGATTCTCTTCTAATCCTATTCACTTCTCATGCCACTATTTCACTCCTACTTTGCACCCCTTCTTTAGCCTATTACCCTCGACGCCGGATCCCTGCGCCTGATTGAGACTCGGTTGACACGTTGGCTTGGGTTGAAGTCGCGCGCCTCACGAGCGCTCGTCTCTCTTCCTTCTTCATCCATCTTCCCTCCTCAATCTTGCGCTCGTACTCAACCCCTTGAGTCGGGATCCAGTCCTCAATACTTCTAATAGTAATGTCCGCCTGCAGCAATTCGCAGAGCGACGTGGGGAAGACTTGGCATACCTTTGCTTGGAAAGCGCGTCGCGTACGAACAGAGATAATCAACCCGGAACGCTGGCACGTTGGGTGATGAGGATTGTCTGCGTAGCGAGGTAGCCAAGTAAGTCAGCATGCCTAACAAGGACAGCTATGAGTAGGAGTACCCTGGGGCAGAGCCCGGGAGAGGAATGGCGATGTACCTTAGCTCTAGGAGCGAGACGCGGTACTCAATGGCAAGAGGCACGGCTACGCTTGGCAGGCGTAGGGCGGGGGCTGCACACAGGGGTATGAGCAGTTAGTCAACCATCCAACAAGGAGAGTTGAAGAAGCAGCGTACACAGAGGGCAGTTGTCCACGCAGTCTGGCAGAGACTGATGCGGGTGCGTCCGTGATCGCTGGGGAAGGTCCTGTGCGAGACTCGGAACCTGTCAGCCTGAGGCGTAGTGACAGGAAGAGTTCGAGGACGGACACCAACCTTGGCAGGAGGGTGACAGAGGTACACAGCGATGAACTGGTACAGCAGCGGCAAGCAGTGCGGAACTGACAAGGCTGGAGGAGCAGGCTTGGGTAGAAATTCCTGCGCGGGGGGCGGCTTATGGACCAAGGCTCAAAGGGCAGGCGTGAAGGCACGGCTTACAGCGGAGGGAAGGAATGCGTGCGGGCACGACTTACAGCAGAGGAGAGGAATGCGTGCGAGCACGGCTTACAGCAGGGACTTGAGGTAGCGCGCGCTTCGGCCTCCGCGTCAAACTCTTGCAGCAAAAGTCGAAAAGACCATCGACTCCTTCGTAGAGCGCGCGAGCGGAGCCAAGTTAGCGGGTGAAGCCAGTCAAGTTGCAGGTTTGGGCTGAACCCGGCATCCCGTATTGTGTATGTTATTGATGACCGGAAGATGAAAGATTTTCAGCCGGTGTACGTGAGGCTAGCAAGGCCTGTTGCAGCTGAGGCGAGACCCGAACATAGTCCTCCCAGGCTGAGGAGCGCCAGCGACCAAGCCTTGATGACGTCCGGGGGGAGGCCTTGCAGAGCATAGTGAGTGGCGCCACCGGCTCGCAGGGAGTGCCCCGAGTAGTCCTGTCCGAAGGCATGTCGAAGACGCTTGACGAACCAGGTGCGGGTGGGCGGGAGTCCGGCCTTCGTGACAAATAGTAGCGGTGACGAACGGTGGTGAGCGTCTCTGCACGACAAATAGCGTTTGATGACGCTCAGGAACGCCGGGTCGGTGGTGTTAGAGGTGAAGTAGAGGTAGGAGCCTTGCCACATGCGATCCGCCTTATGGTAGGGGAGGTGGACTATAAACCCGGACGCTTTGATTTGTACGGTGTCTCAACGCGGCAGCTTGCTTGGGTCCCGAAAGCGAAACGTTGAGGGTACCGTAAGTTCCGCGCTTCTTGCGCAAGATGCAAAACCGAGCGACACCATAGCCAGGAACAGCAAAGAATCGTAGTCGAGCCTATGGGTCATTGCGGCGCGGAGCATGAAAGCGACGGGCTTGAACCCTAGCGGTTTTGCCTGTTTGCGTGCCTTGCGCCGTGATTTGAGGCCTCCAATTATGGTGTTGGTCACGAGTTGCGAGGAACGCACGGCAGTCCAGCGCGGGCCCATCAATAGCCGGAAAGCAAAAGCAAGTTCTGAAAGGGTTTGGTAGACTGAGGAGACTGATTGAAAGCGGTAGCGGACGAAGGCGGAAAAGGTGTTTTCCGTGGGAATGTAGAGCAGTGCGTGCCCTTGACTGCGGTAGTAGTCAATGAAGAAGAAAGCCCGCTCCGTTACCTCCGGCGTTGTTGAGGCAGGCGTCGGTGTAGATGACAACGTCAGCGTCTTTGAGGCCCCACTCGTTAGACTGGGGGCGCCGAGATGGAGCGACGGGGACCCAACCAATAGCATGACCATAGCCGCTAGCGCCGTTGCCACTTCGGAGTTGAGAGGGACACCCGCGTCGGAGCGTTTCTTCCCGGCAATCTTGTCATATAGCGGCGTGAGATGAGGACGGGCTTGAGGCGCAACGTTCAGCACCCAGCTTAGCCAACCCGTCATTTGTCGCCAGCGTCTGAGAGACGGATGGCGGCTCGGCTCGAGAAGAAAGGCGTCGGTTTCGAGAACCAAGTCGGTAATCGCCTTGTCCGGGAGTGACACCGAGAAGGAATCGAGGTCGCAGAGGATGCCCGTGATGGTGATGCGCGAAGATAATCGATGCCAGCGGAGCAAACGAATGAAATCAATGATAGTATGGTACGTTGTTGGGCAATCGGAGCGCTGGATGCCGTCGTTGAGGCCTGAGGAGTGGTCTGCCACCACTCGCATCCTATGATTGGCCGATTCAACCACGAAGACCGAATTGTACGTGACCCCAGGTATGGGGTTTTAGAACCCTGAAGCCCAGGCACGAGATACGTAAGTATGAGAGTCGAAGATGATAGTAAAGATAGTTGGAGAAAGGAGAGAAGGGCTACGGAAGCGCGCGCGAGGCAGGCTCGAGGCGCGCGAGGCGACCAATACCAACAACGAGTAACTAATCATATTCGGGAATCCAAGTGGGATGAAACAGTAATATACTCTCTGACAGGGGGAACGCGGATCCCGAAGAGACCCATCGCTTTTTGATTTCGTCATCGATTGTCGTCTGAATGAATTCGCGATGTTTTTCATTCTTGGGGGATCGCACCGTCGTTGGGTCGTCGCCGCAAGCATCGCTGCCATCGTGCTGGGGTTCGAAGCCGTCCGAACGGAAAGCGGAGAGGAAGGATGCGACCAGGGCCGTGTCTGGGTGCTCTGCCAGAAGCATACCCAAGTACCGGTCGTTGATAGTTCGAGCGAACTCAAAATGCGAGGGGCAGAGTTTTTGGGTGTGCTCAGTAATCTCGAGTCGTTCGTCCGAGAAGCTCGCACGAGGAAGGGGTCCGGGGAGCCAGCCCGCGGACGACGTAGAGGAGTGGAGGGGAGTCGTAGGACGGTCCCTGGATGGTGATTCGAAGTGGAATTGCCTCTGGTACCTGGGTGCCAGCCCGAGGCCCGAGAGATGAGATAGTGAGGGATGGGTTGGAGAGCCGTCGCTGGCCATGGAGGCGATGGAATCCGGCGACTCGTCCGGCGAATTGTTTCCATCGTGGAGGAAGTTACTGCCGAGAGGCAGAATGAGCCGACGATCCGGCCGCTGCCACGGCGAGTCGAGCTCCGGACTTGAGATGTCGATGCGGGCAGACGGAACTATAAGCTCCGTGTTCGCCTTTGCAAGCTGAGCAGACATGCCGATAAGGGCACTTCGTCGCATCATGATCCTGGCCATTGTTGTACCGCCTACGAGAACTCTTCCTCTTCCCAGCCAAGGACAAGTTAGAGCGCGAAGGGGTCGAGGGGCCGCGGTGCGCCGCGGACGGATCCTCGTGTCGAAAGGGCTCGGTCCTGCGAGCGTGCCACTCGTGCACAGTCTGCGAGTAGACGTTGTCGCGTACTTCGCTTCGAGGAGCGAGTAGATTGAAGAGCTGCGGTCGGCCAACTTTCGGCGAAACTTGTCGTCGTAGAGGACCATGAAATCGAACCCCAGGCTAGGGTCCTTTGCTAGCTCTCGAAGGAACCGTGTATAGTGACGCCAGTCGCGGCCTTGATGGGAGTTGAAGACAACTCCTTCGAGGCGTTCGAGTTCCATGAGCGCCTCGGTGTGCCCGGCCGGGGTAAGCGTCTTTTTGGGGAGGACGGCCTTCGATTGAATCATGGCCTCAATCCCGTAAACTTCTGCCCCGCTCGAAGCTTGGAACATGTAGAACAAGTCGGAGGATGCCGGGTTGTCGGAATTGACGGCGCTGACATGGTGGCCCGTGAGTACCTTCATAATTTCGACCAGGTCGAGATTGAAGCCGTGCGACTTTTTGAGCTGTTCAGCTTGACGGTCCAGCCGGTACGGGTGAGAGCGCGAATAGTACAGCGCTTGCCTGTATAAGTCTTCCTTCTTTTGACGGGAGACGACGTATTCAGGGAGGTCGTCATAGGCTGTGCTGGGCACCGCCAAAATCTAGTCGTAGGAAACCTTGGCGTCGTCGCGAGGTACGGAGTTCGGGTCCTCGTCGGTCTGAGAAACTGATGCCACAGGCGCCGCCGGAGCGGGACGATACGGGGCGAGAGCGCTGGGAAGCGTGGGCTCTGCAGGTTTTGCTCTTTTCGATCGAGGGTCTAGGCGCGCGATCTGAGCCATGAGCGTCTGGCGCTGCGCGGCCGGTGTTTCGTCACCATTGTCGTCCTCCGAGACATCGGTCCAAGCGTCATCCGTCTCATTGGGGCGTTTTTGAATCCCCGATGCAGTAGTTGAAGCGGTAGCCGTCGGGGCAGCAGGGGGACGGCGGACCGTGACGATCCATCCGGACGGTACGCGTGAGTACTTGTACGAGACATTCTCGCCCTCCGAGAGCGTCGAGAGGTCCACGAGACCCTCAAGGAAGAGACTGGAGGGGGCGATGAGACGGCCGTCTTGGTCCTTGTCCAGTTCGTCCGCGGTATACGTCGGGAGGTCCCCAAGGTTCTGGATTGAGGTGGACGAGCGGGAAGCTGCTTCGTCGACGTTGCTGTGAGCAGAGGCGGCGCCTGCGGATGACGGGCGACGAAGACGGTAGGACTGCATATTCTTCGTCCACTATCTGGCGCCGAATTTTTCCAAGAAATCGCCGGGGCGAACTGATCCTAGAGCGTGAGCGAGGACCGGGTGCAAGCCGGCTTCTTCGAGGGCTGAGATGTCGAGCTTAACCCCGAGGGGGAGCTTATCGAGCTGGCCTTCCCAAATACGCGTAGCGCAGGATCGCTTGTATCCTGGGCAAGTTCGGTTTTAAGGAACAAGATTTCGGCTTGCGTGAGAACAGCTCCTTCCGCTCCGATCCATACGTTCGCAATGCGCTCCAGCGCCCTTTCCGTGTGAGGGCCGGAAGGAGGGATCGGGAGCGTCGGGTCCCAGGCGGGAGGCTCATATCCCTCAGGGAACGGGTCGACAGCCATGATTATGATGGGGTCGTTACGGAGCGTAGCGAAGGGGCGGCCTGAGGAGCTCAGAAAATGGAACGGCTTTGCTTGGAAAGCGCGTCGCGTACGAACAGAGATAATCAACCCGGAACGCTGGCACGTTGGGTGATGAGGATTGTCTTAGCTCTAGGAGCGAGACGCAATTCCTGCGCGGGGGGCGGCTTATGGACCAAGGCTCAAAGGGCAGGCGTGAAGGCACGGCTTACAACGGAGAGAAGGAATGCGTGCGGGCACGGCTTACAGCAGGGACTTGAGGTAGCGCGCGCTTCGGCCTCCGCGTCAAACTCTTGCAGCAAAAGCCGAAAAGACCATTCGCCGGACTGCCAGCGGCGCGGCTCTCGATCCGGCCGGTGCAAGAAATTCCTACGTGACTTTACGAGGACCGTGCTCACGTAGGTAGGTGCGCATGCATGCCAGTCACGGCAAGGAAGAAAGGCTCACGTGACTTTGTTGCCCTAACCACATACCTAGCACATGCGCAAAGGTTCTTGCGCCTCGAGGCTCCATGAGTGGCAAAGGTCCATTGCAGCCCTGATCTACGGTTAACCCTCCGCGGCTATTACAGCCTCTGAGTCGAAAAGAACGAAGTATACAGGGGATGCAGTCGATCCCGTAGACTCTTAGAACTAGTAGTAACTGAGATCCGAAAACACGGATGTCTTTCTTCTCCTTGCCTTCTAGAAAGCAGTAGCGGAGTTTATATACCAGGCTGATCAGTGTGTCCCTTTGTTGCCAGCTTGCCAATAGGTATACCGCACCGGGCACTTATGGCACGGGTCGTCTCAAGCTGGCTACGATTGGAAGGTTCAAAAAAACCCTGATAGCGTACTTAGTTTGTTCCTTGTTACCTATCTTTCTCATACCGGGTTGCAGGTATCATATATTCGGTCTCTACCACTACCTACGATTTTTTTATTTGATAGGACTGCGTCAATGCTGGACGGCGAGCTACGCACTCTATAGAGGCCGATAGCCTTGCTTACAACCATGCTTCCTTCCCCGGCAGCTGAACCTTACCACCCTAAGGAGAGGTCACTACTTACGACGGCCGAGAATGCAGTGCCCAAACAAGCACACTTAAATATTGCACCGTGCACGGCACCAGACTAGTCCACAATATGCTCCGAACCTGCTTCAGTCCAAGCGGCCAGGCGTCCACTGCATGGGGGCTGACACCGTCTGCAATGGATCGCGCGCACGTCGCGATCGGCGTTTTGGGCTGCGCTAAAACGATGTGCAAGACACGCGAAAGAAGAAGCTGCCAAAATTGCCCCACCACGTGTCTCGGGAACTTCGGAGTTGTCTCAGCCGATCCAATGGAATTATAGTTGGACCGGACAAATCTTGCTTCCACGATGGCAGCTCCGAGGAGTACCCATTCGGCACCTACCAGGTACCTACCTGATACCTAGTGCTTAAATCAAGGGTCTAGACACTTGCGTAACTAGGGCCTACCTACCGGTAGCAAAGAAGGCAAAATTACCGCTACTGGTGCAGGTGCCCAAATCGTAACTTGTCGCGACTCGAAATGCCGACGCGCAAGATAATCCGCAGGAATGCGAACTGCGCTAATTCGACAAATGAGCAGCCGCGCTTCTTTCATTTAACCCTTGAAAAATCGGACCGCTTCTGCCGATCAATACGTACCCATCCCCATTTGGCCATCCGATTCGGTCGCGTCCAACTTCCCTCCCTCTGGCCATCTCCTTATCAGTTTACCAGCTGTTAGCGCACTGCTGGCCCACCATCGGACGTGCCGTCAAGCCATGACGCCCTTGTCGACATCCCTCGTCATCGTGGGGGTCCTGGTGCACGGAGTTGTCGGCTCGCTCAGGTACGAGCCTGATGGCCGCGTCGACTATCTATTTTCAACCGGAGCGCCCGATAGCAGATGCAAGGACGGGCAATACTTCAGCACCTCAAGTAAGCCGGAAGCAAAAAAGTCACCGATGTGATCATTCTTTTTCAGTCTCGTATGCTGATGACAATGCCTACCGCTTGAATCAGGTAATAGGTGCCTCGAGTGCAGCGGCAAGTTTCGGAATAGTATGCGGTGCACCGAAGACGAGGCCCTCTCATGGTGCGTACAACATGTCCGCAACGAATGCATTCTACCGGTACTGCCACGTGAATTGATGTAAGAACGCTCTCCGCAGTGACTATGGCTACCTCGACAACGGCAATTGCGTGTGAAGGACGGTATGCCTGGGCGCCTATTACGTTTCCCCGCGAGATGGTACGTGACCAACGCGGAGTCCGAAGATCCCACCGTCCCTAACCCAAGCTGATCACCTTCACTCCCTCCACCTCGTTCCTCGATATGTAATCTTCCCTCACGCTGTTACAGGTGCTTCCTGTGTACCGTGTCCGGATCGGAATGCGGCGTCGTGCGACGCGTTTGGGACCTCGATCACGTGCAGCTACGGCGCGGAGACCGCCGGGGTCTGTCGCGCCGTGCCGTGTCCATCCGGCAAAATCGTCGCGCAGAACGGTGAGATTAGAGAGGACTCGGTGTGGCTGCGTTCCCGCAAGTCAGCTCGCTGATTTGATGTGCTGCTTTTTCTGGCGGTGTCTGCGGTCAGGACGCGCATGCTTTCGAAGACTGGAAAGCGAGGATGGGCCGGCGAGTCAACGAGTGTTGTTCAACTGCCGCAAGGGGATGCGAATGCTCGACGGAGCGTGCGTCAATTGCCCAACATCGTCGGATGGTCAGTTCACTTCATTGTCACACCTCTTCCGAAGAAAGGCGTCATGACGATCGTGCTGATCCGAGCGACGCTCCTTTACTCATTACCTGAACTTGCACAGGAACTGCATGCTGCACGGATCCGTTCGCTACTTCGTGTAGCGAGGTAGACACATCATTGACGTGTCGAAAGGGATATGGCCTCTCTACCGAAAGGTCTCGAACGTGTTTGCAGCAATACACGGTCTCGAGATTCGGGTCCGAAGGGCGACGGTTTCGACTCCTAATTGGCCACGGAAAACTCGGCTTGGGCCAAAGCTTCGAGACCGCCTACGTGATCCCCTCGACCACCTATACCAAATGCATCGCCTTCTCGAGAATAGCATCGGAGAGGATAGCGTATTATTCGACGGCCACCAAGTCATGCGTACTCCAACGAATCTCTACGTTCGATCCGACCACCTTGACGCATGCGCCGACTGGCTTTTCGCTGAGCGTGCTCGGAGGATGCCAGGACGCGAGCAAACGGTCACCAGGTAAAGAGGCGCTTCGCCTCGGTGCTCGGTGCATAGAGCAAATCTTCTACATCGGGAAAAACGGTCAGAGAGGCAAGCCATCGGGGTACTAAACGTCTTTGTTGTTGGTCTTTTCGGGGTATTAGACGCTCTCCTTGTTTGTCTTTGGAGCTCGGGCAGCTGCGGTTAAGGCTTCGATGTAATATCAAATTGTTGGTTGAATTAGTAGAGCTTAGGTCGTGGAACCTCGTAGTTCAGCCCGGGCGGGCGGAGTGCGCTGGAGGGAGAGCAAAAGAAAAATTAGCTTGCTTAAAGAAGCAGCGAGCTTCATCAATCCGAGGCTCGATGCGTCGCCAAGCGTGAGCGATCGGATTGCCAAGAGATTGACGCGTGCACAGGACGCATGCGCCATGAAGATTGATGCCGAAATGAGTCGGTATCACTGATTGATGAGACCAGAACCGAATCGGCAACTAGAGTTCGCGCCGTCGTCGTGAACTCGAGCATTGAGTGATTTAAGTGAGCTCGGGGGTATGGATATTGCCTATGAGCCATATTAAGCTACGCGTCCAACCTCCTCAGCCATTCACCCACAATACTCCGCCCTTTCTCGAGATGTTCGAATCGGATCTTCTCATCTCCTAGATGAGCATTCGCCTGCCCCGTCGCCATGGGAAAGTGCACGGCGTCGGCATCGAATTCGGCTTCCAAGAACGGCAGCGAGGGGATTGAACCCCCTTCGCGAATAAATAGGGGCTCGATGCCCCACGCCCCGTGAATGCATTCTGCAAGGAGCGTGTTCGCCGGAGAGTGGGGTGAAGCGAGCCAGAAGGTCGAGGTGTGGTTGATCTCGATCTGTTCGTAGGAGACGGCATACAAAAAAGTTGAGTGAATGAGAGCGAAGGAGGCGGCAGCCCGTGAATGGGTCGTTACGCTCACTTGAAGCCGGTTATGGGTCCGTAATCGAGCGAAAGCATCCTGCAAATGTCGCTTCAAGCTCTCAATGACCTCCTCCAGAGATTGATCAGGCACGATGCGGATCGAGAGTTTGCTCTCGGCGCTACTGGGGATCAGCGCCTTGGAAGGGGAACTCGTAGTGACGGCGTGAATCGAAAGAGCAGGTTGCCGCCATCGGTCGATCAACGATTTCTTAGGGTCGAGTTCGTGGGAGCCTTTGGTCAGCAGTAACGGTGAGCAGCGATCAATGATGCGGTCGTAGAGTGCATCCTCAGCCGGCGCTAGCGCGCGCACGGATGCATTGAAATTGGGAATAAGAATCTGGCCCGTTGGCGAGGTCAACGTGGAGAGAATCCGGACCATGTCGACCAGCGGCTCTGAGACGACTCCCCCCGAGATGCCCGAATGAAGATCCGGCTGATCCGAGGATATCTGCATGAGAACATGAGGTCAAGTCGTCAGTGCCCCATTTACCAACCAGCAATAATGGTCCGAAATGCAGAGCGAGTTAGGACGTACCTTGAGACTGGCATGAATGACTCCTCGCAATCCGAATGTCACGCAAGGGATATCCTCGCCGATCCAATAAGAGTTAGATACGAGGATCACATCGATGTCCCCAATCAAGGAGCGGTGCTTGCGGATCACTTCCTGGAATCCAGCTGACCCGGTCTCCTCCTCGCCTTCGAGGATCATGACGAGATCGACCGGGAGGGATTGAGACAGTTGCAGCGACGATGCGGCCGAGGCGATCGCAAGGATTGGGCCCTGAAGGAAAACAGGGGGAGTCAACTTCACGTCACTTCTCATATTGCGACAATGCTCCTGTACCTTGTTATCCGTGACCCCACGCCCATAAAGCCAGCCATCTTTCCCCGTGAGCTTCCACGGATCATGTGTCCATCCCTCCTTCTCCTCGTCCGCCGCGACCACATCATAGTGCCCGTAGAATAGAACACGCTTGCGCTTGAGAATTGGCGCACCCGCCGAGTTGACCTTGGGAAGCGCATTCGCCAAGAACTGGGCAAAGACGAACGGGTTCTTGCCCTCGACCTCATTCGGGATGACCTGTGCGACACTGGCTCCGAACGAGCGCAACACTCGTTTGAGGTACAGAGCCGTTTGTCGGCACTCCTCGGCGTGGAGCTTGGGCAGCGATGCGATGGACTTGTAGGCGACGAAGCGCGACAGCAGGTGGAAAAGCTCGCCTGTAGTCGGTATCAGCGTTGAACCTTCGGCGTAAGCAGCAGATCTAGCTATAGCTATGTTGAGCACACCTCTCTGCTCACCTTGGAAGCCTTTGTCACTTTGAGCAGCTTCCTGTTCCTTCGTCAGCTCCGGTGGCTCGACCAAGTCCCAAACCTGAAAAATGGGCGGGCCCAAGAAGCCGACATCAATCAAGGAAGCTTTCAGGCCTATTGGGGTTCGACGAACCTTCAGTAAGCGATCGTTACCTCCCGTGAAAAGACTCTTCCTACCCGCTACGGCTTCACTCCCCTTGCCGCGCCGGTTCCCATCGGTCAGTGCCATCCCAAGAACCGCACCTTCCCTGCGACTGTCGTGCGTATCCCCCGCAGCCTGCCACCGCTGCACAACCGTGAAGGCCTTGTCACATCGCGTCACACCTCCCCCTGAATCGCCGGCGTAGAGCTCTCCACGCTCGAGACATACCATGCTCAACACGTCATACGTATGCGGCGTCAGGATGCGCAGCGATTGGAACGTGTCGAGGTCCCAGATGGTGATAAGACCCCCTTGGTGACCCGCGAATAAGGTTGGCAGTGTAGGGTGCGTCGCCAACGACAGAATGGCTTCGGAGGTGGGGGGTGCGGACGGTGGCGGATGCAAGGTGTGGATAAGCGAGAGCGACGATCGATGGGGGGACCATAGTCGAATCAGCGAGTCGCCCGAGCCAGAAATGACGATGGGCGAGTCATTTGAGCAAGATGAGGTTAGACAGTACTACGAAAGGAACCAGAGTAGCAGCAAAGATCAGTCTCGCTGCCGTCACGCGCAGGGTGGTCGACTCACAATGTAGCCGTAGTGCGCAAAGGTGGCGATGCAGTCTTCGCTGATCTGCAGATCGATCGAGCCATCGCCACCGTTGGCCGCAAAGGCACCCGAGGCGCCAGCCGTAACGGCATGCTTGCCGGATGCGGCCAGACTCGAGCCCTGCAGGTCGGTCAGTGAGGACGAGCTTGTGTTGACTCTCGGCGTCGAGCTGATGGGGGTGGTGTGACCCGGTGAGCCCAACAAGGGGATCGCGCGAGATTTAAGGTCGTAGTTGTCGAAGAATTTGTTGGGCGCGCGATGGATGGGGGGAGACGATGATGCGAGGCCTGGGGAGGGGAAGGAGGAGGAGAGGTAGGGGGGCAATGCTAGGGTCGGAGTTCTGGATGTGGGGAAGTCGGAGGGAGCTGCGTGCGTTGACGATGGCAGCGCCGGCAGGTCGATCCACTGAGTGAGGGTAACCAAAGGGTTTCAGCTACTCGGAATGCGGTCCTCTCCGACAGATGAGAACTGACTTGGAGGGAGGTGTCCTGACAGCCTGCAAAGAGGCGCCCCCCACCGCGCGCATGGCTATTCTGCGCAGAATTATCTGGAATGTTCCTCTCCTTGCTCGGCCCCCTTCCGGGCGCATTCTTGAACGATGAAGGCTTGCCGTCGTGCTCCCAGATGGATTTGGCTCGTTGGTTCGCTGGGGACTGCTCATGGTCGTGGCCATGGTCCTCGGACAAGGCCGAGTCGGGCGGGTCGTCGGAGATGAAGCGATCGGGTATGTAGACGAGCGAGAAGATGTCGCCGACGTTGTCGTGGGGCGGGTGTATGAGGAACAAGGGCGAGAGCGTGGGCGTGTGCCAGACCCTGATTGTGCCATCACCTGAATTGTGCAGCAACACGATTAGCGCTGGCCGGGATCGGCAGAGAGACCTGAGCGGACGTGCGGACAGTTGGGGGGGTGACGCAGTGGGGGATGGGGCGAGGTGAGGTGACTGACCACTAGCACTGATGAGCCATCCGTTCTCGTTTACGGTTTCGAGGGCCAACACGGCACCGGTGTGACCGGAAAGCCGAGCGATCCTACTGAGTGAGGCCAAGCTCCACACCTGTAGTGGGGGGCAACTGGAGTCAGTCGGATCAGCTCGCTCGGTGGAACGACCCATCGAGTGGGACGTACATGAATTGATCCACCCTGACTTCCTGCATAGACCCTCCCCGACACCGACGACGACGACGGCGACGACGTCGATGATGACGATCCTGCTCGAGCACCCCCACCGACACCGACACTGGCAACGTTCGCATCGTCCTGCGCGACACACAGGCACAGTAACGACTCTTCATCGTTGGCGGACAGTGTCGACAGCAGTGTCGGCTCCTTGGCACCTCCTTCCGAGCTGGGGGTCAATCGCACCTCCGCCGCTGGTGGTTCCGATGCTGCGGAAGACGGCGTGGCGGACCACGGCGAGGGTGACATTGAGGTTGACGCCGAGGGCGACGACGACGAGACAGCGGCCGACAGCGGTCGACGGTTGCTCAGCGACGACGACGACGTGGGTGAGCTCGGTGAGGTGGGCGACATGAGACCGGCGTGGGTCAGGACCGGCGCAGGAACGCGGCGGCTCATCTCGTGCGACCGCGACGGAGGACAAGAGGAGTCGATGGTCTAGCGAACGGAGACCTCAACCTCGGAAGCGTCTCGGACCTTCACGCTCGGAGCTAGTAGGCGGAGCTGAGACTCACTAGTACCGCCTACTAGTTGCGCCTCTTACATCTCAGTAACAAGCCGCCAAGCAGGTGTATACGAAGACAAAAGCAGCTGTACTCATATTCAAGATGTAGTGTACTCTTTCGAGTCAAATTGACAAAGATCGCGGTACAAGTACGAAAATTCACCCCCAGGTTCGAGCTGCACGCGTACGCTGCACCCGCGGCCCTACCTGCTGCGTGCTCCGACTCGGATAGCTCGCTGTCACGGAATTTCAAACCAAGGTCGGTGAAATATCTCGTAAGAGCTTTGTCAGCTTATGTGCCTGGTACCTATGTTAGGCTTACAGAGGCTGCGGATCTGACAGCGGCCCCGGGTGATGGCGCCGAGTGCCTGCTGCAGTACCGAGCTTTCCACCGCCCAGGCATTCCAAGTCACGTGAGTTGATTCGGCGTGTTGGTCCGTCTCGCGCGACGTCGTGAGCTGGCAATCTCTCTACACGTCCGTCGTCGAGTCGCAGGGCGCCGGGTGTCGGGGTCCGATGGCCATCAAGAGGTGTGTTTAATCGTGTTCCTCCAGGACCCTCGCTATATCGCCGCAACAGAGGAGAGCAGGCTGGATCTAGAAGCGCTGACTTTGGTGGGTGTACACGTCGGACACGAACTTGGGTGCTGCAAATCCACGCTGGACAGGAAACTGCCGCGAATCGATTTCGATGACGAACCGAAGGACAAACTTTCCAGGACATCTGTCGACCCAGTCACGTTGATCGAATCGGACGGGACCACTGGTGAGCTACCACTTCGCTCGACTGGAACCGACCCCTGTAAATCAAGTTGGGCTGATGGTCCAGTCGACGATCGCGCACATCTCGTCTCTGCAATGTCCACTTCCTGACAGCTAAGAAAGCTGCACCTCAAAAACAAGCTCTTCGAACGCGTATTCATCTACACGTTCCGGGGCAATGGCCTTCGCACGTGTTCATCACCAGTAGGTCGAGACATTCCCGGGCCGCTGCCTCTGTGAAGGAGTGCTGACATAGTCTTGCCCCTCTGCATGGACTGTTAGTCCAAGCGACAGAACCTCTCAAGCGTACCATCCAACGTTGCATCGCTCGGAGTCGAACACTGGCCACCGCAGAGGCAGCGAGTACCGAATCTGCCGCCTCCCGTGAGAGCATCGTCCCACTCTTCTCGGAGTCGTACCTCGCAGGCAAGTATGGCCAATCCGCTTCGTCTTCGGCACAGAATCAAGAGAAGAAGCAAGACGAGCTACACTTGAGTCTTTCTAGGCCGTTGATGTTGATGACAAACCAACGGCAGGCACTGCTGGATGGAGTCCGGAAAGCGGCGCAAGTCATTGAGCCGTGAGGGATTTTTTCCTGCGATTGCCTAGCACGTTGGACGAGCGAATGCTGATTCCAACCAAGTCAACGCTGGCAGGTTTCAAGCTAGGTACGCGAATTTTGCCGTCTTGGAAAATGATCAATGCACCACTCGATTCTTGGGCATCGAAATCGGTAATGGCTGGGACCAGGTGAGTGGACCACATTTTCGCTCGTTCCAATTCGGCCTCTGCACCTTTCTCTGACCTCGAATACTACTTCACTTTGTAAGATGAATCGATTGACCAGGTTGATCGACCAGACTGTGATCTCGCTCCGTCTCGAACCTTACTATTCGCGACCCCGATTCCACACCTCGATCGCTTGGACGGCCCTCACCTCATCGAGGCGCTCCGACCAAGACACTCTCGGAACAGCGATACTTCCTTTCGACGACGAAGCTGTTCAGCACATGAATGATGAGTTGGGAAGAGAGTTGAGAACTATCTCGATCGACGTGAAGCAGATCGATGTCAAGATCGGCCCGAAGACTACAACGTTCGAATTGGGTTGCGGGTGAACTCGAGTGGCTCTCGCGGTTGTCAAGCCCAGCCTGAGGGCGTAGAGTGGACATCGACGGAGCTGGCACCCACGAGGCTGCTCGAGTGCTATGTCATGCCCGGTGGCTCGCTAACAGCACGCTGTGAGTGATACTCAACCCCAAGGAGATCCCCTCGAATCACATTGGAGGCGTTCGCACTGAATTGCATTCCTCACAGTCTATCGCATCCTTTTCCAAGTATGGGCATCGTGCTCTTGACAAAGGCTAAGTCCTGTCTCCCGATCACTCTTCTGGGGTCCGTCGAGAATGCACCCAGCACATACACCTTCTCGTCACTCCCGCTTGCCAGCCCCGTCAGCGAAACCGATCTTGTTGGCAAGCGAAAAATCAAACCCGATGCGACTTCGTCGTCCTCTCGAGTTGTTGAAGCAGCAAGCTCCCCGGAAGAAGGTGAGGAGCGATTGTAGAGTACCGCCTGAGCTGTCGACGCACTCAGATGAGATTCAAGATGGAACAGCGGGGGTGGCAGTGGTAAATTGTGGGAGGGTAAAACAGCCGCTTTGCCAGTTGTGCCATTGATCATAAGTAGGTCTGCGTGTGTGCAATAGGGCAAGGAAATATCAGCCAAGGTCCACCATCGCTGTGTGATAGGATGCACGCACAACAGAAGTCAAAGTCTAAGCTCTCGCAGATCATCCTTGTCGACAGATCGAAAGAGCTCTTGATGCCATCCGATACTTTAGCTGCGGGGGCGTTGACGCCCGCGGTTTCAGGATCGGCGCGAGTGGTCCGAGCGAGGCGTCGCGGGAAGACAGGTGCCGCGCTTTCCGCCGAGAGATTGTACAATTCGTCGAGCGCGAAGGAGCGTATCGAAAAGGCAGTCGACCTGGTGGTGGTGGGAGGCTTGCCTCCGCCTGGGGTCGAGGGGTTGCTCGGGGTAGGGGAGCCTGTGGCGATTCTGAGTGGAGCGTCGATTGAACCGCTCCGCGATGCTCGACGCTCAAAAAGATTGCCGCCGCGGATAGCCCGCTCAAGTGACTGACTGATCCATTTGTCCGATCGACCGTAAAGCACCATCACCTTGCTGTTCTGAAGCTCTTCTTGAAACACCACCTGTGACATCGTCTCCCGCGTCACTCGACGCTCGTAGGTCCGCCTCGGCACTCGCCTTCTTGAGCTCTTCGTACTTGGCCAGCAGCTTGTCGCCGCGCTTCCCGGCTCGCTCCTGGCTGATTTTCAACAGCTCGCGTCCGGCTTCGTCCGCAAGGTTGGCGAGAAGTTGTCGGTCCTGTTTCGTGAAAGGTTCGGTCCGAGCTTGTTGTGAAAGGATACAAAACACACCGCAGGGTCTTGTGGAAAACGTGTCACCAAGAGCCGAAGGAAGTCGGATGGGGGTGCCGGCGTAAAAACCCTTTGAAAACTCTCCGAACATGTTCTGTGGCCAGGACCCAGGAGGCGTTCGCAATCTGAAGTCAGCGCTCTTCAATAATAACAAAGCCGCCCGACCACTCGCGCCCGCTACTTGCTTTTGAGAAGCGCCAGTCTTTGCTGAGGTCCGGAATGATCAACCCCTCTGCACTGCGGTCCACGGCGCCGAGCTACCCGAACTCGATGCCTCTGAGACCATCGTCACATGGCAGTCCTTGTACAGAAGCCTTGGTCAACGTGTGATCACAGGCCAACTCTTTCCTTGGTAGATAATCGAGCCCGCCCAAGCCCTGCTCGGCAAAGTAGACGACCTTGTCCTGCGAAACGAGCGAGACGTTGCCCGCGCAGGTCCCGAAGTGGCCGTTCGCCTTGGTGATCAAGGCTTGTAAAGCGGGGTGCGACGCCAACTCTTTGGGAGAGGGTAGATCCAAGTCGGATGAAGGTGTCCTCGAGCGCCCATGGTCCCCGTCGTAGACCGTGTCGGCCGATGCATTCGAAGCACGGTGTTGCACGGACGGCAAAAGCCCAAGGTTGTCCACGGCACGCTGGCGGAGAATCTCGTCGAGCGGCACGGGTGATCGATGGATGCCCGAGGAAGAGACATAGTCCGAAGCGGACAGGTGCAGACCCATAGGTGGTAAAGGAGGATCGTCAAAGTCTGCGAGTTATATTGGTCTTGGGGTTAGATTCGAGAGTGTGAAGACGGCACTGGACAGCCTGAGAAGAAAGAGCTTACCGATCAAACCCGACTTGTAGGCCAATTGCCACTCCGCCCACGTCGTTGGGAGCTCACTCGCCGGGCTGCTCGAGTTAAGCAGCATTGGTGGTAATTGAAGACTGTTTCCGGAGCCGACATCGCTGAGACTGTCGTGCGGCGCCGACCCGCTGGGGCCATCACCGCGGGCCCTCGACTGCCCATCTGATTCGGTGATGGCGGCGGGCGCGCTAGTGTCGCCCGAGATCTTGCCACGAGAGAAGGGCGACTTCGTGACACTTGATGCGAAGCTGAAAGAGCTGCGAGATTTAACCACTGGGTTTGTCTTGGTGGATGTACTGCCTCTCGCATCAGTGAGAGTTGGTGGGGCCCCACCGTGACGCGGAGGCGCACCGGTGGCTTGGCCGGATGGCGCGCCTTCGGTCGAGGAGGTAGCTGTCACGAGGCGTCGAGAGGGCTGCACTGACGCAGCCTCATCGACACTATTGGCATACGATGGTGAAGAAGACGAGGGCTTCTTTCGAATGAGGGATCCGAAGACTTTGCGGATCGATCCTCTGCGATCTTGCTGCTTGAGCTGTTCCATGGTGAAGAGTGAAGTGCACGTGCTGAGTCGAAGGTGACAGTGTGCGGCGGTCGCAGCTGGGAAATCCCGATTTGGTGGAGTCCGGGAGAGTCCGGAGTCTGTCCGAAAAGCGCGTTTACTTTTTGAAAGTCACGACGAAAAAGTGAACTGACACAACGAGTTTCTAGGCTCAAAAAGTACTATTCTGGATTGGATGACTCCAAGAAAAAGGGATATAAATTGGAGATACACGCGTTCATCGGCTCTCTAGAGTCCACGAAGTCGTCGAGTCTTGAATCGGGAGGAGGCTTCAATCGTTCCTCACTGTCTCCTGGTCATGCCAACAAGCTCCGCGCGAAATGCTTTTGGGCGATAAGACGAAAGCGAAAATTTATGCCATCTGGACCTTAACCGCGGTATACATCGAACTTCAGCAGTCGGAACGGCTGGAGTCCTCATGACGAAAAGAACATGGCAGAAGCGTTAAGTGAAGCGGTGGTACCTTCACGCTGCGGAAGTTGCTGGCTGCGAGCGCATAAGGCGCATGTTGGCCCGAGTGATCCAACCGGGATTTAGATCGAAATTGCTTGGCAGAGCTCCGAGCAAGAGCGTCCCAAACACCCAGACAAGTCCTCTCAAAGGAATTACCTGGGTACTAGGTAGGCAGTAAGAAAAGCTGCATGCTCTTGGGCTTGTGGCAGCTCTGCAAGACCTTGTTCTCCTCTAGGTACACTTTGACTCCGACATGAGGTCTCAAAGATTCCGGAATCCGCGGCCAGACATTGCAAGAAAAGCCCAACAGACAAATGAGGCAGTCAAAGAGAGCGCTCAGACAACGAGGTCTTTGCAGGAGACCGATGAAACTGGGTTAGGAGCTTTGGGAGGAGAGAGCGAGGGAACTTGAAAAAATCGAGTTCGGTTTGTGATTTGTATGGGCCAGCTGTTGGGAAGCGCGAAGATACTACTCGATCATATTTACTGCACACAGATGACAAGGGTTCTCGTGTCAGTGAGGTGCGCAATGTCTCACATTCGCCTCGGTCATCGACTTACAGCCTCGAAGACGAGCGAGGTGCCGATCTTGTGAGCTGCGCCAGCGGCCTCCTGTAGGATTTGGTGTGAAAAGCACATCAGTGTGTGCCTGGGCAGTGTAGCGTAAGCGAGGGCATAGACTAACGAGCTGGGTGGTGTCGACGGCCAAGCCGACGGTGGCCTTGACACCGGGTCGGATCGCTTGGGTGTAGCCGAAAGCAACAACACCGACATTGTTGGCCTATGGTGGTGAGATGGAGGCACGAATTCAGCGCCGAACTAACAGCGGATGGGCAAACGAGTGCTTACCTTGACCTTGACGAAGGCCGTGTTCTGTAAGGTACATTAGACGTCAGATATTGTAAGCGACTCGATTCACGCGCGTCATTTCTGTGATAACTCACATCGAGGTAGACCTTGGAGCCGAACTCGACACCGGGCGTGGCAGCACCCTTGCAGTCCCAGATAGCCTTGGCGGCAACCTCGACATCCTTGTTGACCTTGTGGTAGTACGATGCGGAGAAGACCGACAAGTTGGCCAGGCCGTGTACGGTGACGGTGTACGACGGGGCGGCGTAACCGGCGGCAAGCGCGTAGCGCGTGATCGAGCCCGAGGGGACCGAGTAGGTCGACTCGGCACCGAGGAGAAAACCATCTCGGCCGACGGTCTGCAGTGGAGAACACATCAGGACATTTGTCTCGGCCTAGTCCAACGGGAGCGCTGAGGCAAAGAGGGACGCACGGCATCGGCAGTGAAGGTGGGGCCCTTGAACACGTCAAGGAGAGCGCGGGTGTGCAACGACGGCTGCTTGTAGATGGCCGTCACGAAGGCCGACTTGGCCTGGGTCGCGGGCAAGAGGTGGCCCTGAATGTCGAGCTTGAGGCCTGCAAATATGAGATCGAAGACACATCGTCGGTCACGAAATGAATCAGCCCGATCCGGTCGCATGCCGCCCTGACCAGCAAAAAGTATGCTTGTAAGACGCACCCTTGGCAATCTGGTTCTCCAACTCGACCTGGGTCTTGAGGATGTTGGACGTGGTCCAGGTCTGGGTGAAGGTGACGCCGTTCTTGGGGTCCGAATACTTGCCCTCGAGGTCACCGACAATGAGGTTGGACTTGGCATCGCGCACACCGGCGACCTTGAAGTCGACGTTGTTGGGCGCTCGGGTCTGAGATGGAGAGTAAACGTCAAGGGAGAATCGATCAGCATGCGTTCGAGACGTTTGTGCGAGAGCGCGCCACGTGGGGGTCGCCCTTCCACGGTCCCAATAGCGCTATGAGCTCGGCCAAGGCACAACGCAAGCTTCGGCCGCAGAATATGGTGCAAGGTTGTAAGAAAGTTCACGCTTCCGCCGCAGCTGCGTTCGGGGTCCGTTGCGGTCGTCGTGTAGAGGCCGCAAGCAGCAAACGGTCGGGGAGAGTCGGGGCGGAGCCAATGCAAGGATCGCCCAACCGCAGCCACTCCCCGCGAGCGGAGAGCTCATGCCGGCCAAGCAAGTGGGCGCGTGGCAGACAAAGTCGCAACACAAGAGCTGCAAGACCAGTGCCTTGACGATCTTTCGAAAGACCCAAGAAGAAGGCATCGAGCCAGGACCGGACCAAAGCGGTGTTTCCGGGAGGAAAAGGCAAGACCCCACCGTGCGAGAGCGGTGCAAGGCACACACCCGTTGAAGACCCGTCTCGCTCAGTGGTTGCCGATTTACAACCAGGGTGAGAGGGTGGTGCCCGGGGTGCACAACCCGACGTTGCGCAGCCCATGGAGGAGCGTGGACCCAGATTTGGCCGCGGCGCCGGCGACCAGCGGTACAGAAAACGAGCGAGACACGACAACCGATGCACACGACAGCTCACCTTGACCTCGATCGCATTGCCGTGCAGAGGCAGGTCCTTGATTAGCAAGTCCGAGGCGGATTTGCCACTGCGCAAAGGTGCCGTTCAAGCGTCGCCCATTGCCAACGGCCCAAGTGGACGCGACAGCCAGCGGCGGATGCACAGGCGGGCACGGCGGGCACGGGGGCGCAAGGGGGGGCGAGCGCGTGGGAGAACAGGAAGTGGGAGAGATCGGGAGCAGCGAACAGCAGCGAGGAGGGGACGGAAGAGAAGGAACGTCAGCGGTGAAGGGTGAAGGAATACAACTCTGGGCAGCGCAGGTAGCGTACAGGTCCTTGAACGCGGGAGGCGTGGGCTGGTGGAAGATGGGCGACGACATGATTCGGTTTGGTCGACTGATCAGGTGGTGTGTGGTGTGTGGTGTGTGGGGCGAAGCTGAGAGCAGCGCGAGCGCCAGCCGGTGCAATCCATTCGGCGCGCGCTCGTCATTCCCACTGCAGTCATTCCCTGTCATTCCATCGCAAGTCATTCCTGCCATGAAGCCGCGCTCGGACCAGGCTCTGCTTTCGGCGCCAGAAATACAGTAGCTTGGACATTGTACGAGTTGAATCCCCCTTTTCAAGACTCATTTATTTTGTATCCAATCAGGCCTGGTACAAACTTGTACCAGCATGATGGATATTGCCCTCGACCCAGCAGCAGCTTGAGCTTGGTCAGTGCGAGTATTTTGCAGGTTCAGAAGGTCCATCAAACTCACAGATTCACCCTGTAGCACTGGAGCTTCAAGCGATGGCTAAACATCACTTGAGATTACGTGTCTCGCGCACTATTCCGCGGAGGATCATCGACCCCTCGGGCCTGAAGTTACGCACAGCGTGATCATCCACCTCGCAGCCACAGTCAGTGCGGGGCCAAGGGAGATATACACCCGAAGAGCTCAGATCTGGATTCACATGATCGCTTTGACCCTCAACAAGTACGCAGAGCATATTCGAAAGTCCCTGGCGTCCGTCTAAGCAACGGAGGGCCCCTGTGTTTCCTTGAGCATTGCCTTCAAGTGCTCGGGCAAGCCTCACGGCACTAGGGTAACTGAAGTGGCCAAGTGGTTCAAAGAGATAGGTGTGCCGGTGATCAGGAGGTATGTCGTTGCCGGGCCCCGTTTGAATGGTTCGACACCTTCAACCTCGAGCTGAGAGCTTGAACAATTAGTTGGCATTCGAGCTGGGTCATGCCGAAGCCAGGGTGAGCGCCGCGGGCGAAATGTCCGTTTCCGGCTTTACGAGCACCCGCGCGCGGAGGCATTTGTGATTATTTGACACTCCCCCCTAGGATGCTCGATCAACTCTCTTACCATGTGAGCATCACGATTGTCTTCTTCTTCCAGTCTCAAAATAATCCGAACTATCGGTGCAAGCGGTGAATTGGTGTGCACACAATTGACAAATTCGGCACTCGTCCGTCATTCAAAATTTATTGGCCTCGGACGTTGCAGGAGGGTGCGGACTGCTAGGTAGTACAACCGCATGGATATCCAGGACCAGTGTTTGTTGTTGTTGTATTTGGCTCGGACGAGACGGAAAATCTTTACTACCAATTGATTGGATGCTGAAGGATTTGACGTCGGAAAGCTCGTCCGGTTCCTGACCTGACTGTAATACTCCGTAGTTACTCAAGGCCTGACGCGCGTCTGGCCTTAAGCCTTGTCGGGAAGTAGACTCTCTCTTCCCTTCTGACCAGTTTATTCTTTGGAATACATACTCATATCCTGTTACTTGCAAGGCCCCACGACTGGGCCTTACACTGACCTTGTTGTCCGACAGGGACCGGAGACTCGTCTCGAAATTAAGTCCAAGTGGCCGATCACTGCGGAGTTTGCAGTCGCACCTCTGAATGAAGACCAGTTTCTTCTGTCTTCGACCTTTGACTTGCATTCTTCACTCGTTCGGTCCCATTTGACTGAGCCTCTGGAAGCGATGGTATACGCAGCGTCGCGCTCTGCTGTAGCCCAGTACCAGGCCGCTATGACGGTCCTCGCGGACAGGGAAGGTTCTAGACTATAGTGAGGACTATAGTTTAGACAGGGGGGATTGCGAGGGATCTCGGATAGGTCTGGTTGGGCCGAAGCAACTGAAGGCCAAGGATAAGGGCGGATGAGGTGAGGTGCCGAGATGAGGATTTAAGAGTAAGGGTTTTAGGCGAGGGAGATTGAGAGTGAGAGTGGGATGAGAGAGAAATGAGAGTGTTGTTGCTTGCAGGAAGGAAAGAAGCAACTTCAGAGAGGACCACTATTTATACAAATTCTGGAAAGACTAAAAGAATATTCGAAGGTATTTTGTGGTCCGATTGGTAAGCAAATAAATAAATGGGGTTCACACAATAATCCAGTATCGAGGGTGGTCACGTGAACACTCGCGCGGCGAGCAACTAGTCAGGCACGCGCGCTAAAGGTCCGTGCTCAGGAACGGCTCATAACAGTCACTACCACGTCCAGCCGGTCTCGCGCGCTGGCAACGGGAGCCCCTCGCCGCGGCTCTCGGGGCTCTGGCCATGCCAGCCTCGCTTGGGCCGTGCTCTCGCTTCTACTTGCGATCCACGCCGTCGGCGCCTCCAGCCCAGCTCCCGAAGCATTGCAAGTACGCGCAGGCTCGAAAGTCGTCCGTGGTACCTTGTCTAACTTCAAGGTAGCCAGTACGTCCCGGTGTCGTTCTCTGCGCATCTGTTCCTGCGACTCGTTGCACTCGATCACATCACGCGGTTCTTGGCGGGTGGACTCGCCGTACGACTCGCGCGCGTGCCTGACTGCAACCACCGAGCTGAGACGGGCGTCAGTCCAGCATCGGACCGCCGCCGCACAGATGTCTGCAACTCCAGATAACTCAGATGCTATCACTGCTGACAGCCCTCTTTCCAATCACGTGGTACCTATCGACAGTTCCGTCGGCGCTGCGGCAATGTGAGATGTCCAACTTGACGTTTTCAGGCTCGAGCCCGTCGGTTCTGGCGACGCGCAATTTGAAGGCACTCTGGGTGGTCAGGGAGAAAATTCCTTCTGCTCTTATGACCGGGACGACAACGTTGGCAGCCGTCAAGGCTCTCAATGCGACCGTGTTGACGATCCCAAATATCTCGGTAGGTCGCTCCGAACGTTGCCTAGGTTTTAGCCGGACGAGACCTGATCATGACATTGTTCCATCCGCTTTACAGGTCGCTGACAATACCCTGTTTCAATACGCGGTCAACATCACGAATCGAACCACTGTTGGCTTGTTCACGTTTTACGTGGATGGCACGGGTATCTTCTCGGCAAATTCGTTCCGAAGGATCGCCAATCCCGGGCCCGGCGCGATCGTCAACTGCATCGTCCCCACTTGCAAAATGACTGAATATCGCAACACCCCTACAAACACCTGTCTACTATGCTCACAAGGCTATGTCAACTCGACGTCATGCTCTCTCGGTACCGGCGCTCTCACTTGGTCAGTCAGCCGAGGAAAACACGCTACTGACCCGTTGACTGATGTTTATCCTCGTTCAACCATTCAGCTCATACGGAGTTCCAACGATTACGTCGACCGGACAGCCTGCTCAGTGCAAAGCCCTCACTTGTTCCACCGGAATGACTCTTTCGAAACATGGCACAAAGTGTCTGAACTGCTCGGGCACCAGCGGGTGTGACGCTGCATGGTCAGTCCGATCCGCCGAGTCTCTCACGACCTATGACAGACCCCTTGCTCCTCCGTTTCTAGCACGATCCTGACCGTTCCAATATACTTTTTTGGGCAGTGGAGTCTGCCCTGATACTGTTGCCACAAGGTGCACGACCGGATACTACCAGCTCAACCCAAACTCGGTATACGAACGATTCAGAAACCCACGCCAGCGCACTGACAGGCGACCACTCCTTCATCCCCTTCGGCGAACGAACGACGAAGGACGTTCCTACACCATCCACATCAAAGCCGGAACCCGCACCAAAGCGTTCAGACAAGGACGTGATTGTCGTTTCCTCCCTCGCGGACAAACCCAAGAAGAAGAAGCGAGCGTTGCCCTCGCCTTCGAATGAGGGTGACCTAACCCCATCGACCGCGCCGAGTGCCTCGACTGTGACTTCATCCTCGGCTAAACCGAATAAACCCTCCCCTTCCAAGAAACCCAAGCGTTCAATGCTCGAAGTCGAACCGCACGACTACTCTACCTCGAAATCGATCCTCGACGCCGATCCTGCCTCCGGCCTGTACCTCGGCTGGCGCGACCGCTTGCTCGTATGGGGTCATTACCAAGGTCAGCAACGTGAATCAATGTGTACGCGTCACGTGTACAACTCGATCGTACGTCAACGCAACTGGTTCGGGCTGCGTCCTTTGCTCCAAGACGTTCTCGAACTCGACCACATGTACCTTTGCCGGCGCCACCGCATGCTCCTATGGAACTCCCGTATCGCAGAACGGCGCACCCCCTCAATGCGTTCCCGTAATCTGCTCCGCGGGTACCTATTCGAATGTGGCTGCTTCATCCTGCAGTCCCTGCTCATCCACTTTCCCTAATTCGACGGCCTGCACTCGCCTTGGCGGCGCCACGGCCTGCTCGTACGGCATCCCGGTGTCGAAGACCGGAGTACCAGCGCAGTGCACAGCTGTAACCTGCTCTGTCGGCTCGTATACTAACTCTACTGGTTCAGGGTGTGGCATCTGCCCCGCAATGTTTCCCAATTCGACCGCCTGCACACTCACTGGAGGTGCGACGGGTTGCTCGTACGGAGCGCCGGTCCCGACGAATGGTTCGCCGGCCCAATGTGTTGGGTCGAACTGCACGGGGACTACCTACCGTAGTTCTTCGACGGGTCTTTGCGTCGCATGCCCCGATGCAAAGCCGCCTCGTGCGACACCAGTGGCAAGTCGTTGACGTACACATATGGAACTGTGAATATGTCCACCTCGACCTGTAGTGCCGTGGACTGCACGGCGACGCCATCTTACTTAGCGTCCAACGGATCTAGCTGCATCGCTTGTGGCACCAACGTCACGGCTTGTACCTCGACTTCAGCCCTTGCGTGCTCCTACGGCGTACCAAACCGGACTATGTGCTCTCCCGTTGCATGCCCGGCTATCTCGCCCGCTTACCTGAACGCGACTGGTACCGGCTGTGTCGCTTGCGGCAAGAACGCAACCAGCTGCAATAGGACTGGGCCCCTCTCTTGGTGAGCAGCGACCCTGCTCCACTACGCTCTCGATGAATAGACGTATTGACTGCTTGGAAAACTCTGCAGCTCTTACGGTACGGTGCAAACTGTCAACGGGACCGTACAGTGCTTGCCTGCGGTGTGCACAAGTGCCCAGTTCCTCACGGCAAACGCATCGAGCTGCGGGGACTGCGTCGCAACGTTTGGTCCTGGAGTGACGAGCTGCTCACTCGCCGCGGGAGCCCTGAATTGCTCGTACGGCGTTCCCCCCGGCACTCCCGCCCAATGCGCCGCTCAGGCCTGCAATTCGACGTCGTACTCGATAGCGAACGCGACGCAGTGTATCAACTGCGCTTCGACTTTTGTCAATTCGACGGCGTGTACCGCTCAAGGCGCAACCGGGTGCTCGTGGGGTGCGCCGACGCTCGACTCGACGACCAACATCACGTCGTGTGTCGCCCCGACATGCGATTACGGCAAGTATGTGACGTCCGCGAGCAAGGGGACGGTCTGTGCACTCTGTCAAACGCTCTTCCCGAACTCCACCTTCTGCTCCGAATCCGGCGGCGCGACAGGATGTCAGTACGGAGCTCTGATCCTGACCAGTCAGGGAGGGCCCGCGACTTGTGTCCCAAAGACATGCGATACTTCGTCCTCGACGCCCATGATAGACGCCACAGGCGTGAATTGCATCTCGTGCTTAGAACTCTACGGCGATCCCAACGTGGCAACCTGCAACGCGTTCCAAGCCCTTTCGTGCGTGGGGGGTCTCGTGCTCGACCCCACCACCAACGTGACGTGCATTAACGCCACCATCGCAGCGGCCTACTCGTGTCAAACGGGCGACCCACTGGCGACATCGTGCTTCGGTACGAACTCGACGTCGTGCCGCAGTCCAGCATTCTTGGGCGACGGTGTTTGCTCACTGGGATACGCCGCTCTTGCCGGCGGTCCGGACGCGATTGGGACGCCTGTCGCTTCGACTGTAGCTAACTTCTACTCCTGCGTCGCGCTTATGCCGTGCCCAACCGGCCAGACGATGCTCTTCCAGAACGGCAACTGCTATTGCCAGACTGGTCCAACCTCGTTCAATCTGACGGACGATGCGAACTTCATCTCTCGACGGGTCGTGCTCTCTGGCAGCTGCGCGAGCAATTCCGCGAGGATGTTGGGCTCAATCCAAACGGGTCCGCTCCCCGCTTCGTGCCTCGACTTTGGCTATGTCGGCTCAGGCGGCTCTTGTGTCGCGACTTATAGCGGCCTTGACCCGGCTGATTGCTCCACTCTACCCTGATACGTATCTTCTGGCCTCAAGCACGAGTTGTTCCCGACGGGCAGGCTCGTCTTTGGACCTACGTAGCTCCTATCCACCAACTGGTTGGCCGGCGCCGATACTTATCTCGTTTGTTTCAACGTTTCACGACTTCAGCCATCGCAATATTTTCATTTAATAGAGTTGTCGAGGTTGTAGTGGCATATCGGCGCTGAGCCCAGTCGAGGCCCGCCCCGTCCCCGCTCCGGCCAGCCAGAAAAGGTTGCTGCACGCCGCGCCCGGCAGTGCCGTGGCGGCGCTGGGCAACACTGGGCCAGGCCTTGCTCCGAAAGCGGGAATTTAGCAGAAGCAGGCAGAAGCAGGCAGAAGCTAGCCATCACGGCTGTTGTCTCACCTTTGGCCGACAAGGAATCGACGGGCGCATCACCACACTGCAGCTGGCTCACGTGAGCTCGCATAGCTGCACCACGCAACATCCTCACCTTGCGACCATACTCTACTTGGTATCGAGCCACGATTGGCTCTCATCGCATCGATCATCATTTCGGAATCCGGGAGATCGCCGCCAACCGCGCCGAAGTCTGACGATGAGCTCCGCACTCGGGCGAAGACCGTAAGTTCACGCCTGATCGCCTGCACTGTGCGATGCAGAGAAGGGCCTCTCGCCGGAGCTCTGCAGGTTCAAAACATCTTTGACCTGGCACTGATACAATACGTGTTTAATATCTGGTCTCACAGGTCCTACGGTTACTCGAATGACCCAGACGTGGCAGCCGACGGAGTCCGGCCAGCCTCGTCGCCGTCCACGTCGGCCTCGATTACTTCGCTTGATGAGCAGACGACGAGCAACACGTTGCTCAACGTATCACGCACCAACCTTCCGACGTCACAGAAGGGGGAATGGAGTCGTGCCAACTCGGTCGTCGCATCGTTCTGGCCCATGAGCTCAGGGCAAGGGCAAGGACAGGGCCAGCCCTCAGGAGCTCCCAGAGGGAGCGTTGGAGGTCCTATGTGGGTCGACGGCGGCGACGAAGATAGCACGATCAAGCGGAGAAAGAGTTATGTCGAACTCGACATCGATGGCACCGATGGTAGTGATGCACCGGTGAGTTTCGAGCCTTGCGCTCAGGCTGGCTCTCTGATTATGTGGGGTGGGCTCCTTACGCCCTCTGATCGGAGTACTGAATCGAGCTTGCGGACCGCTTTTCTACCTTCCAGCGGTACAGGAGTACCCATAAACCGATCAACATATTGAATGTGCGATCATCGACGCTACGGTCCACCCTACGAGCTCCTCGTCGAATCCTCGTCTTGCTCCTGCTCCCCATCTCGGTCTATGTCGTGTACAGGACAGCGATACAAAGTCGCAGCATCACGAATGACTCGTCTGTCGATGCTATGGCACAGTTGTACCGAGGTAGCTGGATTGGCGAAACTGCCAGAGGTGCCGCTGGAATCCGCTACGCTTTCGGCAAACTTATTGGCGCTCACGGCGGTGAGTGGCAGGGCGAAGTGCCTGCCAGGAAGAATGTAAGTTGGGCCACGATTTGCGTTGGTACATGCTGTGCTCTGCCAGTCCGCTTATCAGGTGACTGTTTGGGCTTTCATTCCGTTCGTGCGGGACATAGCCTCTCAAAACCCGGATCCCACTCAAATCTTTCAGAGACAACCTCAGGGACGACCATGGCTACGTGACCTCGTTCCCGTATGGAGGTACCAGTGAGCTAACGTAGCCTTCAGCCTCTATGATACATTTGATCCGTAACTAAACCTAGTCCTGCGCGAGGATGTGTGGGCAGCGAATCAACTGATGGAGATTCTTAAGCTCGTCCATCTGGGTCAGCTGCTCAACCGAGACGTTATCCTGTAAGTAGATCTAAGATCGAGACTTGGACTACTCATTTGAAACACCATCGTCGGTCTAACCTTGTCATTTCACCACTCGCCTGTAGATCCGAGCTGATGGCCACACACGAGCACGCCCCCAACGTTGGCTATTCCAAATTCTTCGACCTCGACCTGTTCTCCTTCCTGACGAATGTCTCGATCATGGAGTGGCAAGAGGTCAAGATCCCACTCGAAACAGGCACCACACCCGAAAAGCTCTCGTGTTGGGGGTGGCAAGACAACGCGCCGCTGAAGGGATACAATGTTCAGACATTCTTTTGGCCCCCGCCTGGTCAACTCACGGTCCCTAGTTCAATTCAGACGAGCATGAGTTTCCCCGCGATGGAGGTGTTGGCAAGTCAAAGCAATCGAAAGTGGTTGGACGAGAGCGCCCAGCGCATATACGGAGGTTGGGAGAATGCGCCGGATCCGCCTGACATGAAGCTGATGTGCTTCGAGAATCTTTTCTACGGTCAGTGGGTGATTCCCAGAGCTGGGGATTCGACGATGAAGCGAGACGACGAGTTGTGTTAATACCGCCTTTATGAACCAAATCAGTTCCATCAATTCACTTCGTGGAAGGGGCCGTAGACCAATCTTACACGATCGAAGAGTTATCTCCCAACGATCCAGTTTGGACTTCGGTCGGGCAGCATCTTCACTACAATGCGCACATCTTGCACATCGCCGATGAGCTTTTGACGTTTCTGATGGGACGTTCTGGCGCTCGCAAACCCTTCATCGGTGTCCATCTACGTCGTGGGGACTTTGTGTCCCTCGGACGGATCGCAGGGGACGATGTTGGTAGCTACACGAGGGCCGTGACCGAGGTTCAAAGCGAGTTGAGAAAGAATCGCAAGTGGTCCGGAATCGGAGGGAAAAGGGACCTGCCGGTCATCTTTGCTACCGACGCGACGGACGATGCCTTCCTC
Source organism: Microbotryum silenes-acaulis (assembly GCA_003665825.1). Taxonomy (NCBI): domain Eukaryota; kingdom Fungi; phylum Basidiomycota; class Microbotryomycetes; order Microbotryales; family Microbotryaceae; genus Microbotryum; species Microbotryum silenes-acaulis. Next base: position 631,374 of record QPFY01000015.1, read on the forward strand.
AACAAACTGGCCGACTTGGGGTGGCTGCGCATCAACCACCAGGAATTTGCCACAGGTCAGTTTCATCTGCTTGGAGCAGCGGTTCCCTTCTCCTGCGCAGCTGACCGAGACTCATGTGTCACGCGTACAGACGTGCGCTTCGGTGGTTGGTATCCTTCCGTGCTCGATTCGTTGCTGTTGTCTCGAGCGGTTGGTTTTGTCGGGTTAGTCTAGAATAAGCCTGCGATGCACTCGGGTTCATCACACTGAGCAGCTTCGACTCTCGCTTGCGATTCTCACAGGACCAAGAGCTCGACGTACTCTTATCTCACCGCGAGGAGGGTTGAAACATGGAACGACGGAGTCACGAGGATTGCAGGGTGAATGGAGCCGCCTTGTCATGTGAGTAGCCCCTATTGGAAGGTATGTAGCATGATAAGGTTGAGATGAATCTCCGACCTCAAGATGACAGATTCTATGTATCAACGAGCTTCACATGGTGCAATCTTTCCCGCTGCTACGATGAATGATCGCCCACTGGTCCCTCTCCGCGATCTGCTTGGTGCAATCGTAAACGCGTCCTAGCATCCTCCACCACATTGACAGTTAAAAAATCTCCTCCTCCTATGGCCTCTTTATTTTGGACATTCAATGCCACGAGCAAGCCTATGGCGGCGATCATGATAAAGCCCATTTGGCGCACGACATCGCTGTCTGAGTGAGAACGCCCTGCTCAGACTGCAAGACTGCGAACGAATACGCGTATCAGTGGCATCTTCGGATTATGAAGGACTCACTGTTGGCTATGTAGTTGATGTAAAGCCTCGAGTAGAAACTGACGACTAGGATTAGGGACAGAAACCCGACGAGTGTCGCCTGTCGAATCATGGCAATTCACGAGGAAGTGTGAAACGGGAACACATAGTTTGGCGATTCAGGACCACGATGAGGGTAACACTGCGATATCGGACACGGCGTTCCTCTTAAGTGGTCGAGCCGACGTTCCCCTTCCGATCCCGAAAGCCTGAATAATTGTAGTTAATAACATGGCTGGAACGAGAACGGCAGACTAGGTTAAGGAACTAAAACAAGTTCACAATGAAAGAAACACATTGGTTCCGACTTGATCGGAGCCCTCCCCCAGTGCTCCATTGCCCACCTGCCTACAAAATGATAAACCTCGTGGACCAAGAAGGCCCCCACTTCAGTGAAGATTCCAGCACCACATGATCGCCCGGCTGAACGCCCAAACTAGGTCGAACGAGTCGACGGCTGGAATACGGCTGCTCCAGTGATCGAAGCTTTACCCACTGGCTGCGACCGATCCGAATAGAAGGTGACTAAAATATCGGAATGTCTGGGACGGTGATGTACCTGATACCGCAGGTTGAAGCAGCCGTCGTGAGAGCGTCGTTCACTCCTATCTCCGCCAGTGACTGGATGCCGAAAGCCGAGAGAGGCGCTGTGTGATTGAATTTATAGTCGGAGATGGGCTTGCCGTGCTTAAGAAGGTGGTAAGGTAGAAACAGAAGTGGGGAATTGCAAGCAGCCGGTAAGCGGCCGAATGAGGCTTCCTGCGGATCTTTCAAGAACATCGACGACGGGGAAAGTGACTGGGCCAGTTGAAGAACGCGGTCTTCCACCCCATATACCGTGGCTGGTGGCGCCAGCTTTCTCATCCCATCTTCTCATCTAATTTGAATAGGTCTTTGGCACCTAGGGAGGTAAAATGCGCTGACCCCCCCAGGTGTCGAATGGCCTCATCGGCCTCCTCTGGAAGGAGCAGGAGCTTCAATGTAAGGGGATGCCTTACAGAACAGCCCTATAAGTAGCCTCTGAGTACCTAGAACTGCCGAGTTCTAGTTACGACTTGCTTTTAGCCTAGCGGTCAAGAACGACAGATTGTATTTTATGCACATCAGAGGCGCATATCTTACATTCAAGCTCGGCGATCGAACACCTCTGCCGCGGGGACGCACTGAAGTGTATTGCTGTTCTCTCAGGCGGTTGGAGAGGTGCTCGTCGACCACGAGAGCGTCCGATGTCGGCTGTCGAGTGATCCGCTTGTTTCATCTTGTTGATTATCCGGCTCGGAAGTTCCTTGCTGACCGAAATGGAATTTCGCCTTTTCGGGCGCGCGCCGGCGTCTCCACTCCCGTACGACACGACGGCCTCCTTCCGATGGTTTCGACTTGGGCAGGTAGAGCACGAGGGAATGAAGCTGGGAAGCAAGTGGTTTTCCATGTGAAAGTTTGCCGTCTGCTAGCTGTGCGCACCAAGGGGTACGTGCCGACTCGGAGCCTTGCGCGATCGCAGAACGTCCAGGTCACGTGTCCGCGGGACGCGGGACGTTATAACGGATTTTAAACAGATATCAGATGGTACCGACGAGTAGATCGCGGATTCTATCAAGTACAAAGTAACGAATTAACGTACATCTGCATATCACCGTCCAAGTGACGAACCGGTGTACATGCATCAATGTAGACATCCCAATCCGGTGCCAGACCATAGTTGCCAGCGGGAGTTTGTGGGAGCCACTCATGCCAGTGTCGATTGCCCTCACCTCACCGGCTCTATACTCGGGCTCGGCGTTCTCTATCGGGGATCGGGCTGCTTGGACTGGATTCGATCCAGCTCTCCGAGTAGCGGACGCTCCTCCTTCAATTCCCATTACCTAGCACTCAAAAGCACTTACGACTCTCACATACGTGTGACTTGTACGATCTTGCTCAAGCATCCTAGAGTCATTGCACACTCGCACTGCAGTTGGCGAAACGTGACGCCCCGCAACTTTGACTCGCGACAGGGCCTGAGCTCAGCTCACAGAGATCGGCACTGCTCAAGGCGAGATACGCCAGCTCCCCGCCCTAACCATCTCTCAGAATGGAAACATTGTATTCCTTGCCGTTGCTCCGTCACGCCGTCTACAACAGTGCTGCCATCGTGCAGGCGACCGTTGTGCTGCTGCTTGCGTCGTCACTCTACCTGTTTTACACCGTCGTCGTGAGGCCGCGTCATAACCTCAAGACCATCCCGCACCCGCCCGTGACCTCGATACTTTTGGGCAACCTCGATCGTATCATTGCAGAGGCACCGGGTGACCCTCATAAAGACTGGGCCCGCCAGTACCCGGGGGTATTCAAGTACCGAGGATTCCTCGGCGAGGATCGACTCTGCCTGACCGACCCGGTCGCGCTCAGCCACATCTTGGTGCAAAACGGTTACCGGTACCCTAAGCCAAGCGAAGTGAGGGGGAACTTGTCCAGAATTTTGGGAAAGGGACTCTTGTTTGCCGAAGGTATGTCATAGGCGCCTCGGAGTTGTTGAAAACTTGCTGACTGGAAATGGACCGGTCCCGCTTGCTTGACGGCTCAGGCGATGATCACAGGCGACAGAAGCGCATCATGAATCCTGCCTTCTCACCTTCTACTCTACGCGATCTCTTGCCCACGTTTTTTGAGTCGTCCTACAAGCTGAGGGATCGCTGGACTGCTCTGATCGACACCGCTGAGTCGGATGCAACTTCGTTCTCTTCGAGCGAGAAAGCGGACGAGTATGCCAAGTCACACGAGGAGGGCGAGGTCATGCTTGAGGTCACAAAGTGGCTGTCTCGCCTGACGCTGGACATCATAGGCATGGGTGAGTTGACTCCTTTAGCTCTGATCTGTCAAACTCAGGTCTTGCTCTTGCTCATGGCGACTGTTTCAAATCCACGCAGCCGGATTCGGCTATGATTTTGGTGCTCTCTCAGGTCAAAAGAACGAACTCGGTGAAGCGTTCCAGCTCATGCTGTCTGGCGGAGGCGCGATACAAAAGACGATTCCGCTCTCGCAAATCTTGATTGGTCGAATCCTTGGACGCCTAGCTACCGCTCTACCTATATTCAATGTGGCGAAATACATCCCGAACAAACGCGTACAGGCTGTGAGGAAGGGGTTTGAGACGATGGACTCGGAGAGCAGGAAGATTGTCGAGGAGAAGAAGCGAGAGCTGGAGAAGGATGGCGGCGCGGCTGCTTTGGGCGGTGAAAAGGATCTCATGACACTCCTCCGTAAGTATACTTCTTTTTAACCACCACTGGGATCCGCTACTCAGAGATAACACGTCTAACCACATTGTGTCTCCCAACGTAGTCAAATCCAACTTGGGCGAGGCGAAAGCCAAAATGAGTGACGCCGAGTTGCAGGGTCAAATGACGGTCCGTGCATTATAAGTATATCCGGAAGACTAGCATTGTTCATCGACTAATCAGTTCTATGTCATGGAAACAGACGTTCATCCTGGCGGGGCACGAAACGGTACGTCTTCATTCCGGGCACTGCAATGCCATGTCATTTCTCGGCCCTTCGACGCACTCACCGCACGTGTGACTTGAGCCTCTCAGACTTCAACTGCCCTCACCTGGTTGCTGCATCACCTCTCACTTCGTCCCGAAATGCAGTCGAAGCTGCGTCGCGAGATCCGAGAAGCTCGGGCGCACGCGATCGCGGAAAATGGTCGACAAGAACTCAACACTGACGATCTGAACGGGCTAGCTTACCTCGACGCAGTTTGCCGAGAGGTGTTGAGATTCGAGCCTCCGGTTTCGTTGACGAGTAAGCTACTATGAATTCCCATTGCATGTCGATCACATTCCTTGACCAAGCCATTCTGGTGTCCTTCCCGCGTGCAGTTCGCAGTGCCTCCGAGGACGATTCGATTCCCCTTGGTACCCCGGTCAAGGCTACGAACGGCAAGATGATCAGTTCGGGTCAGATTCCAGCCGAGTTCGTACCGCTACGCTTCATTGCGTTTGAAGCTGACTGGTTTCAGTCCACTCATTTGGCATACTTACTCGTCAGTGGAAGTAAAGAAAGGCCAGATCCTCGTCGTCTCAATCGCGGCCATCAACACCAACCCTGACGTCTTCGGTGACGACGCGGAGGAGTTCAAACCCGAACGTTGGCTTGCCAAAGAAGGCGAGCAGAGATCAATTACCGGCAATACGGGGGTCTATTCGAATATGATGACGTTCCTCGCTGGGCCAAGAGCTTGCATCGGATACCGATTCTCGTGAGTTGCTAGCCTTCATTCACTTCAGGAGTCCGCAGTGTTTTGCGACAGCACCCTGACACTACGATACTGGCGGCTCTGACTATCAACTTGCAGACTGCTCGAACTCAAGGCGTGAGTCTTGTCTGAGCTTTTCGAAGACCTGAATTCCATGTCTGACAATCTATCTACCCAATTAGAATCGCCTCGGTTCTGCTCGACTCCTTCTCCTTCAGCCCGCGCGATGCAGACGACATGGCTTCCAAGATCGAACGACGTTCTCAAATCGTCACTAGACCTCTGATTATTGACGAGGAGCATCTAGGCCATCGAATGCCCTTGAGAGTTCGAGTTTCAGATAGGGAAGGAGAGGAGTGATCAGCGATTGCATCAAGTGCAGATCGAGTCTGACTTGTAGCTGGGATCCGTTCAAATATGTGTCGTTTTCTTGCTTTCAGCTTGCGTGCTTCGAAAAAAAATATCCCGAATTATTTATGAAACAGCTACTACCGATGGCTGAACGGAACGTGCGCAATCAAAGCTCTACTGTGAAGGGTTCAGCGATTGGGACGGGCTTGCTGCGCAGTCGACTTGTATCCCTGACAGGAGTCACGGCGAGTCTTGAACCAAGATCTTCCTTGAAGCCGGACCCGCTGTAGAAGTATCCACAAAGCTGACCAAAGGGCGTGCCAACCACTCGGCACATGTCCGGTCCCGAGGGCAAAAATTCTACAGTTTCACCATGGCCAGTTGGGTCGCTCGATGTAGAAGAGTGTTTGAGAGGCAATGAGATGAATTGGTTCTGGATCCTCATCGACCTCTTGCCAGGTGAGCAGAAGTCGCCCGGATCGAATGACAAACGAAATGAGCGTCCAGGTTGGAACGCGACCTGCAGCACGTCTGGGTCGCCTTTCACGTTGCATCAAGGCATGACGAGCTCGAAAGTTGGCACTGGCTTGTCTCACGTCGATCGCGCGGGAAACGAGCTCGAAGTGATCGCCCAGATCATAGCCCACCGTGAGACAAGCAGAGCGACCGAACTCACGAGCAAACCCAGCTTCGAGGACGGTCGACGAATGAGGCGATAGGGTCGCCACCATGCACGAATCCAACGAGGGATGTACTGCGGCTGACTCGTCATGTCGAAGGTGCGCATGGGATCCAGGAAGCCACTTTGTAGCGCTGCGCTGGTCGCCTGCAGCTAACATGAGTCTGGGCGCCCGTCGGAGTTTGGGCGTGGTGACGTTGATTGATCGGAACCTGACGTCGGACGACGAAACGACGGCGACCAACCACTTCCTAACGCGAGGGGGCGTGGAAAATGTCCAAGTCGGTGCACTGCCGAGTGAAAGAATGCCCACGCTGGTGCCCAAAGACGGCCAAGACGGTCAGATAGAGACGGAGTACAACCAGACCACGTTGCCGCTCGCCAAGCCGGTCACTGAGCAGCCCAGCGCGCTGTGAGGGGCTGTGAGCGCAAGCAAGGGGCCTCTTCCTCGGGAGCCTCTCCGAACGGCCGGGGTTCAAAAATATGCTCGTCATCTTAAAGGTAAGCCACGGTTGCTTTGCAAAAAGGAGAGTCGGTACGTGGACGGAAGATGCAGGTTTGATTATGTACAGCAGAACGCAGAATTCGAAACGCGGAGAGTAGTGTCTTTGCCCCAGAAGAAGGGGAAGGAAGCAAGCAAAGGAGTGATAAGCGCGCTTCTCACCCATCCTTGAACGGAAGTTCAACAGAGGGGAGCAATTCGCGAAGGAACGAAGAGGACAGCGGCAAAGGCGGGCTAGGCCACGGAAGGGGATGCGGGGGGAACAGGGTAGGATCGCGGAGGGGTGATGCTGGTGGCGATACTTTTTCGTTAGGGGCATTGGGGGACGGGAGCGATGACGGCGGTACTCCAAGTAGGCCTCGGGGGAACGATTGCTGAAGGGTATCGATGCTAAAGTCTGGTTGGGTCCGCACACGATGTCGCGTTGCATCGAGGATTGTCGAAGTAAGATAGGGGGGTGTGTGTGTGTGTGTTAGAAAGTTGGAGAGATGCGCAAAGACTCCTAGCGCGGCTTGTAGTCCGCGTACGGGGCGATGGCCAGATTATGCGAGCAACGCGAATGCGACGGACAGCAAGCCCGTCAAGCTCGGCACGACGGTCATGCTGGATGCACTGTTCGAGCGATTTGAGGCGTCGGCCGCGGTAGAGAAAGCGTTGATGCTGGTGCCCGTCGAAGGCGGCGGCGTCGTTCCCGAGGGGCCTGAGGTGTTGGGACTTGTCGTGGGGCTTGTCGTGGGGCTACTAGGCGTGGTCGTGGGTGGCTCGCTCGTCGTCGTAGACACACCAACGGGGGCAGCAGCAATGCTAGTGTTGTGGTGCTTCCTGGCGTAAGCAGAAGCCTCGGCAGCAACGACGGCGTCTTCAAGCGTCACGTTCTCAACCTTGGGAACGCCGCATTCTCCGATCTGCGATCGAGAAAGGCGACAGCGCAAGCACGGTGAATGGAATCAGCATTAGACCCGGGTTACTGGTTGGACGGTGCACAAATTATCTCTGAAGCAAGTGAGTGGTACTAACAGGAGTGTAGTAGAAGAAGTGATCTTCGAGAACGTTACCGCCGAGGCAGTTGGGGTCGCCGACCTCGCTGTGAGCAGGCAAGACACGCGTGATGTGCAAATGCGATCAGAGATACGCCAGGTGGGTATCGTAGAGCCTAGTATACCGTACGTACTTGCAGACGTCGTAGTTCATACCGTAGGTCGAGTTGGTTCCATAGATGTGGAAGCCTTGCAGAGTGTGGGTGCAGTCGTCCGACTCGGGAATGAAGTTCACGACCGAATCGTTGGCGTGGACCGTGCGTTGGCCGGCCTCACCTTGGTATAGTGCGTCGTACAAGTTGGCGGCGGCAGAGTTAAACACGCAAGGGGTACCTAGCGCATGAGACCAGTGTGACATGTTGCGGTAGCCAAGATCTGGTGGCACAGATGACGGGAAATCGAATTAGGCGCGATGACTCGTGACTACATGGTTTGGTCAAACCGAGCCGATGCGAATTCGGACTGACCCAAAGCAGCGACTAAACCGACCATGCCACCGAAGGCGTGGCCCGTGATCGACCATTGGTGACCGGATGCGGCGACTGCCTGCTTAGCGATGGCCCAGTCGTTGGTCAGGTCCTTGGCCTCGAGGTCTATGTCCCCAGATAGGGAAGCAAGGTTCCACGAGTCGGGTAAAATCAGTACAGCTAACTACCAAACCGCTTCAGGTGTCACAAAGACTGAGTCGTAGCTCGAGGAAACGTACACGCTTCCACGGCACCAGTGTGAGCCTTGCAGGTCTGGTTGCCGCAGCCCTGGCCGATATTGATCGCCTCGTTGATTCGCATCGGCGTCGCATTGAAGTTTTGCCACCCATAGACACTCCCGATAACCATGACAACCTAAGAAAGTCCAGGAGAAGGGGTGGATATCTCAGTTCTGGAGCTCCGAGTTTCCGAGATAAGGCGAGTCGAGAACCCGACTGACCTTGTCCATTTCTGCAAGACACAATGGATGCAAATGCGGTTTTTGCGTGTCAGCTGACGCTGCTGCCGACGTGAGACCGCTCTGTGCTGTATTCCCTGTGCCCACGTGGCCCATTCCCCCGAGGCCAGTAGCCTTGGAAGCCATGGCGGCGGCTGAACGGGGAGCACGGGATGGGATCGTCGCAAAAGGCATCAAAGTGCACGGAGCAACACAAGAAGAACGAGGACAGACCTGGAATTTGTACAGTGAACCCATGAACACCCTGCAAGGTCGGTCCCCACTGTTCGAGGAGAGTCCACGGCCGCTCGGTGCTATTGGGGTAGGACTTCGCCAACGACGCCGCGGTAAAGGACTGGTTCGGGCACTTGGTATTGTAGTCTCCATAGGCCGCCATTGCGAGAACTGAGAGTGCAGATCATGACGATGGGTCATATTCGCGGTGCAGTGCGACGAGGCATTGATCGAGACGACACAGGTCACGCGACCGCACGTGATTCGGTGAAAATCCACGCGGGATCGTGAACATGCCACGAGATCGCCATGGTCCGGGCGCGGGCCAGCAGGAGGAAAGAGAGAAAGAAGATTGCATGACTCTGGATCAGCATGTGGTTCGCAGTGCAGCAACAACAAGTCATGGCATCGTCGCTCGTGCTGTCCCATGCACCACAACAAGAGGTGTGGTCTCGTCGGGTTGAGTGAAGTGCAAGCGACGGCAGGTGTACTGCGCAAACGCGCAACGCGCGGGCGTGCTTGGCGTGGTCGGCAGTGTGGGCGGCGTGTGTGGACATGCCGCGGGGCGGGCGGGCGAGAGTTAGAGAGCGCGGCATCGGCTGGCGTTGAGGGATGGCACGAGTCTGACCCAACATGCACCGAGCAACGAAGAAGCTCCGAGACGAACGAGGAGCTGCAGACTCACAGCCATGGTATTGGTCATGCCAGACTGCAAAAAGGTGGGACGGGGCATGTCATATAAGAGTCCGTTCGCAGTTGTATCATCAGCTCAAGCTCTTTATAGCCTCCACGGCGCAACGACCCCCTGAGCTGAGCTGACCAGCCAGTGGCAGCAGCACAGCACCACGGAGCAAGCACTCACACTGCGACGTGGTTATGGAATCGGCGACAACACCCGACACAAGCGCGGCGAGGGGCAGCAAGGCTGCAGTAAGGGTCGACAGCATGGTTGATGCAAGCTCGGGGTGGGAAAGAAGAAAACGAGCAACAGAGGTAAGCCGGCGGCGAAGGGCGAAACAGGAAGCGAAACACTGCGAAACAACGCCCAGCATGGCCAAGCTGAGCGAGCCTGAGACAGAGGCGCGCGACTCCGTCAGCGCCCTACGGGAAATCCGCGGCTCAGCTTCGAGCTTTCTATTCTGAGTGGCATGGGTGGCATGAGCTTGGCGGAAATATATCCCAGTCGAAGTCAACAACAGCGTGGACATTGAACATTGAGGGCTGGGTGCGAGAGACTTGCTCCTCCTTTTACGATTTTCACAAAAATAGCTGTGCTTACCTAGGTAGTGATCAATGCTACACGGCCAGGTGCCTGGGGCTCGTGGCAGTGAGACAAAAAAAGAAACAGAAAAAAGATCGAGGGTCCTCCGGATGATCGTGCCGATTCAAGATTTCCGAGAAAGTCGATCGAACTTCCATCGTCGTCGGGCCGTCCGAAGACCCGGACTCAAATCTTACCAGAGCAAGCCTGTCACCGAATTGTGAATGATTGCATCGTCATGGCTCCCCGAAGGTCGATGGGAATGGCTACTTGCGCCTATTCTCACGCAGCACAGCCTCGGAGACGATTGACCAAGCGCGATCGCCACGGCGAGCGAGCGATCCTGGAATAAGATGTCACGTGCTACTGCTCCTGTGGCGCCTACTCGGAGTTTTGATTGGGACTCCAAGTCACTACAATCAGAATGACCTTCTTTTCATAAATCTCTTTGACAGCTCTGCTACCTACTTCTGCAGGATGGAGCGGTAATCCGCGGACTTGATACGCCGCGCGCGGCCGCCATGCCAGGCCATGCCCGGGGGGTGCCCGCTCTGTCTGGTCCCTCCTCTCTCCTCTCGTCTCTCGCCGTGCCCGACGTCACTCTCTCGCGCTTCCGTCAACGGATCCGTCCTTTGCCCGTGGTAAGTAGTGCATCACCTGTGGTGCACCCATGCCCACACCTCGATTGACAAGGTCCAGCGAGCGACTGTAGAAGACAGACTTGTTCTTACTGGCGGTCCGAGGAGCTTTCGTCGTCTTGGAACGTTCAAGACCGTCACATTGCCAGCAAGATGGGGACAGTGAAGAAGGGATCATCCTCAAGCAGCTATGGAATAGAATGTGGGCTTGACTCGACGTCGGCTTCGATCCTCCTGCGAGACTTTGATGAGGATGGCCCTCGACAAGATGACCACGACCACGATGACGTCGAACGCCAGCCATCCGCACACCCCCATCCACCAAGTTCGCGCGCCGTAGACATCGTAGTCGTCGATAATAACGCTCACTCTTCAGGTCGTGCTCATATCCGTGCTCGTGCTCGATACCCGCTTCGGCTTCTGGTATCATACCAGGCAGCGTGGGAATGGCTCACCGAGCGCGTACGGATCCCCAAACGCTTCCTCATCCCGTCCATCTCCTTATTTCTCGTCTACTATACGGTTCAATTTATCTACTTGGATCCAGAGCAGTGGGAGGTACCCCCAGAGCAGCGCCTCGATGGCCCCAACGCTGAGCCGGTCGACACGATCATTCGCTCTTCCGGAACGAGGTACCGGGGGAAACTCTACGAGCAGTCCTCCGGGGTCAAACATCCATACATAGGGTGGATGTCGATCCCTTACGCCCATCAGCCAACGAGGTTCAGGCAATCCCACCTGGTCCCGGTCCGAGCGCAGGTTGATGGGGAGGCCGAAGGGGACGGGGATGCCGTTGTCGATGCCACTGAATGGGATCAAGGCTGTACGAGGCTGAAGAATGGTATGTCCGGCCAGCAAGGCTATGACGGATCCGAAGATTGTCTGAGGTTAGGAGCGAAAAGTTTGGAATGTTCATGTTGCCGAGGGTGACGCTCAACGACGATCTTCTCCAGGATCAACGTCTTCACCCCGGCTCGAAAAATACCCGGTCGATTACTTCCAGTGCTGTTCTGGATTCATGGAGGTGCGTAAGCAGGAAAGGGAACACAGAGCCGTGCTGGGTGGTATAGAAGGGCTAACGGGTAGATTACGCTTCTCATCTCTCTTGTTAGGAGGCTATGTCGCGGGGTACGCCGCCGATCCGCGCTACGACCCCGGCCAGTTGATGGACCGAGCCCAGTCGATGCAGAAGCCGGTTATCATCGTGTCCATAAAGTAAGCCGAGCACAATTCGGGATTACGAATCATATAAACCCGCTTGAAGGCTAACTACTCTTGGCCGCACAGCTACCGCCTCGTCGCCTTAGGGTTCACGGCCACACCGCCCACCCCACCCCATATACCCACGCAGAGGCCTAAAGAATGCGACCTGAACGTCGGGCTCAAGGATCAGCTCTGGCGATGCAGTGGGTACAGCGCGAAATTGAGAAATTTGGCGGAGATCCGAAAGCTGTGAGTGAGACTGAAAGTGGGTCCCGCTGTGTGTCCTGTGCAAGCCCGCCAGGCTCATTGTCGGGATCATCGCTCTTTTCAGGCAACACTTGTTCGCCATAGTACTGGAGCGATGTCGGTTGGATTGCATCAGCTCTACTCGCCGCCTGGGCTATTCAGAGCCGCCTTTATGATGTCGGGAGGCCCATCTTCGTGAGTCATGTCAAAGGCCAAAGTTTTCGCATTCCGCAAATAAAGTTTGACCCCCCTCGTTTCGCATTTTAATCGAGTAAGATTTCCTGTTCCCTGGCCGCACGATGCCGCAGCAAGGGTACTGCACCCCCTCGCAGCACCCTCTTCATGTCCGCCCGCCCCCAGAACAGCACGAGTACGGGCCGCCTTCCAATGTCAGGCTAACCCAATGCTTGCGGGAGCTATCGATCGAGTATTTTATGGACACTACGAGAACACTGAGTGACCCCTATGGAGTCAATGGTTGGTTCCCTTGGTACCCTGTGAGTTTTGTTGTTGTCTATAAAGCACGGATCACTCTGATATGAGGACTGACGCCGACGCAATGACAGGTCCTTGAAGGGGAGTTCGAGGGCTCATGGATCGACGTTCGACCGAGCGAGAGGATCGTCAGATGTGCCTATAACCGGGTCCCGATCATCATGGGAAGTGTCATAGACGAAGGGACAAGATCAATGTTCGGAGGCTTTGATCACGTCTTGAGCGTTTGCTGAACATAAACTGGGGTGGGCCGACGTAGATTCGCAAGTCCGGAACTCGATTCTCAGCAGGCCGTCCAAGATGCTTTGCAACGTCAGTCAGTATTGAGAGTTCTCGAGGGTTCCGACTCCATGTCATGGAGAATCTAACCTCCCCCGCCCCCCCCTCTGCCCCACGCTCAGATGCCTTCTCGTTCGCCTTTGGCGGAATCCAAGACTTGCTCGATCCCATCTGGCAATATTATCCCTTCAACAAGTTCAACAAAGAATCCCCTTACAAGACCGGTAACGAGACCTTTGGTCTATCCCCCGCATACAAACAAGGCTTGAGTCTTTTAGGCGATGTGTTCTTCCAGGCGCCGCGACGACATCTCTTGAGGGAGACGCCGAAGGATTTTGGTGAAGCGGCCTGGAACTATATTTGGAATGAACCGAGGGAGGGGGCAGAACCGAGACTTGGGGGTGAGTGGGCTTTTATACTCGTGAAGTCTTACGATGTTCTTCCCAATGATCAGAGCTGACGGAGACTGCGCCGTTTCCTCTGCCTTACTAGTGCAACACGGAGCGGACCTATCGGCTTGGTGGGGTCGTCCCAACTCAAGCGATAGCGAGATCCACCGTCTGAGTCGTCACATGACTTCCTATCTCATGTGAGTGAATTGCACCCTCTGTATGGACTTTGCTCTGTGGATCTGAGCTAATCCTTGAAGTTGCACGCGATCGCCTTTTGCGCGTGCCACTCGCTCTGCTACCAGCAACTTTGTCAACCACATGACTCCTAATGGACCAGGTCGTAAGTAGCAAAGGCTTCAAATTTCAGGCTCGGGAGCGCATCTTGGAGTATCATCCCTAACTTGCCCGTTCACCCGCTTCTCGCGTAGTCCGAGACTGGCCTCAATACGGCGTCGCTCGGAATACGCTCCAGTTCGCGCGTCACAACTTAACCCTGGCCCATGACGATGACCGATTGGACGCGATGCAGTTCCTCAATAGAAATAACCCGCTGTTCCAATCGGTGAAGGGGATTCCGAATTTGGGCGTCCGCTGAGCGCTGCGCGATGAGAATCGAAAGGGGAGTATCGCGGCCGGTGGGTGTCTCCTGTCGAAAACCTGAAGAATCGCTACGTGGGCTGCGAGTCACCGGTTCACACATTTCGCTGCAGTTCTACATGCCAGCGTCACGCTGACTCTCCACCGTTGAAGGGCCATCGACTGAAATATAGGCGCGACGGCGACGTGTGTTGTATAATGCAAGTAGAGATACATTGCTGATCTACACAAATTAAACGGACGACTCGGGGTCCGACACTGGGGGAGATATAAACGAAGAGTAGGTAGATAAAGAAGAAAAAGAAGGTCAGAGCAGTAGCTAGGGAAGATAGAAAAATAAAATAAAATGTCCATGTGAAAGAGTCCGAGTCCTTCTGTATGCGTGACGGTGTTACAAAACGATGAAGCAAGCCCAAGGCAAATCGGGGAAAGGCACGTGAGGAAGGGATGAGAGAAGCCAACGCAAAAAGGAAACGACGTCGTCACAATCAAGAGGAGAGACAAGAAAAAGGCCGGAGCACAGGTCGAAGTCCCCGTCGCCCAACCACGAATTTTCGGCAGAAGCAGACAAATCTTCTTTTGGGCCGCACCATGCGAATGTACGGAGTCTGATATCAATCTTGCGCCAACGTGATGTGCCACACATGAGGCTCTATCCGAGTGACCTGTCGATGAAAAATCGCATTGCTCATGGATTCAGCTTCATCGTATAATCGTCGCCTTCGAACTCTGGGACCGGACTAGCTGAACCTACCATGAAGCTGCCATCTTGTCGAAGCTTGCAATGCTACATGGACCAACGAATGAAGAGAGATGGGAATAAGGTGAGCGTTCGCATACAGATGAGCCCGGGATTCTAGTATCCACGTACGCATCTGGACTAGAGCAATCGATGCCAGTCTCTGTCTTGGGCATTTGTATTGTTCGCCCCTCCTTTCCGGCCGACCAAACCGCTGTACAACCAAGAAAACGGGCGCGGATCAGCAGTGGCTCTGCCACCCCGTGGTATCGCTCATGCACGACTTGACTCACGAATCTTGCCAAACCCACTGTCGGTGGACAGGATTTGAAAGTCGGTTTCTGTAGCGCAGAAATGATCGACAATTGCCCTCGGCCGTCAAGACCAAAAAAAGAGGCCATACGTGTACTCACTCCCTAATAGCCATCCCTCAATCAACGCCTCGCTCGCTCCGTCGAGCACTCGTTTCTTCTCTTCGACCGGATCGAGATCCTCCGCCGCGATTTCGGGATGGGCGGCGCTGAGTCCACTCAGGATCACCCGGTCACCGTACTGGTTGAGCGCGGCACGCTTAAGCGCCTCCGAATCGGATACGAGGTAATAGACGATCTTTTGATCGGGTCGCGCCAGTCGAGCGGAAACCTTCTCGGCGCATTCGAAAAAGGCTCGATGCGATGCTGCGTCCGAATGATCGTTTTTTGCGAATTCCTATTGCGCGTTTAAAAGCCAAACGTTAGCGAGCCCGCTTCGTACCCAGCAACGCCATCCTTCGTGCTTACCATGCTTTGATCACCCGTGCGGATCTGCAAGGCGACCGAAAACACGGAGGGAAGCGCGAACAGTGACGTGTATTGAACCATGAAGCGCAACGCATTCGCCTTGGGTCGGAACAGGTACTCGGACAAGCACGCGTACGCTGAAGAGCGCACCAATCCCTTCTCTTTCAAGACGTCCGACACTCCTCCATAGTTGAACGATCTGAACACCGCACCACGGTTCGTCCAGAACTGTCAGAGAGCGGAGTGCCGGGATGGTCAGGAAGACGTCTCCCCGGAGGCTGCAATCTACTCGGGACTGGGATCGAGCAAAGCTTACCCGGATCCAGAAGGGGTGATCTCGCATATGAGACCAAATCCGCATGATAAGGAAGGCATCGACGTAGTCATCCGGCAGGTCGATCATGGGCAGCAAGATACGTGATTTCGTGACGCCCATCTTGGGGTGACGTGCCAGACCTGTCTGCATGTCGGTCGGCTGACTCCAGTCGATGTGCACGGCGTCGGCAAGGAGCTCGAACGGCCAATTGTCCCACTCGATGAAAAAGGCTCGATCGGTAAGGATGGCGTACAGGAATGATGTGAAGAGTCCAAGCGATCTGTGCAAAAGAGAGGAGAGGTCAGCCTGCGCAAGTCAATCTGGCATTGCCCTCCGCCGAACAAAAGACAGGTTTACGAACCGATCGGCTATCCCGCCACAGCTTGCGGTGGCCGGACATGTCGCTTGGAAGACTTTGACAGGTTTCTTGCCTTGCAAGATCGCGTTGTGAAGGATGGTGTAGTTTCTGGCCCACGGCATCGAAGAGCAGCCCGTGCTCGGTCGTCCCGTTTCGTACTCTCGCACAAGATCGTCGTATCTGCAAGGTCATCAAGAGATAGTTCGGAGAGAGAAGGCAATATTGAGGTAAGTTTTGCGTAAGAAGGAACGTCGTCGAGAGCTGGAGTTGACTGACTTGTCTCGAGCACCTGCCATATATTTGCCGGGGCCGCTGCCGATCCTAGCCATCGCGGGACCTTCGCGTATTCTCGGTGACGAGCTCGAGCTCGCCAATCCCACCGGAGTCCCAGCCATCGAAACGGGTCGCGTCTCGATCAACCATTGTCGTACCCGCAGATCCTCCTGTGCAGACGAGGGTCCGCGCGCGACACCGACTGGGTCAGTAACTGGGGCACGCGTGTTCGCGCAGGGATAACCTCCTCAGAAAAACGACTTACCTTGCTCAACGTCTTCAGCATATTCGACAAACTCTCATGCACCGGCTTGAGTTGCCAGACGTAGCTGTTCATCATGGTTTGGACAGCCTCCTCGGCGGCCTCCCTGTTCTTGCCCGCCTGGATCGATTCAGCCGCCGGTACAGGTGGTGGTGGCTCATAGTGGGCTACTTCGAGATCCGAGTCGTCGAGCGGTGCCAACACGGGATGCTGCTCGTGGCCGAAGAGCGAGTTGCGCGGCAGCTGGTGGGTCAATTTTGGGTTGCGCCAGATGCAGTAGATCAACAGGACTGTCAAGACGACCACGACGTAGAGTAGCCGCGGCGGGCTCCGGAGTTGTTGAGAGATCTTGTAGCTGGTGCTCATGCTCATGCCGTTGCCGGTGCTCCGATGTGACCTCCGAAGTGAATCGCCCAGGCTGGGAGTGGTTTCGTGGTCGTGGGTCGAGTCGTAGACGCTCAGTTTGGACGTCGGTGGCCGCTCGTCGTCACGCTCGTCGCCGTCGGAGTCCGCCCCGAACGCTAGCTCGGACGACGAATAGAACTGCTCCTCTTCCAGCATGCGCGGCGACGACAATTTGGTGGTTCGAGGTAGCATGGCGATCGAATGCCGATGTTCCATTCGAAGGGGAAGGGGCAAAGGAGGGGGGCAGGGGAGCAACAACGACGAGGGCCCGTCGAGCTTGCAGCGGCCGAATTCAATCCGATCGCCAGGAAGTAGCTGGGGGGAACGGACGAAGTGGCAGGAGGAGGCGCAAAGGCAGCAAGCAGCGTTTCAACAATTGTCGCCGCTACGAATTGGGCTCGCGAAAGGCCTTCCTCTGATATTCTTCTTCGCGCAATCGCCCCCTTGCCCAGCCAGGGCAATTTCAAGCCACGCTGGCACGGCGGACGCGCCCGCCGCCCCGTCACTCCTGCCCCCGCCCGCGCTTTTACGACGCCCGGACGCCCGCTTCGATAGGGCTTCTGGACCGGGGCGTTCGCGAGACTCGTACTCTCTCGCGGGGATGATGCGGGCGGCCTTTTGATCAATCATCGATTGCGCCTTGCAAGTGACCGAGTCAGCGTTTTGCCGATGAAGGTGGAAGGTGTTCCCAGGAGTGGGTATGAATTTTCAGTCTACACCAAAGCGCGGACTTGTTGAGGCCCAGTGGCTGTTGGGAGGGAGCCTGTAGTATGCGGCGGCAGGTTATCACTAGATCACTGGCCGCCGATGATCCACTCCCAGTCCTGTCAGGGTCTTCAGGGACCGTGACGCGACCCCACGGCCGGCTCTGGTGCGCTCGCGAATGGCATGTTCCTACAGAGCGGTAGGTAGCGGAAATGAACACGATGAGCCAATGCAAAAAAGGGACTGATTTGACATCCTCTGGTCTGACATACTTATGTGCCAGGGATGACACCGTTCGTCTGGTGGATACTCATGAACTAGAATAAGGAAACGCTTGGAAAAAGGGGCACTCGCTGGCGCGGCGGCGGGCGGGCGGGCGGGCGGGCGGGCACACGCACGCAATGTCTCAAACGATGGCCTGGCCGGGATGTCGAGGAGGTCCGAGCGGCAGCTAGCGGCAGGCGCGTGTGGTCGTGGGCTGCCTGGCCTTACAAGTGACCGGCTTCGACCGCGCTGCTCTGACCTGCTCACCCCGAACACCCGCCCGTACGACCGATCAACGCGCTCAGCACGGTGCACCGGCTACACAAGGCTATTGCCTCGCTTTGCGAACATGCTGACCGAGCGCAACAGCAATGGCAACATGACCTCGGCGCCCGTGTCCAAGCGCAGGGTGGCCTACTTCCATGATGGTCAGTCGCCCGCGCTCGGCTTGTTCCTCGTGCTCATGCGCTCGAGCTGACCCAGTGGATTGACATGTCACTGCAGAGGATGTGGGAGCATACGCCTATAGTATGGGTCAGTCCATGCTCTGTGAGGGTCCGTCCATTGCTAGCGCTGACTGACTTTAAGATCCAATGCTCCCCTCGTTTCGACTCGTACCGTCACCGCACAACAGTGCACCCGATGAAACCACACCGAGTAACGATGGCCCACAACCTCGTCGTCAACTATGGACTCGACAAGCACATGGACATGATCGTAAGTAAGCCGCAGTCCTCGCCGGTGCCAGTCGCTGACCTCACAGTACGGTCGGTCACAGCGACCTACCCGCGCAACGGCACACGAGATGACACGATTCCACACCGACGAGTTCATCGATATGCTCTCCAGGGTCACTCCCGACCTCGTTGAAGAGATGACGTGCAGGGGAACCCGCTGTGAGGCAACTAGTCTACCCCAGACGGGCTCTTTTGCTCCTCCGCTCTTCGCAAGCCATGCTGATCCAACATTCGTCCATCTCTTCCAGTCCTGATCGGAGAAGACTGCCCCGCATTCGAAGGCCTGTTCGAGTTTTGTTCCATATCAGCTGGAGGATCTCTAAGTACGGCGCACTGCGTCAACTTTGCTCACGGCGCGCCAGCGAACTCGGCTGATGCGCTGCTTCTCTGGGTCCACCCCACAGGCGCGGCCCGACGCCTGACCGACGCCAAAGCCGATATTGCTCTCAATTGGGCCGGAGGGTTGCACCACGCGAAGAAGCGCGAAGCATCAGGGTTCTGCTACATCAACGACATCGTCCTGGCTATCCTCGAACTGCTGAGGTACGACGGCCACGATCTAGCCTTTCCTTGCCTGTGCAAAAGGCTGACGTGCCCTCCCCGGGTAGATACCATGCTCGAGTACTTTACATTGACATCGATGTACACCACGGCGACGGTGTAGAAGAAGCGTTCTTCACCACCGATCGGGTCATGACGGCATCTTTTCACAAGTTTGGCGACTTCTTTCCCGGTACTGGAGCACTGAATGATCGAGGCAAAGGTCCCGGCAAAGGCTATTCGGTCAACTTCCCGCTCAAAGACGGCATCGATGATCAGAGCTACAAGACTGTATTCAGACCGGTGTGTCTCATTTTCCAGCGCGAATGACTGACAAGCCCCTCCAAATTAGGCGTGTCGGAGCTTGAGCAATCACGTCGCACCGTGCAAAGCTGACGATTTACGTCATGATCTATTGCATTTCAGGTGATGCAAGCGATTATGGATTGGTATCGACCCGGGGCAGTTGTGCTCCAGTGCGGTGCCGACTCCCTGGCCGAAGACAAGCTCGGACCCTTCAATCTGTCAATGCAAGGTATGTGTCGAGCGCGTACAGGCTTAGGTGGGCGAGGCAATCGACCCTCATGCTGCTCTTCACGTGTACAGGTCATGCCGACTGCGTCGAATTCATGCGCACGTTCAACGTACCCCTCATGATCCTCGGTGGAGGAGGGTACACAATACGCAACGTCGCTCGGACCTGGGCGTACGAAACCGGTGTCGCTTGCGGTCAGGTTCTGAGCGAAAGCTTGCCCTACAATGACTACTTCGAATACTTTGGGCCCGAGTTCAAGATGAATGTACCGGCAAGCAATATGGAGAATTCGAACACAGCCGAGTACCTCGAAACCACCAAGTGAGCCAGCCCGCTTTCCTCGTCTCAGCAAACCACAAACTGATCCGTTCGTCCCCTGTTGTTCAGAAATGCGATCTTGGAGAACTTGCGCAACATGCCCTTTGCACCCTCGGCTCAGATGCACGCCGTTCCCTTCGACTTTGACTCGGACCCAGGAGACTCCGACTCGGACCTCGATGTGCGCATCTCCAACCGCATCCGAGAGACCCAACGTCATCAGGATGAAGGCTATGTCTCGTCGGACGAGGAGGGGGATAGTTTGCAGGAGAGGTATCGCAAGTTGTCCAAGAGTTATATCACCTCGCTCGGATCGACGGCACGGGGGGAAGTGCCGGCCAGTCGGAGGAAACGGGCGGCGCACAAAGGAGGGGACGAGGAGAATGGGATGCTGGATGAAGAGACCGACAATTGCGCGCACGAACCCAGGCGGCCCCAGAGAACCTTCTTTCGAATGACACCGGGGAAAAGTGGGGCGGGGTTGATGTTGGATGAACCGAATCGGTTCTTGCTGGGCTTGGGCACGTTGGGCTCCACGAGTGGGAGTGGGAGCAAGGCCGCGGAGGAGTGGAGGAGAGGCGTGTTGTAATTCCTGTGTCTCGATCGAAGTCTGACAACTGTTACCAGTGACATTTGGACCTATTGTAATGTAATCTTAGCGTCTCAGGAGAAATTAGTCTCACCTCAAATGCAGTCGAATTGCCTCCAACTGAAAACGGAGGCCACGTTGCGTACGCGTCATTTTCGAGGAACGCTCAGTTGTGGACTCAAATAAAAGTGAATTAATCACTGGCCTTACGAAGATGCTACCAAAAATTAGAAAATGTACCTATTGACATGTTGCTGGGCGGGAGGGGAGAAACGGGAACCCGGACGACGAAATTGCGGACCAGTGTCGGCTCAACGGGTGAAGAGGGCGCGGAAGATGGCGAGGGCGTGATCGCGCAAAGAGAGCTCTTGAACAAAGTTAGCCGAGGTCATCCACAGTCCAGGATTATCTGAGGCTGCGCAAGTAGGCCAAAGGCTGATCAGCACGACTGTCCAGTCTGTATTCCGCCTAGCTGCAACTTACTGTCTCGACCTGCGGGGGCGAAGGCGAATCCGCCGATCAAGACCAGGTACGACAGGCACAAGATGGAACCGCGGTAATAGCTGTTGTAGGCGAAGCATTCAATCGATCAGCAGAGCGGCTTCCAACAATGGCTTGAAGGACATCCACTTACTTGGCTCTGGCCTCGATGTAGGTGTAGGTCAAGAGAAACACCGAGAACATGATGGCGATCACGTCCCATCGCGGGAACACGAGCGTGAAAGATCGGTGCAAGAGCGTCTCTTTGCCGATGCTGTAGAAGGCCGAAAACGCGAGCATGGCCGGCGCTTGGATGAGGCATACTTGTAAGGCATAGGCAGAACCGATCTCCATCCTGTGCGGTCAAAGACAGACGAGACGCTCAGTATACAGTATCGGCCTTCTCGGCAAGAGTCGGGGTTTTGGAACGTACGAGAGCGCGATGTTGCCGTTGATGGCGAACGAGATGGCGTTCATGAACTCGGTCGTGTTGGGCACGAGGGCAAACAGAGTTACACCCAAGAACTTCTCAGGAATCCCTGATCCCTCGAGCACGACGTCAACCACGCCGACAAGGATTTCTACCCGACGCAAGGATGCAGCAGAAATCAGCAAACTCGCACGACCTGCGCGTCACCCGTCCAATGGGAGCTGTGCTCACCTGCGATCAAGGCGTAAAGGATCGTGCACCCCAACAAGACACTTGCGGACTTAAGACGACTCCAGTTGGGCGCATCGTGACCTCCTTCACCGGCTCCCGCATCATGGTCCGCTGCGCCTTTGTTCGTGTTCGCGGCCGACGCTTCTCGTACATGCGAAGTCGAACGTTGCGTTCGCGCGCCACCTGGACCGGCCGATGCGGAAGCCAGAGGTAGATGCGCTACACGGGAAGGCGCAGCGACAGCAACACCTGTTGCGGCGACGGACTCGACTGCGCGATGAAATTCGTCGGCAGACATGCCTTCTGGTAGCTCCATGGGAGGGACTCCACCCTCGGGGTTGGTGCTGGTGACCAAGGGTGTCGAGTCTTGCAAAGGGGTATATGAACCACTCGCACGCCCTATCGTACTCGAGCGATGTCGAGGCAGACGCTGAGACGGGACGATGCGCTTGTGAAGGGAGGCGCGATCACCATTGGGGGCGTGGGATCCAGGCGCGGCGGACGCCGGCCGGGGCAAGTGAGGTTCGTGTTTGATTTGAGCATTTTGCCAAATCTGCGAGGCATGAGTTCGCAGAGAGAACCAAAGGCCGATGAGGTATGACTGTGTGCCAAGCAAGTGATCAGAATTCAGTAGGCCGTGGCAGCCAACATAAATTCTACGCACGCGTAACTTACGAGGACGAGGAGAACGGCGCAATAGTACGACAGGATCTTGACCGTCGACTTGTAAAATGGGTCATCGGCAGGATTGATATGCTCGTAGTAGCAAGTTCGGCACGACTCGGATGTACCGGAGCGATGATCAGGATCGCAATCGGTACACGTCAGCTGGAAGCTGCCGTAGATCTCGTAGAATAGCGTCGGGGTGAGGATTCCGATAATGGCCATGATGAGCATTGTGCTCGTCACACCGGCACTGCGGGCGTTGAACTTCTGCTCCTTGCGACGCATCGCCCCACCGATCATCGATGCACCGGGCATCAATAAGACACCCGCGAGAATACTGCCGACGATCGAGCCCTCGACAAGCTCGCCCTTGGCGCGCGTCAACGCGATCGAGTAAAGGATGATCTCGATAATGGACCCGAACGAAGCGTTGATGACAGCACCCATCCCAATCGAACTTTGCGCCGAGATCGACGCGACAGCCATGCCGATAAAGTACGATAATGGGATGACACTCAACAATGCCAGTACGAACATACAAGCCGGCGAGGCGATAAAGGCCAAAACGCCGCCGAGGTGATGTTCTGCCACGCGCGGGCTGACGTAGAAGTAGTCCAGGATGACAAAGAAGACGAGTGACATGAGGTTGACGAAGAGGATGTTGACTCCATCAATTGTGTACTTGTAGTATTGGAGGCCCATTGCGTGGTATGTGCAGAGCAGTACGGTAGAGTGGGGTCCGAAGAGTCGACCGTGGCGTTTTGCCGCAGCGACCGACTTGCGTGAGACGGGGGGCGCTCGCTGTCCGGCCATCAAGGGGTATTGCACGCCAGAGTTGTTGGCTAACGTCGGTGGACCTGGCTGAGACTGATCAGAGTGAGAATCCAAACCCGGGGCCGCCGCGTTGTTGCTGAAACGCGACTCGATCTCAGTCGGTGCGGCTGCGGCGAAAGCGTTGTACTTGGGCGGAGAGCGGAAATGGAGCGCCAAAGGCTCGTTGTTCAGATGGCGCAGTAGAACCCACAACAACTTGGCCATCGGGATCGTGAATACCAATCCCCAGCACAGTACGCAGACGAGCAGAAGGAGAGGCGCGATGATGAGGTAGAACGCGACCCACCACATGGTGCGGCCCAATGCACGAATGCGCAGGGCGCGATGAGCGGACTCGGACGAATCTTTGCTGAAGTCGTGAGGTCGCCAAGAAGGTGCGGCAACCGTGTCTTCGCTCGAGGCACGTTGCATACCTCGACCGCGCGGGGAGCCGGCCGAAGTCGCAGCTGTAGCACCGTAGCCAGATTGCTGACCACCAGGGGCCAGTAGCCGAGAGTTCTCAGCAGAATCGCCAGGCACTCGAAGAGAGGCACTGCTGGGCACACCGCGAACGGTCAAATGCGTCTTGGACGCGTCACCGCAGTGGGAACTGCCGAAAGATGACGCGCGACGCTGAGAAGATCCACCAGGACGTGACGATGCCGACCTAGTCTGACTTCGGCTTCGACCGTAAGTGCTTCCTGCGCTTTCGAGGTCCCGTCGTAAAGATGCACGATCCATTTCCTCCTCTTCGTCAAGCACATCACCGGTGTCGTCATGATCGTGAGCAGAGGCTGAAGAGCTGCCTTCACTGCCATTGCTAGTTTCGTCGTCGAACTGATCGGTCCATCCTTCGACGTACTTGCCGAACGGCCAAAAGAGATAGCCACCAAGCTCCCAGACGACGCGACCGTACTTGCCACCCCCCAAGGGACGCACCACAGCATGCCCGCAACCAATGTGCAGACGATGAACAGAGCCGTTCCAAAGAAGAGTGTCCAGACCAAATTGCCCGGAGCCAGATGGCGGACCACGGTCGAAGAGGGTACATCGTGCAGAGCCTTTTCTGCGTTGCGAGTGATGGAGCGATCTTTCTTGTACAGAGCCGGTTTCCAGATGGGCAGGCCGAACGGATGCTCGACGTTGATGGCCTGCGGTGAATAGAAGAAGATCGCCAATCAGAGCCAGAACGAAATGGTAGGCCACATCATCGAAACTCACATCCTGTCGATCTTTCAGCGTGTACTCGACCTCGGCATCGTTGATGTCGTCGTCATCGTCGGTTTGCTCATCGGCCTCAAAGGCATCGCGCAGTGCATGCTCGCCGTCCTCGTCACCGTCTTCAGTGCTGGCCTCTACCACTTCTTCTTCCGTGTGCTCGCTTGATGGTTCCTCACCGACAGGTCCTCCACGCGTGGAAGACGTGTAGGACATCCCTCGAAGTGACGACAGTTGTCGCCCGGGAAACATGGGCGACCATATCTCGCCTTCTTCCGAGGGCGCAATGTTGCCGCGACCGGCCCCTTTGACCCACTCCTCTTCTCCGCTTGCAGGGGCCCTGGAGGAGCTTCGACCTACGCCATGCCCCCCAGTCACAGTCCGTCCGCCCTGGGCTGCCGAGGTGGAAGCATAGCTTGCTGTGAACTCGCGGGCTGGTGGTCGCGACACCGAACGATTTCGAGCCGAATCATCACCACTTGGACCAGCGTGAGCCGTCGCGGTAGAAGGTAGGCCCATCCCGATCGTCTGCCCAGCTTCAAAGTCGCTTTGGTCGTAGTAGCTCGAAGATGTCGTCCTCCTCATTGCCGCGGCCCTTTCGATCTCTCGTTTGCGAGTGGCCGCTTTCTCGGCCTCCTGTGGTAGCCAACGAGTGGTACCCCCAGAGATGTCAGCTTTGTTGAAGTCCAGATAGCGCAGCCCGGTGCAGGAGTCCCGGCGAGATCACGAACCTTTTTGACACGAGCTCGCTCCTTCATCCGTTTGCGAACCAACTCCTCTCCTCTATCCCGCACGCTGACTTCGTCGTCTTCACGATCACCGAGCAAAATGGCCTCCCTGGACATCGGGGCCGGACTCAAGGGCCTCTCGGCTCGTGTCGAAGAGGTCGGCAACAGGCCTGGTCGATCGTCATCGTCGTCATCATCATCATGGTCATCATCTCGATCACCAGCGCGAAGTCGGGCTCGTGAGACGGATCGAGCCGTCGTACGGCGGGACGCTGAAGTCAAGATGGGAGGGAGACCCACTGCCGAGGTCGCTCTCGTCTTGGAGCCCCCGCCCGGGGTCGGGGTCGGGGGTGGTCCAGCCCTCGCTCGAGCACTTCCAGAAACGACGGACGCGTAGGAAACTGATCCTGAGAATGACGGGCTGGGCGGCACGTGTGCAATTCCGCCTGAAGTGGAAGACCTCGCTCTAGAGGTGGAGGGAAAGTAGCAGCCCTCGTTGCCTCGTTCGGAGGAACGTCCTTCATCGTTGTCGCCTTCTTCTCCTTCCTCGTTCTCGTCGTCATCGTCGCGCCGTCGATCGAAAGGGTGGCGAGCACGAGCCCCGGGTGTGGTGACGGTCAATGACTCGAGATCGTCCTCTGTGGCCATGAGCGTCTCGCGAGTCTTGATGGACCCGAGTGCAGCTCTACCGGTTGATTGACTCGTCGAAGCAAGACGAGGGTTGGCGGTCGATGACGTCGGGAAGTTCGTGGAGGACGGGTCAGGTTGCGAACCGACGGGTGGGAAGGTCAGTGCACAGGCTGAAGCGGAGAGGGGCGAGGGATGAATCGTGCTTGTGCTTGTGCTTGTACTGATTTGGTTCGAAGTCCAGGCCACCGAGTGATCCGTGATGGTAGCTGCGGCGGAGGGAGTCGACGCTCCGGACGGATTGGATGAGTGGAAAATGACAGACGATGCGCCGGACGAGGATTGACGCGAATGGGGAGCCGACACGGGTGGACTGGCGAGGCCGAGCGGGGGCGACACTGGAGATCGGGGGCCCCTAGCCGAATGGTCCGTTGTCCGCGTCGCCGTCCGTGCCGTCGTGTCGGTCGTTGAGATCGCAGCTGGCGAGGGCCTCGATCGTACGGGGTCCGCACTGGAGCTTGGAACAGGAATGGAGCTGGAATCGGGGCTAGAGGTAGAGGCGGAGGTGGAGGTGGGGTTGTGCACGACGACCGTAGACGACGACGATCGCGAGGACGGCTGCGACGACGACCGCGACGACGACGCCTGCGGTGGCTCTGGCCGCTCTGCGTCGACGGCCATGTTTCTGCACCGTCTCTGTTGAGTCCTTGCGGTCACTTGGGTGTGATGTCGCGCGTTCAGGTGGCGGGATTGCGCTTCGTATGCAATGCGATGCGCCGTGGATGAGCTCGGCAGCACGCGCCTCCAACAGCGTCCGCCACAACAATGACTTGGCCTGTTTCATTCTCTCTATAGGCTCATCTTCAAGGCTAGTAAGTGAAAAATAAGGGGGAGAAATTTCTTCAGTCTACCATTTCCACTCGCCTCTATTTTCTGGCGTAAACTCTCTGTTTCTTGGGCCCTTTGTTCCAACTCAGAGTCCCTTCTATAATTTAGTGTATGGTTGATGCGAACGAGGTTCAATGGCTATAACCGTTTCCCGAACCACACGCGGCCACCGTGGGGCTTTCTCAGAAGAGTCGGGACTTTCTTTGCATACTTATGAATGTTCACGTTCTCACCCAAAGTCTTAGACGGGCAACCAAAGTATGCAAACAAACTGAAGCTGGTTGGTCTTGTCCATTGACTGGGCCTTACCTGGTCCGAGTACTGCGGAGTCTTGCAGTGGCTGAGCTCCAGGTTTTCTTCGCCTTGCCGATCGAGCCTTCGGGACGAGCAGCCCCTTCAATGGAGAGTTCGTCTCCCAAAGTCATACCGCCCGTGGCTGGACAGGGCGTGGTACTCGAGACATTGACCTAAGTGAGCAAATCAAT
This sequence comes from Microbotryum silenes-acaulis, assembly GCA_003665825.1. Taxonomy (NCBI): domain Eukaryota; kingdom Fungi; phylum Basidiomycota; class Microbotryomycetes; order Microbotryales; family Microbotryaceae; genus Microbotryum; species Microbotryum silenes-acaulis. The sequence continues at coordinate 658,629 of QPFY01000015.1, forward strand.
CACCGAGCTACCACATCTAATCTAATATGAACGTCTGAACCCATGATCACCCCCCTTGCTTCGAGCAAGCACGCCGACGCTTCACTCTTGCGGCCCCCACCCCCACTCCGTGCGAACCGGGCCAGGGCGGGGAGCCTAAAGTCGCCGTCGCTGGCAGCCGATTACGGCCTCTGTCGCGCCATGCATATACTACGTGTATACGTATGCATGCATCTGCACATCGGTACCCACTTCTTTCAGTCAAATGCCTCTGCAAGACATTGCACAGCTACACACCCTCGTGCACGCTCGGATCAAATCGGCCCTACGCGATCTGCTTCCATGCGAAACCCCATCACCCGGAGGCGAAGTCGGAGCAGGGCGAGGACCCCAATCCACGAGAGTGATCAACGGGTCAGTATGTGGTAGGATGAGTTAGCGACGAAATGAGAATACCAGTGGGAGACATGGCCGAACCGTGCAATGAAGCAGCAAAGCGATTGAAGGGCACTGCGGACTCCGGGCGACCAAACCGCCTCCGGAATAGCCTGCGATGAAGTCGGGTCCAGTCCACACTTGCATATAAACTTGATCAACACAAAATGAATATCAATGTACCCGCCGGTACATCGATGCACAACGATGCACCCGAATGCAACTCGTGTGGCAGTCTCGGCGCCTCGGCTGCGAACCACTCGAGCGTGCATGACAGTGCATGACAGTGTCAACCTGTGCAATCTAAAATTGGAAGACCCATAAGACCCAGCCGCACAGTCATGTATGCCATTGCACAAGCATGATGCACTCGAAAGGATTCGAGTTACTATCATGTCGCCCTCGGCCGCTGAGCCGCTGAGTTATCTCCCGAGTATTAGTACGCTTATTTGATCTTCCTGCTCGACCCGTTGACGGTGTCACCGAGAGGGTTTCAAGCACACAGAAACAACGTCATCCTCTTCACTACGTTCCCAGTCCCAGCTGAAGAGACTGTTTTTCCTCCGTCGTCCCTCGTCCCTCACTACTCACTAGCCTCACTCCTACCGCCTGACCATCGCTTTGATCCTCGCTTCCGGCGGCGTCTTGCACACGACTAAACCGCTGGTGGCGATCAAGTACCCGAGCATCTACATGGAATCCGATCGGACGCCCCTTAACTGATTTGCACCGAGCCGACCAGATGAATGGTTCCACCGGATTTTCTCGAGCTCGACAAATCAAAATAGCTCATATTGCATCTTCGATGTCATCCTGCCTTTGCCCTACTTCCCTACCGGCACATTCCCACCAACTCCGCCGTCCTTCAAGCATACGGCATCAGTCTTCTCAGCTTTTTCTTCTCGATCGGTCGGGCTGTACGGTGAGGTCGAAAGGTAGGTAATGTCAGGGTCTGCTTCACTTTCTCGTCGAATCGAAGGGACCGAAAATGACCAAGAGGGAATTGAACGTACCGTACGCCGGCTTGCCTAACCGATTCAGCCGGGTCGGTGAGAGCACGCCCTACAAGATGGAGAACGATCAAACATGGTGTGAGCACGCGGACTGCCGAGAGTGTAAAGCCAGTGAGCTCGCAGCAGCTCAGAAGAGGAGGGTGTCCCACTCCGAGCTCGTGCTCCACACGCTCCCCTTCGACTACTTGCATTCAAATGAACCTTCCCCGCTTGACTCTGTTCCACAAAATGGACATAGAAAGAGATCAGCGTCATGAAAACAAGATGACCCAACCTGATCGCTGCAGAGAGCAAGAAACCGACCCTCTTGAAGTTGCCATTCGCGATCGCGAACCACCTCTTGGCCGCGCCTTTATGCGTCTTGAGTTTGATCTTGGTCGGTTTACGGACCAGACCTTGGAAGAGGGGAGTTGAGGAGAACGGTCGGGAGAGGAGCCAGGAGGACGCAGCGGACGAGGTGGAGGAGGAGATCGAGCTTGTGGAAGGGGATCGCCAGGCTGTTGGTGTGGTCCTGCTGGAGGGAGAAGGTCTTGTGGAAGCGAAGCGCGTTCGTGATGTGAGGGAGAAGACGTTGCGTAGTAAGGAGGCCATCGTGGGTGATATGGACGGTCGACGTCGAGGCTGGAGAACGGGACGAGCTGGGACGAGCCAGATAGAGCCCGATCCAGCTGCAGAGAGCGCGCGCGGAGGTCGTCCAAGCTCTTCCACGCTAATGCTCGGCGACTGCCGAACAGTCTGCATTGCGATAATCCTGCTACTAATCCACTGGACACAAGTCGAGACCACGCCCTGCGGTTCTGTTGAGCAACCTAGGAAGGTCCAACCAGGTGTCTCACATTTGTCCTGTTTTCAACAGCTGCTGCGGGTGGTCACGCTTTACACAACATAGCAAACCGTACACTGGCACTGCACTGCAACCGTGGGTTTGGTTAATTCGGGCTCCGCCACCCGATCGCGCGAGTCGTCTGCTGTCGTCTCTTGTCGTCTGCGCAGCGCAGGTTCGCGTACGGAACGCGCCAGCATAGGCCCGTCCCGAGTGCCTCGTCCTTCTGCTTCCTCCGCTTCCTCCGTACTTGCCTCTGCTCGGAGCGCCCCCCCCCCCCCCCCCTTCCTCGTCCTCTTCTCAAGGCGCTAGGAAAGGATGCAGAAGCAACAACACACCATCAACGTGCCGCTGCTGAGCTCGGGCTACCGCAGCGGATCGACCGAAACGCTAGGGCTCGACAAGCTCGAAAGGGAGTTGGGCCACGACCCCTACGACGACCGGATCGGGCACCCCTCTCCCTCGCCTTCGAGCTCGGGGTCTAGGAGGCCCTCGTGGGACTCGCGCAGGAGCATCATACCGGATAGATGGCTGCCGCACCCTTCAACTCTTGGCAGGCTCAGACCTCACGTCGCGCTCGCGGTCGTGCTCGTCGTGCTCTTCCTGATGCTCCTCGTCGCCCTCAGCACAGCACGGCACCATGGCTATCTCGCCTCCGGGCTCAGTGATGGCGCGGGCTACGACCAAGCCAGCGGCCTCGATTGGTCTGCAGAAGACCCCGTGCTCAGGAATTATGATTGGCAAAAGAAGCGGCCCCACGATTCGTTGACGAGGATGATTGATGCGCTCACAAAGGTCAGGCAGATTCCCCGGCCTCCGATTGTTGATTGACCTGACCGAGCTCGCGAACGAACGCGCGAGCGGGAGAAACCATTCATCTCGCCGCAAGTAACACCAAGTCGACTGACCCAAATAAAAAAAACTTCCCAATTCGAACAGGCTGAAGCATCAACACGGGAATGGCTACTCATCACGAGGCCCGTCTCGCAGGTGGGAACCCCGATCGGAGTAGCCCAGAGTCCAGCTCCGTCGCCGATTCGAGCAGGGCCCGCGACCGTGCAAGTCGGTGCAGGACCGGGCCCGTATAGACGAGGCTCTAGAGTAAAGTTCGTTCAAATTCACAGGGCCGCAGGCGTGTGACGGTTCTGACTCTTTTATTTAATTCGTGATCTAGGTGGGCGGCGCTTCAGGAGGAATGGGAGACCGGGCGGCAGCAATCGCACTGCCAGAATGCGCCTTGGATGGAGGACTATGCAAAGTTACACCACGACATAATAAATGGCAAGCGGCCACCCAAAGTCCTCGAGGTGATGTGTCGAAAAGGTGTTCAGTGCGGAGGCAGTTCGGACAGGTGAGGCGAAGACGGGTAGACTGTTGAAGAGGGCGGAAGATGGGCCAGAAAATGCTGATCCGTGGCGTTGGCACGCTGCAGGCTGCTCGGCATCTTTTCGTCGCTTCTGTATGCTGTGCTCACGGATCGTGCGCTGCTCATCACGTGGGAAGACCTCCCCTTCGAGCTCTTCTTCGACTCGGTCATCATCGACTGGGCCCAACCCGAGATGCCCAATTCGCATCGCTCGATCCACCCTAAACTCGCCTTGAAGGGGGAAAAGCAATTCATCAGCTCCATCACCCCTCCACGAGCGGATTTAGACCGGTTCTTTTCCCAGGATGTCTTTGAGGAGAAGAGGAACGAGCCCAGTTGGCTTCAGGTCGGTGAAACGTCTACAACATCATTCAGGTCAAATGGTTCTGACCCTCGGCTTTGCTCATCTGTGTCTCGTACATAGCTCATGACGAACCGCGGAGTCACACTTCGGTCGTTCAACTACCCCAACGTCGCGCAGGCGATGCGAGAGCGAGGATTCGATCCTACAACTGCATACGCCTGCATGTCCGATTTCCTCTTCCGGCCCAAACCCAACCCATTGCGCTTCATTGCCGAGTACAGTTCCTTTTTCAGCTTGCCGACCGTGTATTCGATCGCGATCCAGATCCGGACGGGCGATGATGCGATGGTGAGTTCAGTTCTTCAGATCGTTCGTGATTCGCCTCTTCTCTTCGTTAATGAACCCCCCCACCTCAATCTTAATCCATCAGACCGATCCCCAACGAGATAACCTAAACACTGTCCAGCGCCACAGCAACTTCTTCAAGTGCGCTGCTACGATCGCCAAACGCTACGCCCGAAAGGACCAAAAAGTCATCTACTACCTCGTTACCGATTCGCACACATTGGAGGAAGATGCGTTGCGTCATTTCTCGGACCGCGTCGTCATTACGGGGTTGAGTCGCTCGCATCCCGAGATTCATCAAAAGACGGAATCAGCGGCGAAGGGGCAGGGCAGCATGTATGACGTGCCGGAACACGAGAGAAGGAGGTTGCTTGACGGTACGACGGATGCGTTGACCGAGAACTGGATTATTGGAAGTAAGTAAAACCCAGCGCATCGTAGGGGATCTGGCCGCGTACTGATGACGTGCCCCGCTTCCCATCAGAAACCGACTTCCAGATCTTGTCGTTCGCCAGTGGTTTTGGGAAACTTCGTACGTCCCACTGATCCAATACGATCATCTCCTGGGGAAAGAGGGACTCACAACCACTCCGTCTTGAATCCATTCACAGCCGTGTTCATGAAGGGCCTCGACAACCAGACGATCTCGTTGGTTGCGCATGATTCGGACAAAAATTTCCCCGTCGAGTTCGCGCTCACCGGGCCGGGGGAACAGGACTGCGCCAATCTTGATTCGTGCGTGTTTGAGGTTTGATGTCGGAAGAGGCTTATCCGGAGCAGAAGGGATCGAAGCTGATTTTGTGGCTTACTTCTTTTCTACAGTTTAAGCACATTAGCTACACTTGCGACGAGCTGGTTAGTCCGGGGTTTTCCTTTCGCGTCGGAGTAGAAGGCCCCTGTACTGACTTGAGCTCTCCTTCATCGCGGCTTACTGCTAACAGGTCTCTTGGGTAGATGTAACATTAAACATGATACAGGCGTGCGATGCAACTATACATATAGGGCTTTCTGTTGTGCACTGGTGAAAAGCTGCCTCCCCGATTCCTACAGAGCCAAATCTTCCTCGTTGATAGCGTACGAAACATGTCGGATGACGATTCCACTTTTCGACCCGCACGCAACCATAGTGTGTTCTACACCTTCCACATTCCACCTCTGCGACTGGCGTCTTCTACAAGTGCTCAAAAGCGACAAGGCAAACTATCGCACTTCCACCGCATTCGATCCCAGGTCCGCTCGCGCTGTATCCACAAATCAGCGATATACTGCTTCAACTTATTCGGAAGGTAAGGAGGTTCCACACCTGGTCCTGCATCATCGGAGGGCCGGTGCCAGAGATAGAAAGGGAGTTTACGGGAGGTGACGTTGTCGTAGATGATTTGGGAGAAGCCGGGGTACCAAGCTTCACCGTAGCTGGTACGACGGGAAAGTCATTCAGTCAGCTTATTCTGGACGGTATCGAGGTGAAGTGACTCACTGCACGCTCGCCATCTCATTCCCGTTCACGCGATGCATGCATTTATGACTCAGTGCAGGCGGCCACCACGTCTTGAGGTAACCGAGCTGCGGGAAGGGGGTCGACGCCACCTGGGGAGGCACCACGTCCGAGAAATCGAAATCGACTTTACCGGCGTGGTAGGACCTCGCGAAGCACACCGATCCCAGTTCGGTCGAGACGTTGGAAAGGTAGTCCGGTAAGAAGGTGCAGAGTATTGTCGGGTCGGGGGGGATACGTTCGCCGGTTGCCGAGGAGACTGTTGAAGGTAAGGTTCGGGGCAAGAAATATTCGTCTTGATCGAGGTAGCCGAGCCAACGTGTTGGATAGAGTTGGTGTGACCGGAACCTTCACGAGGTGTAGTAGATGATCTATCATTGGGTTTAAGTGCATCAGCAATCGACGAATAACCCCGCGAAACCCGGATCGAGAATGATTTGACGCACCTGATCGCCATACAATCCATTATCTGCAAGGTTCTTTCGATGGCCGTAGGTCTCTAGACTCGTCGGTGGGGCATACATGAACGTATCCTTGGCGCCTGTGACCGCGTTGTAGCGTCGCACCCATTCGGCCACACTCGCATCGCGCGCATGCCAGTGCACTGTATCGACGCCTAGACGGCGTACGTTTTCCCGCCACTCTAAGGTTGCGCGAGCGTTGAGGTGGCCCCAGATGGGCGAGAGGCAGATGCCGAACTGCGGAAAGAAAGAGAAAAGTTTAGTCGAACTTCCCCTTGGTCGGAGGCGATAAAATTCGTGAGCAGTACAGCAAAAGCACCTCGCTCTCCGGTTCCGGATGATGCGCCTTGAGCGAAAGGGCATGGCTAAATTTGCCTCTATCTTCCTTGTATGTCCAGGTGATCTTCGTATGCAGCACCAATCCCGTATTCTGCGCCATAGCTTCTGCCAGCTGTGGCGGGATCGGGCAGTTGACCACGAAGGACCAGGTGAGGAAGTTTTGCCAGCCCTCGACGGTGAAAAGTTGGCCGGCGAATTCGTGAGTGCAGGCAATCGCGGTGGTGAGGTACGACAGGTCCGTCGATACGATTTGCCATTGGTCTTGATGATATGGTATAGCTATTATCGAAGACTCAACGCTACACGAGTAAGTATTTCGGGCAAATGCTTTCCGTGGGAAGAAGGATTCGATGGATCGGGAACGGGACAGGTTTTGTCTAGGCAAGCACTCACCCTCGACATGCATCGCGAGAGAGACGTAGAGATCATAGTGGAGCCCATCATTCCGATACGTAGCCGCATTACTCCTCACGACCGAATGGATGAACGTCGCTCGCAAACTATCGTTTGGCTTTGTGAGCATCTTCTGCGAAAGACCGATGTCGGATCCGGCCCAGACGACGGTCGTACTTTGAGTTTGGGAGTTCCAGCCTTTGACGAGGTGGTCCCGCCATGTTGCGGCGGTTTCATGGAGCGATTGATCCGATTTGGAGATGACAAAGATCAATACGAGCACGATGACTAATCCGCAAGGGACGAAGATGCGAGTTGCTCGATGTCGGTGGGAAGCGACGACATTGTGATGGGTCGGAGGCTCCCCTATCTCCATCGGTTTCATCGAGGGTTCCCTAGTGGGATCCATAGCCGAATGAGCTGATAAAGAGACGGAAAACATATTGATATCTTTGAGACTCAAGAGGAACAAGCGAAAGAACAGGATGTGGCGTACCTTTGTCACCGGAGGCTGCCCACTATGCCTCGGTCGGCAGGTGCGCACAAGAGTGGCACAAAAAAGTGATGTGGGCAGATGGTGATACTGAAGATTACCCCAAAGGCTAGGGCAGGATACAGGAAAAAGTCGCATGTAGCAGGAGGTAGTAGGCACGAGAAGCCCGTCATATCGTGTCGAGCCGGGGCCCGCGAGACGGAGTCCGAAGTCACGTGATCCATTTTCCGAGAAACGGTTAGACACCCGGCCTCGCTCGGAACCTCCACAGCAATGTTCCTTGAGGCTCCTCAATTTATGGGATCCTCGCACTCGAGATATAGGCCAAGACACCTGATGTCCGCACCGATGCCTCGAGAGATCGCCAAGCTGACCAGCGTGCCGCGCTAGTCTCACACGGGTCTTTGTCTATGAGCCAAATCTTTGGGAATATAGGCATACCTAATTCACGGAAAAAGACGAGCAGTAGGTCAAAGAAAAGAGGAGGGACGTGGGACGCAAGACGTAGGAGAAGCGAAGCAAGGCGAGACGAGCGCATTTACAAACGGAGGAGAAGGAGGTCAATGCTAGTTGGAAACACATGGAGGAGAGACGAAGGGCCGTTGAAGAAAGAGGACATTGTTCGATCTCTGTCGATCAGGGGTGCAGATGAAAAAGAGCCATTCGCTAGGGGATCCGAGTTTCGTGAGGCGAGTATCGATACTCGTTCATGACCTCATTGTGGCCCACTCAATCCCGGCTCGATTGTCGTCTACCATTCTAGACCTTGTAAAAGTTCTCCAGCCATGCCTTGGCCTCGTCCTGTTCGATGCGCAGCCGCTTCAACAGGGCGCGGCACTTCCGCAGGGCGACCTCTTCGGTCAGGTCCGCGCCTTCGCCCGAGCCGTCCTTGCACTTGCCGTAGTGCTGCATCAACTCGCACGAGTGTTGGACATGGTGCAGTCCCAATGCGGCGGACGAGCCTTTGAGGAAATGCCCTTTGCGCGACAATGCGTCGAGGTCCTTGGCGTCCCTGCGTTGGGCGAAGCACGAGAAAATCAGCACCGAAGCGTCGGGAGTAGAGCGTCGACTCAGCAACAGGCAGGTCAACTAGAAACGGGCAGTTTGAACGTACAGTGCTTCCTCAATCTCGGTAAAGGTGGTCTCGGCCTGTCCAATGTAGTCTATCGCGAGCGTTTTGCTAAAGTCATGCTCCTCGTCGTCGTCCTACGATTTGCCCAGAGTAGCACGTGCGATAGTGAGTTTGACCGATGTAGAACCAAACAAAGGCCCAAGTGATGGAAGCAAGAATGTCAGCACTTCATTCGGCTGAGCAGCCGCGGTGCACAAGAGGCGGCCTCTTGCGCCGGTAATGGATGCGCGGCACCCGCGTCGGCGATAGCACGCCGTACACGATGGCTTCACTTGTAGCCAGCTTTCGACTTGGCAGCATCGAGATAGGTTGTGACTACCGTCGCTCATCGCCCTAGTTGTCGCCCTAGTTGTACGCCGCGCGTTACGTCATTTTTTGCCTGCCTCCTCGGTGCTTTCCCCATCTACCAGCCCTCTCGCCCTCTCGAATCCGTCACAGCACCGGGGCCACATCAGATACACCGATACTCACGATCTCCAACAACTGCCTGAATACCTCCATATCGACGACAGGCCCTGTTGTGGCCGGTGCGATGCCTACAGCGGCGTCATCGTCGTCCTGCTGAGCGGCCGCCGTCGTGGTCGTCATCGATGCGCTCATCGTGGCCGTGCTCGTGCTCGGGCTGGTCGGGCTCGTGTGTGAACTCGACTCGGTCGTGGCAGCCGTTGCGAGCGATGTAGGTGGTGTTGTGGAGTGCGACATGGCCACGAGGCGGGGGGGAATGCGGGTCGGGGGGGTGTACGTACGGGCGGATGAGTGGTAGATGTATGTGTAGTGCGAGGACAGGGGTCGTAGGTGCAGATCAAGGTGTGTGTGAGGGGGATGTCCAAGCTCGAAGCGAGTACAAAGTAGGATAGGCGAGGTAGATAAGTGCTGCAGCGGGAGGCTAAACGGCTGCTTTGTTGAGAGCTTGTCGAGGGTCGGCCATAGAGCGGACAGGGCTGCAGAGGGGCGTGGCGCCCTGTGGCGCCTAGGCCTCGCCTGGACGCGCTGCGCCTCGCCAGGACCCCCGAAAGCCCAGCCAGAGGCGGCCCGCAAATTTGGACATTCTGGGGACCGAAAAATCGGCTAGGCAGCCCGCAGATTTGGACATTTTTGGCTCAAAATGGGTCGAGGCTCACCTCATTTTTGGACATTTTTCTGCCTCCGGTCGAATTTTGAAGCGCAGACCAGGGTAGCGGGAGGCTGGAGGCGCAGGGCATAGCCGGCCCAGAGGCGCGCTGTTTGCGTTTGGAGCGCGTTAGTGATGTGCATAAAATACAATCTGTCGTTCTTGACCGCTAGGCTAAAAGCAAGTCGTAACTAGAACTCGATAGTTCTAGCTACTCAGAGGCTACTTATGGGGCTGTTCCTGTAAGGCATCCCCTTACATTTGCGATCGTTTCTCGTTTTTTGATCGTCTCTCGCTCGGAACGCCGACTTGTCGAGCTACGTCTCCTCTTCTTCCTTTCGATCTGGAAGCTCTCTCGCCGAGAAATATCTTTCTTTTCCTAGTCGGTCGATAGATTCACAGGGTTCGCCGGCGCCGATTCTCGTCGGATTCTTTGGAACCGATCACCGAACTGGCACTCGAAGAGCGTCGGGCGTCAATTCAGGAGTCCAAAGCTCGCCTTGTGTCTCTGTAAAGCACCCAAGGGGGATTTGTGGGCATAATTGATTCTGATTCAGGGTCAATGAGTCCTACACTACTGGCCTAGCCAGTGTGCTCAACTGCATCTCCTCCGACTTTTCCAGAGATTTCTAGGTATTAGGATAGAGCGCGCGGCTGTGAACCTTATTTTGTCGTGCATTCCTTTAGGTAGATGTAGATTATAGTGTCATTTAAATCCATCAAATGACAAATGAATAAACAAAGCTGAGATCCTATTCGAGTCCATTTCATTAGAAAAAAGGCTCGTTGGCGGTCGCGCTGGCGACGCTCTTGGTGCTTGGTGCGCGCGCGCAACCTTTCCCGCCCGCGCGCGGCGGGAATGCAGTCTGCGCGTAGCGCAGAAATATTTCTGAGCATTGTACAGCTTGTAGAGTAGTTTTGAGAAATTATTCAACACTAGGCCGCCCTCATATTTGCACATTTTCAGTCAGAATCCGGGAAAAATTCTGGACATTTTGCCTCGAAAAAGGCCGTTTTTAGAGGGCCGCCTATGGCTGGGCTTTCGGGGGGTCTGCCTCGCCTCAGCAAGCTTCAGCGCTTCAGGAATCAGCACTGCTCTGCACTGCTTAGCCCGCCCGTAACCGCCTGGGCTTGCCTGGGCGAGACGTCCCAGTTTTCGCCCGGCGCCAAAATCGCTTTCAGGACGAGTAATGGCCATTTTGGGGACGTTTGTAGACTAGCTGGAGTTCAAATTTTCATTCTCACTAGGTGCGGCGGCGCGCGCCACCTCCCACCGTAACCGTTGACCCGCTGCAATGTGATGTACTTTGCTGCAACAGCTGCGGTACTGTTGAGTAACGGAAGCCTAGTGGTTGAAGTCGGGAGAGAAGCGCGCGACGACGATCAAATGTACAGAGCCTTCATTTCATCACTGAACTCTTTTTTTGTTCTCTGGGAGCCCGATGATGGGCTCAGACCGTCGTCGAGACCCGCGTCGAGTGTGGACCTTTTCACGGGTGCCTCCCGACATCGACATCCCTCACCTGCAATTGCCGGAGCTTCACTATGGAGCTTTGAGATAACTCTTCATTTCAACATTATCCGCTTCTCCGTTCTCAGTCTGATGAAGCAAAACTCTGACACCGTCCACATTCGTTGCTCGGGACAACGCGACATACAACTGGCCGTGAGAAAAGACGGGCGTCTCCAGACACACTCTTACCTGCGCGAGTGACTGCCCCTGCAACTTGTTGAACGGCATAGCCATTGCCAGCCGAATCGGAAACTGCGTCCGATGCAGAGTGAACGGAAGCTCAGCTGATGACCCTGTCTTCAGCGTGATCCGTGGCAACAAAACGGGCTGTCCAGCATGATCTCCTGTGAGATTGATGGCCTCGAGCACGCGGGTGTGTAACCGAGTTGACAACAGTCTTGTGCCGTTGCACAGCCCCGCGGCGGGGTCCAAGTGCCTGAGGAGCATGACGGGACCTCCCACTTTGAATTTTGCAGCGTGCAACGCCATCCCGGCGATGTTGAGACTCTGAAGGTAGCTCCTCAACAATCCCACACCAAAGAGCACAGTTCAGGAAGTTACTTACTCAAATCCGTAGCTATGCTGCATGCGGCAGCCATTTCTTGAGAAAACTTGTCCCGTATTCGTTGCAGAGCTACGACGACCGCTTCGGATGTCGCGAGCTCGAGGTGGCGATGGGATGAGGTGCGATGGGTAAGGTGTGAAGAGCAGGAGGGAGAAAGATGGAGAAGCCTGCGCCTCAGTTTAAACCGGGCTCATAGAATGTCGCGGCAGGCCGCGGAACGTCGTGGAGTGAAGCCCAGTGTCGGCAAGCCGTGACACGCTGGCGGGGTCCCTAACTGGCCGACACTACCCGAAGTCTGGCATAGATTTCGGCAGTGGCAGGAACTGGATGATTGAAGGAAATACGCTACGATGTGGTAGACACGCAAGACAGGTCGTTTCAGTCTGCTTCGGGAAGCAGAGAGTCATGTGCCAGGCTGCTTTGATGGAAAATGGAACCTCGGCGAACGTAGGCGAACGTAGGCGAAACGGCCTGTGCTGTGGCTGGCCGACCCATTCTGAAACAGCGCTACAGTCAGACCTGAGAAAATTTATATCGCCCAATATTATACCTGTCAAAATTTATGGACTTTTCAATCTCCCGACTTTTTTGGCTGACAGAAGCTGTCCAATCTTATACCTTATAATTTATGGGTTTACAGGTCAAATTATAAGATAAGAGAGAGAGCCGGAAATGAGCGATTGATCAGGAATTGGCCTCCTTCGGCGTTCTTGTTGACGAGCCGCCTGCTGGAAGAGTCCGAAATGCCCCGAAACAGCCGAGAAGCGAGCACAGGAGAGCAAAGGCGGCGGTTGACACGTTGACAGGCTAGTCGCGACGTGCTTCTCTCTCCTCTTCCGCCGACAACGACGCCGAAATGAACATCTTCACAATCCGAGAAGCCCTCATCAAAAATTCCTCTTCATATCATCATGTTCTCATTGCCTTCCCGGAATTTGAGGATCGTCATGGTCAACTCACCGCCGATCCTCAATTCGCCCCCTATCGCGCCGAATGGGACGCGTATCGCAAGCACCTGGTCGAACTCGAAAGGGATGGACCTCTCCCACCGGTAAGTTTTCATTTACATACTGATCGCTTGCTGCATTGCAGACCTTCTGATGATGTCTGTGGCACCTTCACAGCCGCCTCTGAAGCCTTGCCGAGAGGAGTCGGGCGCACGGGCCGCCGCGAATGAGGTCACCATGCTCGACCTGACCTCGTCGCCTCCAAAAAAATCGTCAACAAAGCGAATCCCTCAAGCCCTCTCTCGACATACAAAGGGCTCGACTTCAGCCTCGACCTCGTCTCAAAAGGCTAAGCCCAAGCCTCAAAAGCTTGGACCGAAAGCGAAGGGCGCGGCGACCACCGCGCAGATTGTCAAGGTCCTTGAATATCAAAAGCGTCACGGCACAAGTACGGCCACCGTCAAGTATTTCAACAATTCGCCAAAACACCGAGACATCCCGATCTTGAGCCAGCCAAAGCTCACGCAATGGCGCAATGGCGCAAAAAGGAAGACGAGCATCGCGCCCTTCTCGAAAGCGGTCAAGGAAGCATGAGGCGCAACAACAGCGTCATGCACCCGAACCTGGAAAAGGCGCTGGCAATCTGGTGTACTCAAGCTCTCGAGCAGAACACCACCATCACCACCGATGTATTGCGCCTGAAAGGTCAACAACTTGCCGACAAACTCGAGATTCGGGATTTCGCCTTTTCGAACGGCTGGCTTCAGGGCTTTAAGAAAAGGTACTCGCGTGATTCTTGTTCCAGTCAGCCGTTCTACATTGTCTGAATTTCCTCTTTGTGAATCTAGACACAATCTTCGCTCTTACAAGTTCCATGGCGAAGGCGAGAAGGTCGATGCGAAAACGCTCGAAGAGGAGCGCAAAAGAGTCGTCGATCTTACGAACAAGTACGACCCAAGTGATATCTTCAACATGGACGAAACCGGTCTCTTCTACGCTATGCGTCCGTCTACGGGCCTTGCTCGGAACGGTCGAAATGGTGTCAAGATGAATAAGACTCGCATCACCTTCGCTTTCACGGTCAACGCCGACGGATCGGAACGGCTCCCTCCCTTCATCATTGGTAGCGCGGCGAAGCCTCGTAGCTTCAACAAAAAACCAGCCAGCTACTATAATCATTATTATCGATCGAACAAGAAGGCGTGGATGACTGGCGAGCTTTACGTCGAATGGTTGAAAGCCCGGGATCTCGAGCTTCGCAGCAAGGGCCGAAAAGTGCAACTCTGGCTCGATAACTTCTCGGGACACACGAGGGATGTTGATTCCATCACCAACATCGAAGTTCATTACTTTGCACCCAATATGACGTCAAGAATCCAGCCGCTCGATCAAGGAATCATTGCGAACTTCAAGGCAAACTATCGCAGAAGGTGAGTCCCGAGGTTTGAGACTGTTTTCCAACCTATCTGATCAATGATGATGCACTCTGCTTGATAGGTTCATCCGTAATGCTATTGCAAGGTTCGACGATGGTCAAACCGGCGACGATATCTACGCAATCGATCAGCTTCGAACGATGAATCTTGCGAGACAGGCGTGGAACGACATCCGCCCCGAGACGATTGCCAACTGCTGGCGCCATGCTCAAATCTTGTCTGATCGCAAGAACAAAGGATCGACCGACCATACACCTCTTCCCAACGGTCGCGGGCCTCTCGATGGCGATCGCGGCATCATCAACGCGATGAACGCTCTGAAGACGGCGAACGATGAGCTGGTCGAAAAGGGGATAGTTACGAGCAACGAGAAGATGAGTATCCACTTTCTCGTCGATGTGGATACGGAGAACCTTGCTGGTGGGGCTGAAATGACCGATCAGGAGATTGTGGACCTGGTCATTGCCGAAGAGTTGGAGGAGAATTGCGAGGGAGAAGGAGGAGAGGAGGAAGCGGAGATAGAGCTCCGACCGGCGGAGCGAACGACGCTGAAGGAGGCAATCTCAGCGCTTGATGTTTTCCTTAGGTTTGCTATGAATGGGTACTCAGGTCCAACGTATTTGATTTCTTTTGAGGACGAGGCTAGGAGGATTCGCAGGACTCTTGTTGCCCAGCAGGATGCCGCGAGGATTCAGACGACAATGACTTCGTATTTCCAGCGTCAGTAGGTCAAGATATTTTTTCTTGGAGCTTTCAAAACTTGTTAGATGTCATCATGCCTCAGTAGAGGCCGTACATTGGCTGCAATTCAGTAATTCGGGCCTTCTGAATCCCCCCCCCCCCCCCCCCCCCCTCAAAAGTCAATGTATCGACTCAAACGATGCACGAAAATTCTTGATTTGATGTAGGAAGCTCAAAAACGGAGTTTCAGGTCATAATGTAGTGATCTGAAGCCGAACTCTCCAAGCCTATACCTGTCTTAATTTGGGAAAATTCGTCCACCGAAAATATAAATTTTCTCAGGTCTGACTGTATCATGATGTCGGAGGCAGCGCCTCGAGCGCGAAGACGCCTGTGGGTGATCGGAAGTGGCTCGCAGCCGCGTGTGCCCGCCGGGCAAAATTAGCGCAAGGCCTGACGTCAGCCCGCAGGCCGCTGCCTCGCAGCAGGCTCTACTACTGCCCGATCGAAGGCCTCGGGCGCTGCAACCCGTTTGACTGACGCCTAGTGGAACGGTGGAACGTACGACGGGTTCAATGGATCACGATCGTCATGAGTGGTTTGCGTGTGCTCTTTGGGCATCTTTATCAAGACGGGGGCTTTCAGCCTTTCCCCGTGACCTCCTGGGCTTCGATCATGTCGACAGCGAGGCAAAATTGACGGATTCGTGATAGAGCCGCGTGCGTTGGATCAAACGCCTTCTCGTGTACGAGTTCGTGTTCGACGACATTCACAATGGCAGGACCGCACGAGAAGGTATCTTGTTGTTGAGGTGCCCTTGTCGTCGTACCGTGATTCACATCGATGTTGAAATTAAGTACTTTGAAAAGTGCCTCCAGCGCGTTTAGAGCGGCGACCGTGAGCTTCCTTGAGGAAAGTGAATTGTGGGGAGCGTCCGTCCTCCTTCGTATACTGGCGGGGCTTGAAGAGCGGAATCTCTTTTTCCAAGTTGGCCAGAAACTTTTTGACGGAAGATGAGGATGATGACATGATGAAAGTGTTCGCGTCAACGCGACTGCGAGCCGGCGGCCGGGCGTGGGTCCGAGTGCCGCAAGGAGTCGCTACCACCCAGGTCGGCCGGGAACCATGACGTCGTTAGCACCCACCATTCTCCATGACTTGTTCCAAATCCCTCGACTGAACGGACATCGTGTTCGCTGTCGAGGGGTGTGTTGTGCCCGGGATTGTCAAATGGGCAAACGAAAGAGAGGGTGGGGCTCCGCTAAGGCGCCAGGGCCGCTCCAGCTGGCTCCTCTCGCCTCCTCTCGCCTCCTCTCTCACAACCGGTCGGTCTCAGCCACCGCTCCCGGCACGGCCGGAGCCACCCGCAAGCCGCAGACAAGCTCCGAGGGACCGAGTCGCCCCTCGGAGGCTGCTCGGCCTCGTACGCGATGTGAGCTTGAGAATGCAAGAAAACATAGTTATGTGACACAGGGGTGGAAACCCACTGTACAATGATCAGCCCTGTAGACCGGAGTACTATCTGCGACCGAACGTGGCTGACAACCATCGCTTCCGTATGGCAGCAAATTTATTCTGCTGTAGTGCGACCTCATCCGGCCCGTACGGCATCCCTGCGTGTGCCATTTTTATTTTTTATTTGATAGACTTCATTAACAGCATAATTATATTAATACCTAGAAATCTTCGGAAAAGTCGGAGGGAATGCTGTTACGCACACTGGCAGAAGCCAGTAGTGTAGGACTCATTGACCCTGAACCAGGATCAACCATACCCACTAAAACCCCCTTTGTATGGCTCGTCTTTATAGAGCCATAGAGCGATCCCTATTGCTCCCATATCGCTGCACGCCGGCCGCCGTAGGGCACCCAAACCCCGAGGCCTGAAGGATATTCCCGATGGCCGCCCTATGAAAGCACTACGGTGACCGTATGCGCGTGCTAGGGGGAAATCCTTATGGCCCCGCCGTAGGGAGGCGCTAGGGAAGCCCTACGGAGGCCTTAAGGATTTTATTCTTATCGAGGCATTACAAAATACCTTATGGAATCCCGAAACTTGCCGTAAGGGCCTCATAGGGCAAAAGCTTCCTTATGCCCTCCATAATTTTCGCGCGCGCATGTGTAGATTAGAGTATAGTAGATTCCCAGTCTCCCGAAAGTCAGAACACTGGTGCCGTGGCGAGACGAGTCACGGCGTGGCGTGATTGTCGAGTCATCGACCAAGAGATCATCGATCAAAGCCTAACATCGGTAACACTACCTCTTTGCATATGATGGAGGTACCCACCATACCCCGCTGCTTCATTCAGCAAGCACGCCAACGCTTCACTGACTTTTCGGGCTCTTGTAGCCCCACCCCCACTCTTGTGCGGATCGTAGATCGAGTCGCCGTCGCTGGCAGCGGACTCCCGAGCACAGCCTCTGTCGCGCCTGCATACGTGTGCATATGGGTGCACGCATGCGCAAATAAGTGAAAAAGCATGTCGTTCATTCTTGTCTCATTAGCACGTCTCTGCACGACATTGAACAGCTGGAGACTTGCCAGGTACGTGAAAACAAGCCGTCGCTCCTTCGTCCTGAGCGAAGCGAGCCATCGGACTTATCGTGGGTCAGGGCGCGTTCGCCGCTCGCGATTTCGGCGTTAAAGATCATGACATCAGGTACAACGCACGCGAACTCCAACCTGTGTAGCTACGCAATACTCTTCCTACTCGATGCTCTTTACATTTATTTTCAAGTTGCAGTGGAACAGTACCTGCTCATCGTGGTAGTATTGATAAATGCGAACCGAACAGGTCGTTTTGCCTCAGATGTTCCGGCAGCCTGATCGGAGATCGACCCTCGCGCCAACCTAGAGCATTGGGTACCTGGCCCCTATCTAGGTACAGTGACCTGTGCCTTGGAAGATAGGCATCTAAGTTCGATGTTGGGTAAGTTAAAAATTTGGCCTATTTGAACCCTCAACCGCAGTCGTTCTTGAATCCGTGGACTAGCGCTGTCGACTGCTTCGGCGGTCGCTTCGGACCATCCCAAGGTCTCCGAGTCGCCATCTCACCGCGCGCACGATCTCAAACTCGGTAACGCCCCGGACCAGGGCTATGGTTGCGGAGCTGATGATTGCAACCACACAGACCTACGTGTATTTGTTCCATGTAGACTGAGTACATGACAAGGACCAATGAGCTTCCTAAAATTCAGGGCAATATTCGCACCGTTGAGCGCTCACGGCCGCTTGCCCGGAGCGGATGGTTTCTGCAGGTAAGGAGGAACGTCGAGTCAAGTGACGTATTCTCAGCCCCTACATCAGTTTGAATGAGCAATGCTATCCGGAAAGAGCGTAACAGGTCTCACCTTTTTAGTGATGAACATCGAGGGTTTGGGTTTGCGTCGGGCAATAATCGACGGCGTCGGCGTTGGTAGTGCCGACGTTGCTGACGCTGGATGCGACGTGGTTGTCTGCGAGCCAACGACCTCCGCAACAGGACGAGATTTCGTTTCATCCGACTTGGCATCGGTACCCCTTGCACTGTTCTCGTCCAGACTAGCTTTAACTTTCTTCGGAGAGTTACTAGGCGATGGTAGCGAACCGCGGCGCTTGATGCCATGGATCTTCGACGAGGAACCCGTCGCTCCACTACCTTGCTTCGATGGCCGAACCAAGGCGTTGGGTGCCCCTTCTGCAACGATGGCACGAGCCACGGAGGTGTGAGGCTTGACGGTCGCACGGATCGTCGGAGGTTTCGACGGTTGCAGGGAGCGAAAGAAAGCCGGGTCGACCTATATCACAAACGCCGCCAAACGTCAGCATCCTCGCTCAAGACCCCGTACGAGAGAAACGTGTACTGACCTGTGTCATCAAGCCTCGAGCTTCAGCATCCGCAACGAGGTTGCCCCAATACTCGTTAGACCGCAGTTTGTTCGAGTCGCCAAGAATGAAGAGTGATGAGCGGGCACGCGTCAGAGCGACGTTCATGCGCCTGCGGCATGTGTGGCTCATGAATTAGCAGGTTGCCCTACCTGCCGCACGCGTCAAAAACGTACCGTGTATTGGCCAAGAATCCTACACCACTATCTACACTCCCTCCACGGACGCAAGAAAGAATGATGACGTCCTTTTCTTGCCCTTGAAAGCCCTGCAGGCGTGCAGGCGTGCAAATAGAAGTCGCGAAACATCAGCGACAGCACACCGACACCGGGTCAGACGCCGGTTTACTCACGTCAACTGTGTTGAAGGAAATCTTGGACAGGATGTCGTCGCCGAACCGACGGCGGAAAGTTGTCTTTAGTTCCCATACTTGACCCTTGTAAGGGGTGACAATACCGATACGATAGTTCAGGTCAACGTGCGGGTATTCCCGTATGATACGTTCATAGATCGCAAGGGCCGTCTGGGCCTCTTGGGGGTTCGTCCACGAATGGTGACGACCGGCAACCTCGGTGGCGTTGCGGACATGAAAGAACATGTACGGTGGGAACAAAGAATTGGAATGCCATGGCTGTAGCGTCTTCTTCTCCATCCCCTCGCCATCCAGGAGTCGAGATTGGTAGAATGCGGCCGAGGGGAACGCCGATATGTGCGGATGCATTCGATATTGGATGCTGCATCGCATACGAGTCCGGGAATTGAGCTCATTTCAGCGGCCCCAGATAGCACGCCATCCTCAAAAGCTCACCTCAGCAAGTGTGGCCCTCGTCCTTGCTCCATCATGCGAACGAACAGCGATCGATCATAGCCCGCATGCTTGGCAGCGTTGGAGATAACGGTCGGCGGCAACTGCAACGGATCTGAGGGGTCAAGACGTCCGCTTCAGTTCAGATTTCATGTTCCGGGGAAAGCACAGAAATGCTCGTGCAGCAACTGACCCCCGACAAGGATGCACCGACGACATCCGTACTTTAGCGGAATTAGCGAACTCAGTTCGATCGATTGCGCAGCCTCGTCGATGATGACAGTCTCAAAGTCGAATGGCAACTGGGCCATATAGTCATGACCCGAGCCCGAAAGTGTTGCACATATGACGTCCGCATCGGAGAGGACCTGCGTCCGCATCTTGCGTTGCTGCGCATCCAGCGCGCGGCGAGATTGTTGCGCCTTGTCCTTTTCGGCATCGAGGCGTTGCGAGATCTCGTTGATCTGCGATTTGGTCGTCTTGAGTTGATACCGCAGTTCCTCACGCAAGACGTCATTGTCGTTCACGGCTTGCAAAGCCGCCAGCTTCTCATCACGGGTCGCGCGAAGCAGGTCGACCTCGGCGCGCATCGACTGCATCCTCCTTTGCGAGTCGTTCGCTGCGTCGGCCGCGCTGACGCCTCCACTCAGCGCGCGTTCGACGAGTTCGTCAAGAAAGATGTCTTTCACAGAGATGTCGACCGCGGAGTCGCTGCCGATACGCACGACTTTTGGCACGATGAGGCGCCCACTCGAATCGCGAATGCCGTCCTTGAGTCGCTTGGCGACTTCGTCAACTGCGGCGTTACTAGGAGCACACAGCAAGATCTTGGCGAGGGGTTCGCAGTGGGCCTCGCTGGTCGGTTGTCCAACCACGATCGGCGCTGCAACTCGAGGTCTCGAATCTATAAACGCTCCGATGAGACCAATGATCGTCTTGGTTTTACCCGTTCCAGGAGGACCTTGTATGAGACTGAACCCGGACGTCTGCAAGGCGCCTTGTATCGCCTTCGCCTGTGGCTCGTTGACCTGGTATGCCGAGATCATCCGGCTCAGATTTCTCGAGTCATAAGGGACGGGAGGTGGTGCTCGTGGACTGATAATTTCGCGGAATAAGTCCAAGTAGCGGATTGACTGAAGTGCTGCGTACTCGCGGTGGATCGTACTCAAACTGTGTACGACACGTCAAATACTCAGTCGGTTTGAGCCAGGCATCGAAGGCCATCTTTTAAGGACTGAGCAGGGACGTACGTATACAACTTGAGGATCTGCCATTGCGATCTTGCTACCAGACCTGGTCCCGCGTCGGTCGTGTCGTTCCCAAGTTGTGTGCGTAGCGTCGCCTCGAAAAATTCGCGCTTTCGCGCAAAAGCCTGAACTTTGGCAAGCGTTTGATGGTGCCCTTGCCGAAGGAGCACGAGATCGGTATCGAAGAAGAACGTGCCTGGTGGCACATCGGCATGGTCGATCGTGACAAAGACATCGATAAAGTCGTCGACGGCTTGACGTCCAGCAATTGTCGCCCTGATAGGGTGATTATCCTTCGCCGTTTCAGTCCGTGCCACCTTGACTTGCTCCCAACACTCGGTCAAGAGCAACGGCTCAAAGCTGTTGATATAATCGTCGGCGCTGCTGAATGAGGAGCGCAGCGGGGTGAGACGACTGGACAAGTGCGGTGCGATCGGTCCTTCTTTGTCGACGTCCCACTGGAGGATGCGCCGATGTAGCGACGAGTAGTCTTGCATTCCTCGAAGTCGAGCCATGTTGGCCGCGCGGCGCTGCGCTGCATCTTGCGCCGCATCCTGCGTGGCCATAGGGCCCCTGATGCGCGTGCTCACGACGCCGCTAGTCGGGTTGTCGATCATCTTGACGGTACGACGTTCGGTGATCTTTTTGAACTTGGGCGACGACTTTTGCGCTCGTGCAAGCATCGCCAGGCCCGACAGTTTCCTGTCCGCGTTCTCGCCGTCGTGATCTTCTTCGGAGGACGAATCATCCGAAGAGTTCCAAGCTTTGGCTGGCTTTGACGTATAACTCGTCCAAGGTACACCGCGAGGTCGAGCGGACATTGTGGAACTCGGTGCTGAAGCTTTGACACCTTTGCCGGTGGTGAACGAGGTCGGTCCCCTCGACGCAGCAGTCGAGGGGACACCGTTCGTCCCCGATGATTTGCTGCGCGCTGAATGGATTCGCAATTGGTCCAGCACGCTCGCCGGTGGCTTCGAAGTCGTACCAGCAGCGGCGGTAGCTGCAAGTGCTTTGCTCTTGTCACGGGGGACTTCGTAGACCACCACCTCGCCACTGTCGTTGACGGCCAGAGCATCGACGAGCTCGCGCAGCTGATCGTCACGAAGGATGTTGGATCGCACAGCGCGGTTGCGACGATTGCTATCCGCGATCTTGCGAAGGCGAGCCACCGTCGAGCTCCTCAGCGCCATGTCGGACTCGGCGAATCGTCCAAGCAGCGAACGAACGAGCTCAAAAGTCGCAGACAACAGGTCCTCGTCGTTCAATCGAAGCCAGGAGGTGAGCTCCTCAAGTGGCTCACTGAGAGCCGCTATGACGTGCCTGGCCTGTGTCGACGCTTGCTTGGTCGAGGCTGGGTCGGTGCCGCTTCGCAAGGTATCGCGGATCGCGATCTCGAATGCGTGCTGCTGTTCAAGCAAATCGACTCCAAACAAGATCGCATCTCGCATCCACTCCGTCATGACGCTGTTTTCAAAGAACGTTGACCAAAAAGGCGTCTCCTTGAAGACCAACGCCAGCGCGCCACACATACGTCGCCAGAGCTCGAACAGACGCGAGCCAAGGTGCTCTTCCTCCTCAACGCCGCGACGCAGAAAGGAAGCGTCACGCAGCAGCCCATTTGCGGTGGCGCAGAGGACATCGAGCACGTCCGAAAGACAGCGTACCAGGCGTTTGGCTTGACCGCAGGCTTCTGGCAGAAACTTTGCAGCGGTGGTGAATGAGCGCAATGATCGGAGAAGACCGCGAAGGGCTGAGCCCGGGTGATGCAACAATAGGGCGCCAAGGCAATCCCGACGGGTCAACACGTCATACGCTTGTTTGACGACGCCCTGCGCCACGTTGTGCATTTGCTCGATCGGCGATAGCGCCCAGACGACGAAGTTCTCCGTGATACCTGGTCGGGCGAGAAAGTCGAGCAAAGCTGCGGGAGCCTCGTCGGTGAAGGACTCGACCAGCGAGATCAACGGCAAGCGGATTTGGTCGAGCGCCGCGTTGACAGCCTTCATCTGTGCTCGAATCTGATCTTTGTATATCCAAGTTCGAGCGGTGAGATGCTCGAGGTGATAGCATGCCGAAGTGCCCTGAACGATAGCGGCAAGATTCCGGGCGTCCGTCGATCGGACGATCTCGTACGACCTCTTCCAGAGCGGTGCACAATACGCAACGATGGGTGGCGGTGGGCCATGCGCAGTCGATGTTTTAGACTCGAAGGTGGCCGGGACATCTTTTTTCGACCGCTTCGCTTGATCTTCGGCGCGCTTGAGCTCCATCGAGTAGGAACCCAAAGTATGAATCGCATCGCGAACTCGTCGAGCATCGCGCTGCATGATCCGCATCGTCAGCTCCCTCGCTGTGCTCGTCGCCTTTCGCCAATGCTCGGCTCCAAAGCGCGGATCGAACGCGAAATCGGCGATGGTTGGGGCGTGCAGGTCCAGGATTTTGGCCGCTTCCCGCGCGTGCGGCCACTTGGACTGGGCATCGATGAGGCCATCGGTGTCGAGGAAGACATCGGACAGGATCGTCGCAGCGATAGTGATGGCTCGTGTACGTGCCGCAGTCTCGAAGCGTAAAGCCTGCAGGTTACCCAAAAATGCCGCAATGATGATGGCCAACGAGTTGATGAAGCGAGTCGATGACTGGGCCACCGAGCTCAGAAACGGTGGGATCCAGTTCAATATCGGCTCGTCGTTGGTCGCCGGCGCATCCTCGTGGGTGCCACCAAATATTCGCTCGAAAGATGTGTTGTCGAGTATTGCGTGCAGAGTCACCTCTTCGAAGCGATCAGCTGCACCCTTCCAGACGTTCTCCTGCAGTCGATCCACGATGATCCGGAAGCACGACAGGACGTCGGGGAAGTGATCCTCGACGTCTCCGAGATGACCTGCCACGACCTGGACGATATCCCCCACAGCTGATGCTGTTAAGGGAGTACCTGGATTGGAGAGGCTTGCCGCTCGAGTGAGCTGCGAATGCATCGTTTCAGAGTCGAGCAAGGCGAGTACCGCCGTCAGCGCCTGCCAGAATTCGACTCGACTTTCGACGTAGGGTAGGTGGATGACGGTCTCGGCGTTGAAGTCGCCGCGATCGCGACTGGCGAGTAGCTTGAGGTGCGCCCCAAAAATGAGACCAAGCCCTCGATGCGTATAGTGTCGAGGAGTGACGAGCTCGCAGCTATCGAGCTGAAGCTGTGTCCAATCACGCAGCGCACGCTCCCGATGAAAGCGGAGGGCGAGCAGGCCCGGTGTGACTTCGGGTGGGAGCTGAATCGGCTTGGACACCGGTAGACCCGAAGCAATAAGGTTGACAATGTTGGTGTCCTGGAACAACAGATGATTGACCAGACAGTTCTGGATAGCTGCCGGCGCGACATCTTCGAGATGCGCCGTCGCCGAGGTCGAGTCCACCCCGAACCCAGCGTCGTAAAAAGCTTGACGTACTCGATCACGCTCAAGCCTCTCTATGCCGTCCGAGAATCCCCTGATAGCTGCCTCACTCTTGCGAAGGGAAAGATACCTGATTGTTGACATGTCGCTGAGTCAGCAAGGGTGTGCGAACGCAGCCGCGGATCGGATCCCGAAATCTCTGCCGGAAAGAAAGCCGAACGAACCTGTTGATGAACTCGGACTTTGCATGCTGGAACGCGGTAACACACCGAGGGCATTCGCGCATGAGACTATGAGCAGGTACGAGTCCATCGAGGGAGTCAGTGTCTGCTCTCTGGGGGCGTGTGGGGGGGATAATCTCCGAGAGCACCTGGCGGGATCTGGCTTCCTTTGCGCGAGCAAACCGTCGCCGTGCAGTGGCAGCCAGAACTCTCACCTTTCAAACATGTCTCTCCACCTCGCAACGTCTCCTTGCCTCTTCATTGACAATAGGCGTACGAGGAACACACTCGGAGACCAGCACACCTCGGCGCCGTCGTGACCGCAGTACCAATGCACGACCGCGCTCTCCCTTGCCTTGCCCTTGTCGTTGGCCCCACCGGAGAGGTTGTTGCTACTGCTACGGTCGAGAGAGAGGATCCATTCGAGCGAGGAAGCGGTCGCATCTTGCCATGATTCGTCCGAGGCATGTTCGGCGTCGCAGGCGAGCGAGAGATCGTAGACAACTTGATCCGACACGACGATGGCTGCGGCCGCGCTGTTCGATCGGTTCGGCCCCGAGATGCTGCCAGCGATGAGCGTCTGCAGCTGCTTCTCGGACGATGTCGACGCTCGAGGCTGCGGTGGCGGTGATGGTGCATCCATCCCGAGTTGAAGTGCAGCGCTTTGAGTGTGAGGGACGACGGTGTGAGGGGACGACGGGTGCGAGGGACGGCACGTGCGAGACGACCGAGTCGACACGCGATCGTCGAGCTCGTTTGGGCCGCCGTTCAGCAACGCAGCGAGCGAAAAGACAACTTGGGATCTACGCTGAGCTGAAACCAAGCTGAAGCACTAACACCAGCCGGCAAAAGCGGTATCGGTGATTAGGATGAAGGCAGCACACGAGCTTGGAGCTGGCGCGCTCGACCCCGTCGAGAATCGGTTCACCGCGCACGGTCTACATAGCTCGGCGACTCGCGACGCGCCGTCGAATTTCCAATCGCCCAAGAGCCCCTTTCTGCTTTTCATCTGGCTGGATATTTTCCTATTAATCCACGAAGGCAAGACTCCTAGCGTGATCACTAATTCGATTGTATTGAGCGATGTTGATTATTCCGACTCGGCCCTTCCTCAGCCTTCATCCCGAGGTAGGTGAATGGCTGCCGTTCGCGAATCGACACCAGGTCCGTACTTTTCGGTAGTAGGAGAACATCTCCCGGTATCTGCGTACCTATGGTACCTACCTACCCTGCTAAGGTATGTGGATGCGGGGGTTCAACTTCAAGCTAGGAGATCGAGATCTGCAGTGGTTGGGAATCCGAGTCAGCGAAAGTTGACCGATCCTCCGCGGCGCATTATATAGTAGCAGGTGTTCTAGCAGGGGCCGCCGCGGTCTGGCCGGAGTCAGACTCGGACGAGATCTGCCGCACTTGCCTCCTCCAAGCTCCAGCCGGACCGAAATGTCTCGGAGCTTGTACAGGCCGACTTATAATTATAATTAGACTAGGTGCGGCGGCGCGCTCCGCGCGCCACCTCCCACCGTAACCGTTGACCCGCTCAATGTGATGTACTTTGCTGCAACAGCTGCGGTACTCTTCAGTAACGGAAGCCTAGTGGTTGAAGTCGGGAGAGAAGCGCGCGACGACGATCAAATGTACAGAGCCTTCATTTCATCACTGAACTACTTTTTAGGGAACAGACGGTGGTGCGTTGTTTTGCGTATAGTGCGGCAAGTCGATCGACGTCATCGACTGACAGAGCTGTTCGTTCCCCATCCGCGACGTTGTAGGATGGTTGTGTTGGCGCTTCTTTCATGAGTGGCGATGGGATGAGGTGCGATGGGTAAGGTGTGAAGAGCAGGAGGGAGAAAGATGGAGAAGCCTGCGCCTCAGTTTAAACCGGGTTCATAGAATGTCGCGGAAGGCCGCGGAACGACGTGGAGTGAATCCCAGTGTCGATAAGCCATTGAATTCCGCGGCTGTTATTGTTTGGCGAGTGACGTAACCGGACGACGATCTCTTGTTGAAGATCGGTACTTCTCCGGGTAGAATGACGGCTACCTCGTCTTGGCTCGGTAAGTTGTAGGTTCTCGGATCTCGATTGCGCGGTGCAAGTAAACGCAGCTGGTACATATGAGACGCATCACTGTCGATGAATTCTTGTGCTGTCAAGAACAGTTTGACGCGCCTGTTGTGATGTCGTAGCATGTCGTCGAGTACAGGAACAATCTGCTGATACGCTGAGTCCAGACGTCGTACTTCTTCAGGCGGTCCATTGAATCTTCGTCGGGCTTCAATGCGTTGCGTCGGAGCCAGGAATAGAATCTGGGCAAAGACTGGGTCGTCTGCTGGGGCTCGTGCTAGCGTGCCGATACGGTGAAATACCATTCCGCTAAGGTAGAAAGATGGTGGTCCGGAGCCGCTGATGATGCCATGGCCTTTGCTCGTGCCGAATGATGCCATGATGCCATAGCAAGGTTTTCATTGAATGCAAGAATGCGGTCCCGGAAGGTCTTCTCAACTGTTTCACGGATAGTCAGCAAGGCCGTTAGTCCGCTGTACTGAATCTAGCAGGTTCAACGAATCGACGTGTACTAACCTGGGCCATCGCCAGTCAGAAGCGCGAGCAGCTCGGGGGGGGGGGGGGGGGGGAGGGGGGGGGGGGCTTTCGATCCCGGGCAATCGAACTTTGCCGTCCGCGCATTGTGGCTGAAGTCGCAGTTGCGTCTGTACTTGAAGCCGCGTCGCGAGAGAGGTCTGGAACTGCTTCAAAGCGTGGACGAACGAATCTCAAGCCCGGAGGTGAAGGACTGCGGGCCCGTCGCACTTGCCGTGCGACATTGAGACTGCCTGCTGCCGGTGCAGATCGACTTGACGATCCATTTTGCGCGACGTCGTTGCCGCTGAGCTTCGACGATTGTTCGAAGTTGCTGGCGGCGGCGTCGTCTGTGCGATTAGAGCGGGAATCGGGAGGAGGAGGGTTGTGCGGAGGAGGGGCGCGAGCAGCCTCGCGGGCGGCGCGCTAGGGCGCGCTCAGCTCGCTCACGTTGCCGACGTCTCTGCTGCCCCTGTGCTCTCCGTGAAGATTGTCGTACTGGAGAGTCTCCTGTACGTGAATGTTTGCAGATGACACATTTCGGCAGTGGCAGGAACTGGATGATTGAAGGAACTACGCTACAATGTGGTAGACACGCAAAACAGGTCGTCTCAGTCTGCTTCGGGAAGCAGAGCTGCTTTGATGGGAAATGGAACCTCGGCGAACGTTGGAACCTCGGCGAACGTTGGAACCTCGGCGAACGTAGGCGAAACGGTCTGTCGCTGGCCGACCCATGCTGAAACAGCGCTAGCTAGCTGGGACGCACTGGACCGAGAGCTGCCTATGACGTCACGCCACGTGGTTTGTCTCCCGTTCTTTGACGTTCTTTGACTCGACAGTTGGTTTTAGTAGATAGTAAGATTTAGTAGTATGTAGATAGTAGTACGTAGATTTAGTAGTATGTAGATTGTGTAGACAACAGATTCATTTAGTAGTATGTAGATAATTAGGGCTCGGGGGGCACTCCGCGCCCACCTCCCTGCGTAAATGAAGGTCGTTGCGAGCTCCGCCCGCACCTCCCGGACCGTGGGGGGGAAAGATCGGCACGCGCGCGCGGCTGAGAACCTTATTTAAGTCGTGCATTCTTTTATGTAGATGTAGATTAGACGACTGCAGTGATCGGTTCAAGTACCAGCAGAAGAAGAGCCCAGGAATCTCGTTATAGGACTGCAGTTGCTGAAATACGTAGGCTCTGTTCGGTAGGCAACACCCAGTGTTTCATCGCGCTCTGGGCAGGCCGGATACCGAGCTCCCGAGCGGCACGCCGAGCGCGCCTCCTGAGCGCCCTACCACGTTTTTTCAACCCTCGCAAAGTGAAATAATCACAGATTCCAGAGAGTGCGGGCCTAATTCTGCGGCATCACGTGCCCAGCCGGCGCTACCGAGACTCCGTGGCTGCAAAGTTCCTGTGTCGAACCCGGGTGCCTCATGCTTTACTGGTGTGGCAGGTGCTGATGTGCCTTGAAAGTTGACTGACCGGAACTCGGAGAGTTGACGCCGGCCGGACGGCGGGCGACCTCGACCTTTGATCGAATTCCACGACCACGGCCCCACGAGCACTGTGACCGTGCGAGGGACTGATCGTCGAACCTACCAGGCTCGGGTTTCGCTTGATCTCCAACGATCTCCATGATTGCACCCACCCTGAGCCACTTCCCTTCTCTTCGCATTCTCTCAACCGAAAGTTGACTTGTCCAGCTCGCTGTATTACGTACCAGCTCTACACTTGGCTTGATTGCACCCAGTTTCAACTCCCGGAGTCCGGGACATCTAGGTGACCGCTCAGACCTGCTCGGATCCTCTGATCTGTCAGCCTTCCAGCCCGCCCCGCGCGCGACACTCATCTTCAAACGCAAGCCTCCAGCAGCTCACGACCCCGGCCAGAGCTCACGGCCGCTGCTCAGTGCTGGCAAGGCGGAGAGGATACGTTGCTATACTGTAGTAAACATGGCGACGGGTTCCTCGACCGCGAACCCATGGGATACGCGTGAGTTCGGTCCCCGCCTCCCCCTGCAAAACCTGAGCGTCAGCCTCTGTGGCAAGTCGGAATCATCAAACCTTGTTCGCGCCGTCAGCCGAGCCTAGCGCCCTGAATCCCTGGGCGAGATCGGCGCGACGTGATGCGCCGCCTTGGGCAGTCAAGCTCAGCTGTTGAAGCTGACTACGAATCCTCCGATGCACATCATTTTCTCAGACGTCGAGCAGCTCAACAAGGCACTCTACTACTACCCCCCGAATGTAACTGCTTTCAAGAAACGCATCATCGTGCTTTGCTCGATATCGGGATAGTGAGTTTTGGCCAAGGCTGGTCGTGGGCTCATCTACTCCGACTTCCAGTCTCCTCGATTTAGCAGGGTGGCCGCCGCCGTCGCAGACGTAGCTCGCATGAAGCACCGACTGATGAAGCAACTCTAATGCTGGACCGTTCCATATCTTGACAGTGGTATTCTGGTGACCTTGGTGTATACCGCTATGCTTTACTACCATTACCGCGTGCGCAAAATCAAGTCGGGAGGGTTTTGGATCGCTCGCAAAGTTGATGGGTTTGTCACAACAAAGTAAGCTTGAGGCCTATTCCAGCTTCTGTGAATTCCTATGAAGCTCACCCGATGCTCAATAGTCTGCACTTCCATCTACCGTTCTGGGGATTCCTGACCTCAGTGGCAATGCTCGCATATTCTTGTAAGGCGCTCTCCCAGACCACTGAGATCGGATCTTGCTCGGCGCTGAGGTCAATTTGGACTTGCTCCCTAATCCCGAAGATATGGAGTACCGCGTCTTGGGCGAGCACAAGCAACTCGGGAACTTCAACACTTGGCGCGCTTTTGTTTGGATTCCGATATCGATGCACGCGTTCTTTGTGACGTGGGCTTCGACACAAGCGTTCCTCGTCGTGTCGGCGCGCTCGCGGTCTGGAGCCACTCGGACTGGTCGACAAGGGTATGTGCCGGCGAAAGTGGCGAAAGGGGTCTTCTATGGTACGGCCTTTGCCTTGACTGTCGGTCTCCTTGTAAGTCTTCTTCTCACCAGGCTCCTTGAGATCAGGACCCCCCCCCCTCCCTAGAAGCGACACAACTAATTCGGCTCCCCGCATGCGGCCCCTCAGATCGTGGACACTTTGTGCGCTTTCGCCTGGCGACGGACGTGGAAGCATGTTGTTTTGCTCCGATCTGCGCTCAGTCGTAATCAGGCATCCTACAATCCGTCCCAGGGCGTGGACTTTGGGGAGCTGCTTAATGTGCAGAGCTTGTACGCGGACCTGACAACCTCAGCTGCGCATAGTGTGCCGTGAGTTTGTCAGTCTGCCGTCCCACCCCGTGAGGCTGGAAAGCTGACCGAGCTATGTCTGGTCATCAGATATCAGAATGCGGTGGTTCTCATGGTCATCATCGTGCCCTTTACAATCGGTCTCGTGAGTCGATGCGGTTCTGCGTTCTCAGCGCGAACTGGCACTCACACGGGCACATTTTTCACCCTTTCCAGCTCAACATCGGCTCGATCGGACTGCTGCTCACCCTCCGGCGACAAATCAATGCCTCGATTCGGCGAAGATCGATCCGACCCGACGTCGGTTTTGTTTCCTTGGGGGCATTTGATCCCGCGGGCACGCCGAAGCATCTGGTCGCTTTCCCGACTCGTACGACGGGTGTCAAAATGGAGTCACAAGACGTCAAGGAGCTCACTGGTTCTACACGACCATCGCTAGCACAGCGCTTCTCGACGTCCATAACGGCATTTAGTTCTCCGAGCTCGTTTGACGATTTCTCAACGAAGCGCGGCGATGGATCAGCATCCAAGCCTCTGGAAGTGCCTTTATCTCCGGGGTTGAGCATCGATCTCGGAGGGAATGTGGACATGAGCGATTTGCGAAGAGCAGAGAAGGATCTCATTGTCGTGAGTCAGGGTCGGACACTCTTGCTCCCGGAACGAGCGAGCCAAACTCACCACGTGCCTCTGTACCGTATCGACATTCTCGGGCCGCTCCTCCTTTGCGTTGGATGAATATCGACTGCTCTCAGTGTGTCTCAGTCATCGTCACGCTCACCCTCAGTTTTACCATCGAGAACATCTGGAACTACATCTATATCCTTCCGAATGATTCTCCAAAGTGGGCCGAGTACGTTCGCTACCGGCCTCAGGCTGCGGATGAGTATCTACCTCGTAGACTCAAACTGATCATCGGCCACTACAATGAATCCACAGAGTCGAGTTGTCCTACTTTTTCGTCCCCTGGGTCTACAGCATCATCTACTCGATCGGATGCACAGCACTCTTCCTAAACCTAAGCGTTCGACGCTCGCGAAGTCGATCGCACAACCCCGCCGAGGTTCAGTCGGACTCTACTTATGAACATGGTTCTACTGGTTCTCCGGTAATCTCTCTATTGCCTGATGGACGAGGGTTGGGCATAGGGGATTTGTCGCGGGACGAGGCGGAGGGCAAGTCGGCTCTGCCTCCTCTTCGCTTGGATCCACTCGGAGGAGATCGCCAGAGGGCTTAGACTACTAGTCTCACGGACGCACCGGAACGAAGATGAAGTATGACCGGTCATGACCTACCGACCGTCATCTGCAACGGCATGTCGTTCTGTTGCAGATTGCGAGTGACGTCGGAGGCGCCCCAGAGGAATGAACATATCTAGCGGACGAGTCTCCAACTACCTATTTCCTCAGTTCCTTGCGAGCCCACGTAGTTGTTGTTTTCATTATTTGACGTGTCTCAATAGTAAATCATTTTTGTCGAGCAGGCGTGAAGATTCCGGACTTGCTCCTGTCGCCCGGATCGACGCCAATGCGCCCAACAATATATGTACATGTAGAGCGGGGTGGACGCTTTAATCTTAGGACAATCTTTCTTTCTCTCAAAAAAGGAAAGCCAAGATGTTATTCATCAATGTAGAGGTAGATCTCCCAGTGGTTCTGCGCCAAGGCTCAGCCGACGACTGCCGACGACCGGCCAGCTGATGAGCTAAGTTGTCGATCGCAGATGTCGATCAGTGCAGATCACTGAGATCAGCACTATGGCGTCGGGACTTGGCGAGCTCGCCGAACTCCGGACTCCGGAGTGAGTGCCAGCCTCCTTCAAGTCGCACGGGTGAACAATCCTTATAATAGTAATAGTAGGTATCTACCGTGGCAGGCCACCAAGCAAGGAATGCCCCAGCCCACTTCAGTCGTCAAATCCTGCGATGCACCATCTGCCTCGCAGCTACCATTTCAAATTGTCGGGTTTCACCGCGCTCATCATTCGCATGGTGTGCCTGCCGACTGCCTGCCGCCGTGCGCCCCGCGCCAATAAGCGCCCTTTCCAGCACCATCGCCGATTTTCGCGCTCAGCGTGCGGCGTGCAACCTGCTCAGGAACAATTGCCGTCGTCGGCGTCGGAAAGTCTGTGCGCACCACAGAATCGGCGGTGACCACTCTGGCTCGTCGCTGTCGGTGCACCTCTTGGTCCTGCTCCATTTCACTGCAGCTGGTCCGACTGAACCTCGCTTGCAATAACGAGTCACGACACTGCTGCACTATGGATCCGACTGACTTCAATCTCGACTCGGAGCTGGCCGCCGATCGCGCTCATGACTCTGCTGCAGGGGCGGGCGCGAGTACTACTGGGGCTGGAGCGACCAACACCGGCTTGAACCCCACTGTTGAAGCGACGGCTGGTCCCGTGCAACAGCAAGACCAACACCAGCCCGACACGTACGCGACTGCGAACATGACTATGAGCACGAGCACGAGCACGAGCACGAGCACGAGCACGAGCACGACCTTCGCATCACGTCTGTACCGACCGACGGTCCCACAGGAGCACCGAGTGCCGAGACAACGGCCCCCACCCGCACCCCCCGCGGTCGCTGTCTACGGCGAATCCGTGGCTTCAGGCCCGAGTGGTGCTCCCATCCCGGGAGTTGCGGCAGACTCGCGCGGGAGCACAAACACGACCAATAAAAAACATCTCGATGTCGATGCAGCGAGGCCAAGGCTCAACAAGAGGACTTCCTCGGACAAGTCGTCCGACGCCGCTTTCACGCCTCAAGGCGAGACCGCGAGCAGCAGCAGCTGGACGACGGCCTCGGCAGTGACGGGGAACAAGCCCAACGTCGGCACGAAGAAGCAGCAGAAGCAAGACGACCAGCAGGGGGTACATCAGAAGTTCACTAGGATCCGTAAACCTAGCTCATGCTTTAACTGTCGCACAAGGAGGAAGAGGTGCAACCGTATCGCCCCGTGCGATCAGTGTGAACGAGCCGGCGAGGTTTGCGATTGGCAAGGGTGAGCAAATTCTGCACTAATTGGGAAGACGCGGAACCCATCAGCTCAACACATGTCTCTTTTATGCGGGTCCTTCTTTGATATTAGGGCAACACCGGTACTAGATCGACGGGCCGAGGTGCAGGAGTCCGTGGCATTGCGCCAGCAAGTCGCCGAGCTCGAACATCAGCAACTTTGCCACTCGCGCTTAGTGCAATTTAGCGCACCGGAGATTATAGAAAACGAGCTAAATGTCACTAAAAGTGCGCTTTTGGCACTAAAGTGCGCTAAATGGCACTAAATTGCACTAAAGCGCGAGTGGCAAAGTTGCTGATGAAGCGCTCGTTCGTTATTACTCTGCGCGCCAAGAGGGCACAATCTCGCAATCACCGTCGAGTATCGACTGTTCAAATTCAACATCGAGCCTACTTGCCCAAAACCCGCTCGATACGCTCAAGGAATGGCCTTTCGGCGACCTCCCACCTCCGACCACGTCGACCGTGGCAAACAGCTCACCCGCGGCCTCCACGGCGGGCTCCAATGCGAGGAGTGTCGGGGTCATGTCGAAAGATGAGGGTGCTGTATTGCTTGATCTTCGCGCCAACGACATTTGCGAAGCCCTATCTCATCTAGCCATCCAAGAGATTGCGCCCGCTGAGGAGGCGGCCACCGGTGCCGGTCCCAGCGCACGCACCATTATCGACCAAGCCCACGCCCTGTTCATCCCTACCCAATCGTCGCCGTTTTCTGGGTCCATTCGTCCTACAATGAGGGGTGCACCGCTTCGGAGCCCGCCTTTGCATGCACACTCGGACGTGCATCCTTCTTGGTCAGCGGACGCTTCGCGCAAGCCCCCGACCGATGTCGACTTCCCTTTGAAAGCGCCGGACCTCCACGAGGTCATCGCGCTCTTGCCGTCACCGCAACATGCGCTCAGCGCCATCACATACTACTGCGGCTACGTCTCGTGGTACATACATCTTGTCCATCTGCCCTCGTTCGAGAAGAGATGGGCCGAACTCACCGCCGCTCTCAATTCGGGCGACGACAATGCTGGTTCCACCGAGAATGCTATCGACCCGTTTTTTATGGCAACTTTCCTCGGAATCTGCGCGACGGGCTTGGTGAGCTGTTTTTGATACTCTTCTTCTATGGCTCTTTCAGGAACTGACATTTGCGTCATCCTGTTCAGTCGATGATGCCGGCGAAACGAGCAAAGCGAGACGGCTTTGGGTCGGACAAGGAAGCCATGGTCGAAAAATGGCTTGGCGCTGCGATGCTGGCACTCAGATACGGAAGGGTTAGTTTTTCACACCGGTCTTTACTCTCGAGCGCGTAGCAGTGGAAGGTAAAACGCCTGACTGAACGAATACTTCGGGTGCGCAGTTCGTCGAGGCGCCGACTTTGGAAAGCATTCGCGCGACAACGGTCCTGGCTACTTTCAGGGTGTTCATGTCGACCGGGGAGACTTTTGGTACCGGGATGTGGTTTTTGCCTTACCTTTATCTTCAAATTGGTCAACGAGATGGCGTGACTGATGCTCCTTACCAACTGTATCAGGGCTCTTCTGGGGCTTGCAAGTCAGACCGCAATTTCTATTGGACTACATCGTGACCCGGACCGCACCCCAGGTCGCTACACGCTGTTCGAGGTCAGCTAACTAGATACATCGCTTACCAGCCTAAGCCAATAGAATTGACCGGTCAATGCTGCGTTCCGCTTTCTGTTTTTCAGGCGGAGGAACGCCGACGACTCTTCCACAGCCTGTTCACTCTCTGCGTGCTCTCGTCGTCCGCCGTTGCTCGGACGTGGACGATTTTCGACCTCAACATGATCGATGTCATGCTTCCACTCGATGCGAATGACGACGAGATCGAGACCGAGGAGGCAGCTAATGTCGCCTTGGTCGCTCGAGCTCGCTCTTTCTCCGAGACCCCAATGACGAGCGTAATAGCCAAAATGCAACTCGCGGTAAGCCTAGACATCCTCATCAAGGAAGCTGGCCAAGTACGGGGCGACTCGCTGAGACCTCCCCATAAATCACACAGATCATCTCAAAGCGAATAGGAGACGCCGCTTTCGGCATTCGTAATGTTTCGTACCGAATGGTGCTCGACTTTGATTACGAGCTCAGCCACTTTGAGTTGTCCTTTCCCGGATGCTACCAAGTCAAAATTGATAGCTACGGCAGTTTGTTGCGGTCTACGCCGCACATTACGGTGGTGGAGATGCGAACTTGGTAAGTCCAACAAACCAGCTGGACAAGGATGGGTCGTCAGTTCCATGCGGACCCAGGTTCGCGCACCAAATCTGACCATACCAAATACAGCATGCTTCAAATGTCGCTTGGAACCGAGTATCTTAGGCTGCATCGAGCATTCTTGCGTAAGTTTCGTCGCCTCAGCTCGTGATCTCCGGCACTTCGCCCTTATTATCAGTTGCTCACGCGCCCGATCAAACCCACCTCAAAGTTCTCGCCGCGTCCAACGATGATTACAAGAGATCCAAGATGCAGTGCGTTCTGTACGCCAAACGCCTCCTCGCCATCTTCGCCTCGCCCTCTTGTAGCCAGCAACCTTGGGGCGGGTTGACCTCGAAGGCCGTCGCGGTGAGTCCATGCTCTCCCCATTCTTCGGGTCTATCGTCTATTTGGGCCCATTTCCTGATTATGTATCGTTTTTGTCCATCCCGCAGGCTGCTGTTGTGCTGGCCATGACGTGTCTCGCTTTCCCCAACGATCCCGAAATCGATCTGCTCCCCGGCCTTGTGCACCGAGCGGCTGCGCAAATGGAGAGACATCAAGCCGTCTCGGTACGTCGCCGCCTTTGTTCTACCTAGACATACTAGCTCGAGCGCCGGCTTACATCGTATGTTGCTACATTGCAGCTTATTTCGAAGAAGGGCGCGGCACTCCTACGGTTCCTACTCGCCAAAGTCGCCACTGCCGCAGCCGCGCACGTCCAAGAGCCGATCAGTAACATCAAACGCGCACGCAGCACCAGCACACCGTTCAACCTTCACGGAACGAACCAATACTCGTCACGGTGCCATCCCGTGCAATCCTACTCCACCTCGTCCTCGGATTTAGCCCCTTCGGAAGCACCGTCGACTCAAGCTAGCACTTCGTCGCGAAGATCAGCCGAGAAGTCGACTCAGGCAGCGCTCGATGTCGATCTCTCGTCATTCCTTGGTTCGGATATCTTCGAGTTCGGGTCTTCAACAGGGGAGGCACAGGGTGTAGACTTTTCCTTCCGGTGTTCTTGAGTCGAAGGAACGCTGGCTTTGCGTATACTTTTATTGTGCACTTGTATTGTCCTCTTATGTACCTCGATTTTCTCGAGCTTGGTTCCTGAGCTGTGCCCCCCCCCACACACTCCAAGTCAACGTTCAAGATTATACATCACAATCACACTCTACAATCACACACGGCCATGTAACGAATATCAGGCGAGATTTCGGCAGCAATTCATCAGCTTACGGTGGGATGGCTCTAGCTTCGGGCAGAACACTGCGCATGTCCACTCCTTGCAATCTCCCTGCATATGGAGGGCCCACAGCACGTCCTCGGTCGCCTCGATACGCATTCGTCGGTCCTGCGTCTCGTCCGACATCCAATTCGCATGGGACCTGAACTTCTCGAGCGAGACGCACACATCATCGCCCATGGTGTGCGGTTGCCCGACCGCGGCGTGAAGTCTACGGTTCTCTGGCTTGTACTTGATGACGGGGGTGATGGAGTAGACGCGTTGAAACTCGACAAACAGGAACATATCGCTGACTTGCTTGGGTCTCTGGTCGCCGCAATCGACGAGCTGCTTCTTGACCCATTGGTCGTCCCACATGGGCGTTTCGTAAATGCCCCCGATGGCATCGAGA
This sequence comes from Microbotryum silenes-acaulis, assembly GCA_003665825.1. Taxonomy (NCBI): domain Eukaryota; kingdom Fungi; phylum Basidiomycota; class Microbotryomycetes; order Microbotryales; family Microbotryaceae; genus Microbotryum; species Microbotryum silenes-acaulis. The sequence continues at coordinate 695,682 of QPFY01000015.1, forward strand.
TCGGCGCAGACGGACCGTGCCGGTCGATCGTAGAAGCTGTTAATGTAGAAGACGAACGCGCCCATCCTTTCGCGAGACCAGAACTGCATGTATACGCCGCGGTCTTCTGGAAGCCAATCCTTGTACGGGAAGCGCGTGAGGATGTTGGTCATGGGGAAGATATCGGCGTCCAAGACGAGCACACTAGGGAATGTGTCACGCAAAAGGTCAGCCCAAAGACAAGACAGGAAAGAGCATTCACGCTTTCTGTGTATCTTCAATCGCACCTGTCTATCTTCTGCGTGGTCAGGTATTGGTAGAGGGTTGCCCATCGCTGGAAGCAGAACAACTCGTATGCGACCGGGTTCAGCGACGAGTGCTTGTACGTGTGCGCGAGTTGTCGGTTCGAATCAGTATTCTCCTCGACCCAAACGACCGTCACGGCGGCGGCTCGGAAGAGCGAGGGCCAATCGACCTTGATGTCGTCCACCGCCGGGCCGTCAAACGGATGCCGGAGCAGATGGATCGTCGCGTCAGGGTGTGAGTAGCGCGTGTACAGCAGCGCGATCGCTTGCCAGTCATGCATGTGCCCCGACTGTACGTATGCGATATCATTGGTTGTACTGTTGTAGCTGAATTCATCGCTAACGGGATGCCGCGTGCTGCCTATGCCACGTGAGGAGGACGTCCTCGACAGGCCAAACAGGAGCAGCAACACGAGGGCCGTCGCGACGATCACTTGCTTCGCGTACGGCCGTGTGAAGCCTTGGGTTCGGTTCGACACATCGCGGTCCGATATCTGAAGCGGGAGATAATTCGCTCTTGTCGTCATATCGGCGGGCACACGGTCGCTCGTGAGGAAGCACGTTGTGGGCGGAGTCCGAAGGCGCGGGTAAGCACCGGAGGCCTGTTTGCATCGTGATCGTGAGGCACTCCAGGCTACTCCAATAGACTCCAGGGCAGTCGGCTGCAGTCCCGGGTAATCCGGAGTTGGCCAGAGTTGGCCGAGGCTCGTGCACCGGGTCCCAGCCTTCATTTGCCACGACTTGCCACGTGGCGGCTCGACACACGGGAGAGCATAGACCAGGCACAAAACATGTTATAACTCATTCACTATTTGAGTTGAGTCTCCAATATTGCGCAAAGCTTCAAAATTTGGAAGTTCATGCTAGAAAAGTAGGAGACATGATGGTGAGTGCCATTGCTTCGAATCTTCGATTCGAGTTACTATCAGATCACTTGCAAGAAACGGCGCATGGCACAGATGTCTGAGGCATATGAAATCGATTCCGTTCTGCCCCGATCGGCGATGAGTCCTACAGTCTATGCAGGTCTATGCCATCGCCAACCCTTGACGAGGTAGTTTCCCGTCTCAACTCTTCTTGTACCTACGTTACTTGTTTGCCACTGTGTCTTGTTGCTCTCATTTTTTGAGGGCTTGAAGTTGATTCGGCGAGCGTATGCCGGCAATGGTCGTCTGTGGCAGCAGAATATGGCTCAAACATTCAACTATTGATATCCGAATGTCAGCTGAAAAGGACCTCACTTGGAGGAGTGTCGCATAGATATAATGGCATAGCATAACATAATAGGTGGTACAAAAATGAACGGCAACCAAGTGTCTCTAAGGCGTGAATGGGCCCAAACTTCGCTCATCGACGCCGACAGCGAACTAATCTACGTAATGCGAACACCCCTGCCTGAATGGCATCTCCTTGTACAGCTCGTCTTCACCAACCAAATGCTCCTTCAGGCGATTTCGCCGCTCCCGGATGATCAACTGTCGAGTGTTATCCTTTGCGACCAGCCCGAAATCGCATCGTCGGTGCTCGAGCATGATCAGGGTCTCGGCTTTGGCCACCGGCAGGATGATAGGCATAAAGCTGCTGGCAGAAACGCCAAGGACCTTGGCGCTCGTCATGATGTCGATTGCTTCGAAGGCGTCGGTCGTGCTGGCCACGACGTGCGGGCCATCGATCCAGTCAATCTGATCCTTCTCGTACCCTTCGGCAACGATCGTGACACAAAGCGGCTCGATCCCAGCGACCTTGGTTGCGACGTCATACAAATCTTGCAATTCCCGTCGGTTCAGTGCTCGCGTATCGCCTTCGAGACTGACGTCGCCGTATCGATGATGGATCGCCGCCGAGTTCTCGGGTCCGCACCGGGTGTGGGTCACCGTGTGGTTCAGCCCGCGAACGGCCTCCCAGTCCTTTTTCCACTCGTCCTGGATGCAGTGAATTTTGTTTCCCGTCAAGATCCGGCCTCGCGGGTTGTACGAGATGACGTTGCATGACTTGTGCATCGGCTTGAGCGGGACGTCGCACCCAACGCCTTCGAGGTCGTGGAGGTAATCGATGTCGAGCACGTCCGAGAGATCGCACGTCTTGATCGAGTCAATCTTGATGTTGAGCGGTTGACGATGCATGATATTGGAGGCGATGTAGCCATGTTCGGACCAGACGTGTTGCGGGACGTAGACACACCCGAGTCGTTTGGCCGCAAGCAGCACGCGCGCAAAGCTACCAATGTAGTCGCCCAGTCCCGAGTTCTCGAATCCCCCCTGCATGACGATCACGCACTGGGCCGTCGGTCCCCTCGACCACCGGTGTCCAGACAGGACGCGAGCGGGTCGGAGAACAATGCAGGCGAGTAGAAGGGATCCGATCACGAAGGCGACTCGAAGTGGGTTGACCCTGGCCGAGAGCGGACCGACTAGCCACAACCGGTGTCGGCCAGGCAAGCCCGTCCGGATGGGCACCATCATGTCGTCGCCGCCGTCTTCGAGATCGTAAGCCTTTTCCCTCTCGTTCGAAGACGGCGACATGTGCCCACTGTGATTCGAAGGGCTGGCCAATCGACTCATTGCCGCGGAAGGTGGTCCTCGTCAAGCGACAAGTTACGCTCAGCGTGGCCGTCCGAGCGGTGTTGGGCCGGGCGGTCCGCGGAATCCGGCGGCGACTAGCCACGCGCAGCTGGTTGCGCACGGGTGGGTTGTAGCGGAGCGAGCAAGTTGCCTGGGATCTGAAGAGTGTCGCCCCAGTAGATCGGCGATCGGGCAAGACAGGCGGTCCGGAACAGCTGGGCGAAGTAACCACAGACAGCAGCGAGTTGTCGTGGCTGGAAATCGAATGAAGCGAAGAGTTGACCTGTGCGACCAACGCCAATAACAGCGTGATGCCTCGGGCGAGAGTGCGCGACGGCGCCCGCTGATCAGGCCAGCTTTAGGTGTGATCCTGACAATAACCCGAAGCGATCGCCATTGGCTGAGTCCAGGCCTTTTCAGGGTATCCAACCAAGCTAGCTGACGAGCATCTTATAGTACTAAGTACCTCTGCAAGCCTTCACCTCTGAAAATTGAAGAGAGACCCAGAAAACTTGGAGAAGACTGTCTGAAAGATTTTTTCTTCTCTAGGATACCTATCGCCGTGCTAGTACGGTATTTAGAAGCGCTCGGGAGCAGCCACTGGGACGAGCTCCAGTGCCCTTGAGTCCGACGAGTGTTCGCTCCCGGGTCTCGCAAAGTCATCCAACGCTAATTTGAAGGGGGTGCCACTTGTTGCAATTTGGAACCAAGAAACGTTGCGAATACCTATTTCAGGAAAGTAACAATGTGCGCGTCGGGCACATGGCGAGGCCTGCGCCGTTAGAGTCGCTCAAGCTCAACGGCTGCAATGCAGTGTGCGGTTGATTGATTTCATGAGCCTGTTCTATTATCGACACCGCTTATGATATGCCACAACATTCTCAGCCAAACGGAAGGTATCCCGGGTAGCGTCCACTACGACTCAGAGAGCCATCGTGATCAGCGGAGGTTGGCAATGTGGAAGTCTCGTCGGCGCGATTCGACTCACATGCAGACAATCCGGTCGATCGGACGCCCCGACCACTCGAGCGTCAGGTCTCTGTCCAGCCATCTCTGTGACGTTCATGTAGACCAACGAGCCTGAATTATCCCGCGTCCTCCCCTTGCGCGCAACCGTGTCCATCTCGGCCGCCCACCACGAGTTTTGCAAGTCAAGCGGTTGCCACACCCGGTTCGAATAGTCCGAATCGCTCGCTCTCGGCGGGGCTGAATCGAGCGGAGCAACGTGGTAGGCGCACCCTGGCGCCCCCAGTGGTGTTGACCGACCGATGATATCGAAGCGGGGCAGCTCGACCAGCTCGGACAGGAGGTCGCGGATCTGCGCGGACGAGGCTCAGCTCAACATGCGCCTTGGATGATACTGGACTCTGACCCGATTTGTGACTCACCATTGCCTGGCTGACATCAATCAGATCTTGGGCGTTGAGTCCGAACTCGTCGCTCTTCCAATGAGATCCACTGTTGAAGAGCAGCACGGAATTTTGCTGACCCAGCCATGTCGGATCCGTTGACAATGGATGCAACAATGATCGCCAGTTGGTTTGACGCAATCGTTTGCTCGTTCCCTCCTTAAGGAACACAGGACTCACGCGCATCGCTTTGGCGAGCTCGGTGATTCGGGTCATGTTGACCAATGTATCGTGCCTAACAAACCGCACCACCGGTGCCTCAAAGCGTGAATCGGGCACGTGCGGCAAATCCCTCCGCAACCGCTTGAGCCAAGTCGATCGCCAGATCGTAATCTCCGCCGTCTCGTTGGGGATTGAAGTGTATCTGAAAGGAGCCCCCTTTGATTTGGGGTCGACGTAGTAGCCGCCTCGTGCGACTCGCAGCAGGCCACCCCAGTCGATTTTCGAGTGATGAGTTTGCGCATCCTCCGGGTCGACCAAACCACCGAGGGCGGTCATCATCTGCTGGCTGGTTTCATCACCGACGATAATGAGGCCATGTTCCGAGTTGAGCAATCGCTTAACGAACAGATACGCGTTCCATTCTCGCATTTCTTTGCGCGAGCGCAGCTTCGGTATCCATCTCCATCCCGCGACCGACAAGCCGATCTCTTCGACCCTGTTGGGAAAGGCCGGATCGAACGCCATGGCGCCGTACTCTTCTTGGGTATCCGAGTGCGTAAAGGGTTGAGCCAGTGGAAACCAATGACCGGACCCTAGTCGGTGGAAACGCTTTGATGGCACGAAAGCCGGCCGGCCCAAGCGCAAGCCAAAAAGACTGGGCGAATCGGACAAGATGAGCAGCGCCATGAGAAGGGCGAAAGTGAGCAAAGAATAGCGTATGAAGGAGGCGAGTGACCGCGACATGTACACCTTGCGCGGACCGGGTGCTTTGGCCGAACTTGTGTCGCTGTTCGAAGCCTTGGACGAGCTCGAGATGGAGCCGGCGCGCCGAGGTGGAGTCCAGAGTGCAGCGCCGTGGTACCCTTTCGGACTGGCCCCTCGGGCGGACGACATCGGGCGTGATAGCAAGCGAGTCCTGGGTTTGGTCGTCACTTCCAGTCCTGCGAGCGCAAAGTAGTTCGCTGACGAGGGCCCTTGCAATGAATTCGTGTCCGGGGACCGAAGCTCAAGGCGCTCGGAGGGACGCGCCTCATCGTGACCCCACGCGAGTCAACGCGGCCCTCCTGCTCGCGCTGCTATTCTACGCACCCGGAATTCCGCTGCGAAGCCCACCGTCGAGATTAATGTCACCGCAGCGGTAGCCTCAAGGGTCGTGTTCCTGGTTGATCCACTGCAGATGTTAATCATGTAGCTTTTCTTGATGGATGTATTTGCAACTGCTTCGACCCCAACCTCAAGCTAGACAATTCATAAACAATGACTATGCGAGGCAAAGTATGCAGAAAAAGGGGTCCGTAACTCAATCTCAGTAGTATTGCAAGTCATACCCTCGTAGGTAGGTACTTGCAGTACAAGCTAGGTTGTACGAATAAGAGACTGACGAGCGTGTAATCCAACCGTCAGTTAATTGCAACGAAAGTGGCTGTGAAGCTAAACATGCGTACCTGACGAGCGTGTAATCCAACCGTGGAGAGAAGACAACGGTTGGTGCGCATCGCCAGGCTTCACTAAACAGACGAGCGCTTCTAAACAGATTACCAATGAACGCGCCATTCCTAACCCTCATTCCCAACACACCAACTCGCCCCTTCACGCGATGAATCGATAAGCCCCATCGCGTGTACAAACTGATAGTGCTTCTGAGTTCCGAGCCCTTTGGTGAGGACGTCCGCAGCCATGGTGCCCGTGGGCACCCAGACCATCTCGATTGTGCCCTCCGCAATGTGATCTCGGATGAAGTGGAAATGGATCCCGATGTGTTTGGTGCGAGCATGGAAAGCCGGGTGTTTGGCCAGAGTGATAGCCGATTGGTTGTCACCCCTCAGACGAGTCGGCGATGTCTGCTCAAAACCAAGATCGGCCAGCAGCCGACGCAACCAGATCCCCTCACGAGCGGCGTACGACATGGCCACATATTCGGCCTCGGTGCTCGACAGAGTGACAAGAGTCTGACGTTTGGCGATCCAGGAGATTGCCCCGCCAGCGCACGTGAAGACGTAACCCGAGACGCTGCGGCGGGTCACAGGGTCGGCACCATGGTCCGCGTCGACAAAACCCTCCAAAATGGCCGACATCGGCTGATGGGTTTTCTGGTATCGAATGCCAAAGTTACGAGTGCCGACGAGGTACCGGAGAATGTGCTTGAGCGCCTCCCAATGTTCCGCCTCGAAGTTGTTACAGAAACGAGCAGCCTTGGACACGGCGAAAGCGATGTCGGGCCGAGTAGTGCCGGACAGATACAGAAGTTTGCCGACAATGGCACGGTACGGTATGGAAGCGGGGTCGAAATCAGAGCTCACACGGTTCCTCAGCGTCGACGGTGCCGCAAGCGGGGTGGGACGCGGGGAGGCGTTGGCCATGTTGTATTCCTCGAGAATCGCATCCACAAAATGAGATTGAGTAACGATGGCCGCGCCCGTTTTGCCCTCACGGGTTATACTCTGACCCAGGAAGAAAGACGCCTCGTCCGTGCTGCGGGCCTCAAAACGCGCCTTGAGCTGAGTGAGAACGCCGTCGAGGTCGCCGTCACCCGTGAGCAGTCCGTCGTCGACATGAATGGAAAGGAAACAGCGCTTATCCCCTTCCCTGCGAATGAAGACGGCATGATCGCTGTCGGTACGCGTGAAGCCAATCGACAAAATCCACTCGGTGAAGACCTTGTACCACTCCCTACCCGCCTGGACGAGTCCGTACAGCGCGCGCTGAAGGCGCACGACTTGCCCACTGGGCAGACGCATGTAGATCTCCGTCCCACCGAGATTGCCGTTGAGGTATGCCGACGAGACGTCGAATTGCCGGGTCTCCCACTCGTTCTCAACGGCAAGGGCGAGCAGCAGGCGATGGGAGGCGGCGCGGCCAGTAGGCGAGAACGAGTCAATTTGCTCACCCCGACGCCTCTGCATGTCCCCACGCGCAACGAGGCGAGCTTTGTACTTTACGATTTTGCCCTCGGCGTCGCGCTTCACCATGAGGACCCACATACTGCCGATTATGATAGCCCCGCGAGGGGGACGAAGCGGCTTGGAAAATGTTTGCTTCGCCGCCAGTGCGCCCTCCTCGGTCGCCATGGCCGCCAGCCAGTAGTCGCGGAACGAACCAGCGAGTGCCGCGCGAACGGTAGGGGCGTCGTCCTTATCGACTTTGGCAAGAAAGGCAGTCGCTTCCTCGTACGAGTACAGCTGGACGTCGGGATCGTCCTCGTCAAAGTCCTCGATCGAGACGGAGGCGTGCGCGGCGAACTCCAAGTCGTGAGCCGCGCGGGCGAAACCCAGGTAGTCAGGGGGGCGACGAGCACGAGTGGAACGATCACCTACAGGAGGGGCGTTCGCCGGACCCGGATTGGAGAACACGAGGGAGGGCGGGACAGGTGGGGCCACAACGTCGACCGGACCAGCCGCGGGCGGGACAGCAACGGCGGGGGCAACAGCGGGAGCGGCCGCGACGGCGGGTGCGACGCCCGCAGGATTGACAGTATCGTCGTCGTCAGGGGGAAGGTCGGGCGGAGGAACTCTGCGCGGGACGGACGGATAGGACAGAACGGCGGGCGCAACAACAGTAGGTACAGGGTTTGCCGCGGCGGGGAAGAAGCGATCTTCGAAGAACTTGGCCTGAGACGACTCGAAGACCTTGTTGCCAACCGGGTCGTAGAAGCGCCAGGCCTTAGAGCGCAAAGAGTACCCGACAAAGTAGCACAGGCGCGAACGCGGAGCCAACTTGTTGGAACGTTGCTCGGGAGCGAACGGTACCTGGGCGGCGCAGCCCCAGGTTTTGACACGATCGATGCGGGGACGACGGGTGGACGTAACGGGACTCGCAGCGGCGTGAAGAACGGCATCAGGGGTGCGCTGCTGCAGAGGCGACGACGGGAGGAGGTTGATAACGTAGATGGCCGCCTGCGCAGCCTCTTCCCACAGCGATGACGGCAGTCCTGAACGATGAAGCCACGCCCGAACAGAGTTGAAAATCGTACGCCAACTCCGTTCCTGTATGCCCATCTGACCGTGCTCGTATGCCGTGGATAGCTCGTGAAAAATGCCCCGCTCAGCAAGCCAATCCCGGAGGTCGTTGTTGACGAACTCACCCCCCCTATCCGTGCGCAAGGTCGCCACTCCCGGGCCAGCATACTGGATTTTCGACATCGCAACGAAGCCCTTGAGTACGGACGAAGCCTCGCTCTTGAGCCGAATGCCGCGAGCCCAGCGGAAACGCGAGTATTCATCCGTGACACCGCACAGATATCGGACGCCGGAGAGAGCAGGGACAGGGGAAGGCCCCCACACGTCGGCGAAGACCCGAGCGAAAGGTGCGTCGGCGGGGTGGTGGGCAGCCTCACGACTGGGGGCAGACACGGCCTTGCCGGAGCAGCAGGCATCGCACTGATCGAGGAGACGAAGTTGATCCCGGGTTACAGCAGAGATGTCGAGGGAAATGTCGCCCGACTTAGCAAGTTCTACCAAACGACCCCAGGACAGATGACCCAAACGCTGATGCCAAAGCACTACATCTGTAGGCAAGGAGGTGGCTGTCAGCGCGTGGTGATCCGCCAGAGGAGGTGAGGCCGGACTCGCCTGGAGAACGTAGTGGTTGCGATCGAGAGCGAAGGTGAGACTCGAAGCCGGACCCGAGACGGTGAGACCAGAGTGTGCGCCCGCGGCGTCGCAAATCCCAGACAGCTGGTACCCATCCTTCATGAGACTGGCAAGAGAGACGAGCTCGGCGGACAGACCCGGGACGAGAAGGACGTCGCGGAGCTCGAGAGGCGCGCCATTGGCGTCAAAGCGAAGGGTGCCCTTGCCGACAGCCATGGCGCTGGACTTGAATGCGCCGACTACGCGCACCCGCTCCGTCGTGAAAGGCTGGAAGTCGACCAAGAGATCCCGACGAGTGGTCATGTGGCGCGTCGCCCCCGAGTCGAGGAGGTAGCGGGGACCGTCGTGCAAGTACAGCGCAGAGACTTCGGTGTCAAGGGCGACCTCGGCAAAATAGTTCACGTAAGAGTCGTCGTCAACCGATGGGTCGGGACCGTACTCAGCCACGAGCGCCATCGCGTCGGCCGCGCCGATGGAGATGTTGTGCTTGGCTAAGACGGCAACCCGACGACGGGACAGTTCGGTCGAGGGGACGGTACATTCGTCGCCAAGATGACCCTGCTCGTAGCATTTCCGACACTGCGACGGGCCCAGCCTCAGGCGACCGTTCTGCGCAACCCCGTGCGGCCACTTGTCCACGAGACCCGGTACCTTCGAAGCCGAGAGAAAACTGGACTTCGGTTTGCCTGACGAACGAGCGGGGCGCCTGCGACGACCCTGAGTCTTCGCCGCGAGGGCTTCGGCGACGTCGGTGCCGGAAGAGCGAGACATCGCCGCGCGACGAATCGCGCCCTCCACATCACTGAGCGACGGGATAGGGCCGAGGGCGTCGATAACCGTGACAATAGGCCGTGGCATCCTCGCCTTCAAGAGGTCCATGCGGATGCCTTCCGACAACGCAGGCGGCGGAACCCACTTGTCAAACTCAGCTTGCGTGTACTTGACCCCGTCGATCTTGGCGCGCTGGTAGGCCTTGTCGCGGGAAACATGCGCGGCGTTGAGATCGACGAACAGCCGGTTGAAGCGCGACAACCAAGGGTCGAGAGGGTCTCCATCGACGTAGGCTTGGTATTGGAAAAGAGCATCGAGTTTCTCCGACCGCGCGAAGTCGTGGGATGCGGCGCCGAGATCCTTATCGAGGGCCGCCCACAGCTCGTGCGTTGGCTGGTCTGCGATGCGCGCGAACGTGGCCTCCCCCAGGCACACGAACAAGATGTTGCGGGCCTGCGCCAAGGCTTGATCGAGGTCGTCGACGTCATGACGGTAGTTCCGATGTTGTGTACGGAACGTGGCTACGTCGGCCACAGTGGAGCCACCCAGCGTACGGGTGAACTCGGACTGTTCGGGCTCGGGGCCAACGCTGAGTTCGGTCGTGACGTGCTTGAACCGGCCATCGCCCTCCAACACCCGTTGGAGTCGATCCTTGGCCGTTCCCCAATTTGTGGCGTCGACATTGCCATACAGGTCGCCCATAAGGCCGCGATGAGTGGCGGACCCGGAATCCACCGAGGTCGTAGCCATCTTGGATACGCGCTGCGTCTTTTCTGCGTGCGGATCTGTGCCTTGCGGCAATACAGACGCTACCAAATAAGAGACTGACGAGCGTGTAATCCAACCGTCAGTTAATTGCAACGAAAGTGGCTGTGAAGCTAAACATGCGTACCTGACGAGCGTGTAATCCAACCGTGGAGAGAAGACAACGGTTGGTGCGCATCGCCAGGCTTCACTAAACAGACGAGCGCTTCTAAACAGATTACCAATGAACGCGCCATTCCTAACCCTCATTCCCAACACACCAACTGTACGCATGTCAGATATTGTTCAGGAAAATCAGCCAGAGTCAATTACCTAGGTAGGCGGTTGCAGGGAGCAGGTCTTCGATGCCAACACGTGAGAATTCCGAAGTTGCTGGTCTCACATCGAAATCCCTTTGAAAGCTTCTCCTTGATCGCGATCGGAAACCCCGGCGAGATTGGACTCAGGAGGGTTGTAGATGGGACGAGCCCCTGTAGTCGGGTAGGCTGGTCCGTATAAGTTTCGAACAAAATAACATGGTTGTCTGTCTTTGATCCGAGTACGTTCGTAGATACCTCGGCACCACGGCTTGAAGCTTGAAATAATGAAGAGATGAATTGGCCGTCGGGTGTCGACCGCAGCGGCAGCCGGGCCAGGAGGGCCACCTTTCAATTAGCGCTAGGTGACGAACATATCGAGCGACTGGTCGCGCCTCGTGGGTTTGCCATGAATCTCAACTGAGGCTTGTGCTTCCCATCTACTCGACACACGAAGAGACAGCAGAGGGGACCCAACTCGTAAGTTCTGGTGCCAACTCCAGAGCCTGAGTATTCCGTACCGCCGTCCGCCCGCAGTAGGCCCGACCCATCGGACTCGACTCGCTCAGTAGCCTCGCTTGAGTGCCGTGTGGAGCGGTGTGCGAAAGATTGGACGCCGAGCAGGGGGCCGAACTGCTCAGTGCATCCCGGGAGTCGAGGTGACAAGTGGTCGCACAGACGAGCTGCAAGGCTTCGGAGCCATCTTTTCATGGTCTGTTGTGCTCAGCCTGCTCGTGCCAGGAGCCCGTCGCTTTGCGACTGTGTAGGGTTGGACTCGGGCACGGCCTCGATACAATCTCGATTCCGATCGAGGGATGTCGATCTCAGGGCTTCCGCTGCGCGGCGGCCGTGGCTGCCGACCGCCCCACCCGCTGCCCACCTGCAATGCGCCTGTCGACAATGCCGCATGGGACGACTCGTTCAAGGCGCCTCGATCAAGGCACCCGACGTAGCATGACAGTACTGCGACGACTCTTGCTCCCTCTACCTATCAGCCGCTGATGCACTCTTCAATTTTACTCTACCTCGTCTTTGTACGGCTGTCAAAGTGCACGGACGCATCTTCGGGCCTCGGCGCTCAGAGGGAATGCCGATCCTTCCCCCAAAGTCGACGAGCATCAACGCCGAGCAAAGCTTGACCATCTCGAGTGCGCCGACGCCTGAACGGTTGGACCCCGCACATCCAATGGCTGAAAGGAAGTTCTCACCGATCCCCGAAAACGACGCGAGCATTTCCAATGTACGAAGAGACTCGGTGCCGCCGAACTCGCGTGATGGACCGCCAGCCAGTCCAGTCAGCCCGGCGCGCAGCTCGGATCCCAATCGTCGATACTCGGTTACTGGGAACGAACGAGTATTCCCAATGCGAAATGTCGGTGAGCATGTTTCTTTGGACCAAGAGGACTTGGATTTCTGCTGAAGTTAAGCCCGTCCGCAGTTCACCCTCGCCCGCTGCTAGATCGACGGAAGACGTCGATCAAACCGGACACCGCGACCGTCACGACGAATCACGGCCCAGTCCTGAGGTCACTGCCTTTGACGAACAGATCACCTCACCTCATGGAAACCCCCATGAGCTCACGCTTTGACGACACTCAAAAAGAATATTTCCCGGCGATGACTCACACCCCGCGAGGCAGCACCAGCTCAGGACCCAGCACATGCCCAACCACGGAGGCAGATTCATGTTCTCCAGGAGACGCGAAAGTCGTTGGCTCTGTCGGTGTTCCGATTGCTTCAGAGCAGAAAAAACTCGTTGAGGATGAAGCACGATCGGTCGACAAGCTCATTACGCCGGCAGGCGTCGAAATGTGGTTCGCGAGTGTGCGTTCGCCCCGCGACGAGGGTGGCGAAGTGGTGTCCTCCCCCCAATCACCTCTGCCGCAGCCGATATTCTACCACACGGTCCAAGCGTTCGGTGTCCTGTTCGCCCTCGAGGAGGACACGCACGGCAACTTTAAAGTGATGCAGGTCTCCGATAATTCGGAGAAGCTTCTTGGTGTCAAGGCCGAAACATGGCTGTCAATCCCAAACTTCACCGCCCTGCTCGAACAAAGCTCGCTCGACACTTTTCTCGACGCGGTCGACGCGCTCGATGATGGTTTGGCGTTGGATTTAGACGTGTCTCGAGGAGTTTCAGGTGTTCCTGGCGGCCAGCTAGCTGCGGCTGTAGCAGACAATTTTTCGATTTCGACGCCCGAGCCTCCCGAGGCTCAACGCCGGTCTTCCGGAACACCTGTGCAAGCCTTACCGCCCGAACAGTTCCGACTCACACTGCTAACATCGAAGGGCGAGGCTGTAGAAGGATCGCGGTCAAGCGCTGGACGCTACCTGCATTGCGCCATGCATCGCCCCGATCCCGTGCGACAAATGCGGCGGTTCCTTCTCGAGGTCGAGTTGGTCAACGATGTGGTACACCCCCTTGCTACCAAGTGGGACCCGCCCGCACCGTATTCCGACAGCATACTTGATGACGCTGGACTAGATCCGGAGGGCTCGAATGGTACATCACGAGACCCCACCGTCGATCAAATTCTTGAAAGCACGGTTTCTTTGATGAAGCCGCTACGAGCACTGGGCAAACGGCGAGCTGGTAACAGCAGCGAGATCAACATGGTCCAATTGGTCTTTCAGATCGAGGAGCAGCTCAGGCGGGCGAGAGACCTGGAAACGTTCCTTTCGGTGAGCACCGGAAGAAGAATCAGCCCTCTCTTTATGTGACTAACTCTGCTGTCTAAATTTCATGGATCGCCTGTGCAGGTTACTGTCGGCATCTTCAAGGAGCTTACCCAGTTTGACAGAGCTCTCATCCTACAATTCGACGACGACTTGAATGCATTCGTTGTCGGAGAGCATGTGGACCGTACAAGAGGCCCGCACTCGACGACGCTCTACCGCGATCTAACTTTCCCGGTTGAGCAATTGCCTTGCGAATCACTCGAGCAGGGGCGCATCGGCATCATGTACAATCGGACGGAACCGCTTGCTCGCATGCTCGCTAGAACACAAGAAGAAGCGCGGGTTTCTCTGGATCTGTCCAAATGCTCGATCCGACCCGTCGACCCATCGCGAGTCCAAGTGCTTGCTTCGCTCGGATGTCAAGCATCGATGAGTGTGCCACTGTATGCGTTCGGCAAGATCTGGGGGTTCGTGGCGATACATTCGTACGCGCCGACGGGCCAGCGGGTTTCTGTCGCCATTCGCCAGCTTTGCGCCTACCTCGGCGATTCGCTTTCCCGGACGATCGAGCGCCTCTCGTACGAACGACGGCTTCAAGCGCGCAAGATCATCAACACCAGCGCGGATAGCGAGATGCCCACGCGATTCATCGCGAACGGCGGAGACCTGCTTGACCTGTTCTCGGCCGACTTTGGATGCCTGAGCGTGGGGGAGGAGGCCAAGATCCTTGGGGACGTCGGGAATTCACAAGAGCTCTTTGCTGTACTGGAGTACTTGCGCGATCGACAGTTCCGGACGACGCAAGCCAGCAACGAGGTTTTGCTCGATTTCCCGGATCTCAAGTGCACGGATCCTGAAGGCTTGAAGCAGATCGCCGGTATCCTCGTCATTCCGTTATCCGAGTCTGGAGCGGACTTTATCTTTTTTGCGCGCCGCAGCACCGCGCAAACGATCAGTTGGGTGGGAGGGAATCCTGCGGATTCCCCGCGTCCCACTTCGCCCGGGGGCCACCTACAGTTCGAGGTCTACCGACAAACCTTCACTCGTCGCTCAAAGTACTGGAGTGATGAGTCCATCGACACCGCCGGCGTGTTGGGACTGATCTATTCCAAGTTCATCTCAGTTTGGAGGTGTGTGGAAGATGCTCGCTCTTCTTCTCGCGAAGCCTCAGTCATTGATCAATACCACGCGTTACCATATACAGGGAGAAGGAGCAGGCGATGCAAGCCAACTCGATCACATCGCTCTTGCTTGCGAATGCGTCTCACGAGGTCCGCACCCCCCTCAATGCGATCCTCAACTTCCTCGAGCTCGCCCTCGACGCCTCGACCGATGGCGCTGTCAACGAGAACCTTCAGCGAACACACGATGCCTCGAAGAGTTTGATACACGTCATCAACGATCTCTTGGACTTGACGCGCTTCGAGTCTGGCGCGGGCGAGCTTTTCGTCCACGCGCCATTCAACTTGCGCACGACGATCGAGGATGCGATCAGCTTGCAGAAGCTCGAAGGGAAACGGCGAGGCATCAGCATGGAAGTGCTCGAGAACCCTCAAGGGACGCCGACTCTTCTCATTGGCGATCGAGCTAAGATCCGCCAAATTCTCTCCACGACCGTTGCCAACGCGGTCAAGTACACTGAATCGGGCTCAGTCACGATCGAGTACGGGGAGATGGTAGATGATCCCGAGGAAGTGACAAAGATGGTTGAGGCGAGTAAGGACGAAACGATAAGTCGAAGGGACTCGATCCGCGTTGGCATCTCGGTCACCGACACCGGGCGTGGGATGCCTGAAGAGCAACTCAACGCACTCTTCTCGGAATTGCACCACGTCAAGCAAGAGACCTCACAACCGACCGGGATTGGGCTCGGCCTCGCCGTCGCGGCGCGAATTGTGCAGCAGCTCGATGGGCAATTGCGAGTGGAGTCCGAGCTTGGCAAAGGAAGCAAGTTCACCTTCATTTTTCCCTTCCGTCTCCCTGATGACCAAGATCTGAATTCGGAAGGTAGCTCTTCTTTACCCGGAGACACATCGCAACCTGCTGCGCGCCCGCTCATCCGGCGCACCAGCTCCGAATCGGGAGGCAGTCGCGAGAGCGTCCGTTCCCGCGACAGCCGAAAGTCGGAGATCGACAGCTTGATCAATGCCATCTCGCAATCACATCTTGAGAAGCCCCACAGGAGGACATTGGACGCTACCCTTGGCGGCGCCAAGAACCACGCTCGCCACGCGCTCGGAGGCAGGACCTTGTCAAGATCGGTGTCGCACGCTTCCTTCGATGCCTCTCTGAGACGCTCGCCTAATGCGCCCAATAATCACCTTGCCCGGCTTGCGTCACCCCTTAGTCTCTCACCGCCCAACGCCTCTCCTGCACTCGCGTCACATATACCCGTAGGGGAGGGATCTACTCTGCGGGCCTTGGGCATGCCTTCACCCTCGCCGCTTCCCCTTGCGCTGGCCGGCGCCACTGACCCCAATGCGCCAAATGAATCGGGTCTGAACATCTTGGTCGTTGAGGTGAGTGCCCCTTGACTGGACTGCATATTGCGGGGACTGCTTCATCTGACAGAGCGTGTTTGGCCGGGCAGGACGAATACATCAATCGAACGCTGCTCGAGCGCCGACTCGTCAAGGACGGTCATCGGGTCATGGTGGTGGAGCATGGGGGTTTGACCCTTGACGCTCTCAGGGACAATGCCCACTTTGATCTCATTCTGATGGACCTCAAGTGAGTTGCTACTCAGGAAAGACTGCCGACTGCCGCCATGCTCGAATTCACCGAGACTTTTTTTCTTTCTACAGCATGCCGATTATGGATGGCTACGACGCCTCTTCGGCCATTCGTCGTGAGGAGCTCCTGTCCAACTCCCTCTCGTCAGGATCCGCATTTCCTCCTCCGCAGTCGCACATTCTCAACCGAGGTATCCCCATACTTGCCGTATCCGCAAACATCGAGGAGCGAGCACGAGCAAGACTGGTCGAACATGGGATCGATGGATGGTGCCTCAAGCCGGTGAGGTTCCTACGACTGGCCGAGTTGATCAAGGGTGCGACAGATGTGGCCCAGCGGAAGTGCGATCTGTACAAGTGAGTTTGTGACCCTGAAAGACGAGTAATCGTACACAGTGCACTGATGTTCCGTTCAATCTGTGTTTCTGTAGGCCGGGAGAATGGGAGAAAGGAGGTTGGTTACACATGCATCGCGGGCGCAAGTCAAAGAAGAACAGCGACGATGGCACCTCATAAACCATGGCAGCGACGAAGCATTCGGTGCCCCTATATACTGTTACAGCGGCCCTCCAAAATAGCGCCGATATCAATTTTCGTCTTTTTGGTAGTCTTTTGATCATATATAAATATCACAACATAGGTGTGTCACGCCATTGTTTTCAACCGTTTGGTGGTTGGCCAGATGGACTCGAGCTAGCTCGAGCTCATGGTCACGTGCCGATGTCACGTGCAACGCCAAAGTTGAACGTTCTCTTCGCCTTGCTCTGTCCCTCCCTCCCGACACCCTCATCCCCAGGATCAGGCTCAATCTCGACGTCACCGAACATGAAATCATCTCCCATTCGAAGAGACGAGGAATCACAACTCGATCGACAAGGAGATCTCGAGGAGGCGCTCGCACCCCCGACCGCCAGCTCCCCCTTATTGCGGCAACCGCGTGTGTCGTCCCAGTCTTCTCGGTACAACGCCGGTCGTCCATCCCTGTATCGGTCGTGGTACCTCGACTATGCATCATCCGCTCTGCTTGTGGTGATCGTCGCAACGTGGCTGCTGAGGCGACTGCAAGAGTCGAGACATGATCGCGGACCGGACGACCAAGACAGAGGCAAAGCATGGCCCACCTATCCAGGCTGGGCAGGTCCAACACCAAGTCAGTCTGGCTTGTGTACATGAATTCAATGCTCAAGAATTGCAATAGCTGACACCGTTGGATTGGCCATCATCGCAGCTGGGGCAGAAGCGCTCGCCGCAGCCACGGGCTATCCGACCTACTTTGACACATCCCCTCTGAAGCCTCCTTCATCTTTGATGTCAGGGAGCAGGGTCGACACCAACGCTACAGGAGATCAAGCTTTCAATCTGTTGAATAACCTCGGCAACCTGTCGCCGTGGAGGAGCGTCTCGCACGGACTCGGCATCTCGGCGCAGATCCCGAGCCAATGCTCGGTCAAGCAGGTGCAACTCCTCCATCGCCACGGTGCTCGCTACCCAACCTCAGGAAGTGGGCCTGCCGACTTCCAAAAGCTGGTACAACAGTCAGGCTTCAAGGCCCACGGCAAGCTCGGCTTCCTGAGCAACTGGACGTACCCGCTCGGCGCAGAAATCTTGACTCCCTTCGGCCGAGGGCAGCTTTTCGCATTGGGTGTCAAGTATCGCGAGATGTACGGCCAACTGCTCGATGCGCCACCACTCAAGCATCCGTCTCGCACCCGTGCAACAATGAAATCGAGTAGGCTGCCACTCACAGCGACTCGGACCAATCGATCTCGACTGCTGTTCCGAACCGAAACGCAGGATCGTATGACCAAGTCCTCCCTCAACTTTGCCGCGGGCTTCTTTGGCATCCCCGAATACGAGACCGACTTTGATCTGCTCCCTATGATCGAATGGCATGGCTTCAATTGCACCTTGTCGCCTTGTGAGTCTCGAACCGATGTTCTGCTGTTCTGCTGTTGCGCACTCGCATTGCCTGAGGGAACCAATTTATCTTTGCCTTCTCCTAGACATGACGTGCACAAACGCGGGTGACCCGAAACTTACTGTTGGCAAGCAAAAGATGGACGAGTGGACCAATATTTACCTAGCTGAAGCTGTCAAAAGACTGCAAGACCTCATCGAAGGTGTTGAGGTCAAAACATCGGACGCACTTAACGCCCAAATGCTGTGCGCCTACGAGTTGGTCGCCCTCGGCGCTTCCTCGTTCTGCGAGCTCTTCACTCAGGAAGAATGGCTCGGCTTCGAGCATCTGCACGATATCGCGTTCTGGTACATGTACTCGTTCGGTCAACCGGCGCAAGCGGCGCTCGGCCTCGGGTGGGTACAAGAGTGGCTGGCCCGAGTGACCCTCGAACCTATTACGTCGTACAACTCGACCGTCAATTCAAGCTATCCCCTACCGCTCGACCAAGCACTGTATGTCGACGCAACTCATGACACTGTTATCAGCTCCATTATCACCACGCTTGACTTCTCCACCTTTGCCGCCGATGGTCCGCCGCCGTCGACGCACATCCCCAAGAAGAAGTCGTTCGTTGTTTCGTCGATCTCGCCTTTCGCCGCCAACCTTCACTCGCAGATCGTCGAATGCCCATCCGACTTCTTGACTTCTTCATCGGGATCGTCGGCTTCATCCGAAAAGGCCCTGTTCGTTCGTTGGGTACTCAACGACGGCATCGTCCCCCTCGAGCATCCAGAGTGCACTGGCAACGACTACGGATTCTGCGAGCTTGACGCATATATCGATCTGACGAAACGTCGAATTAATACGATCGATTGGGCCCATGACTGTCGTGAGTTCGAATAGCATGTGTGGCCTGTCTCATGTTCGTGGATCTGATGCTTGTCGTTTCTCATTCTTTCCAGTCGCGGACTACGAGCTCGGACACGATCCCATTCTGGATGGCTGCCCGAACTCAGGTCGACGGTGAAGGGGTGAACCTGGTGACCTTTGAACTACACACACCTTGCGATAGATGAGCCATTTCTTTTGTCGTTGATGATCGAGACGAGGCCCGTCGAGGTCCGGCGTCGGTGCTTTTTGACGGCTTACCCCCAGGGCTCGCTCGCGGCGACGCAGTCTCCGCTGGTTTCAGCCGCGGGGCGGTGTCGTGGGGAAATTCGCCCCCAAGGTCAACCAAAGCCAGTCATGATATATTCACTGTTCAGATATCAATAGAGTTCGGCACAAACGTCGTCATGTCGGAAACTGCTGCGAGCGGTCGAGGAGGTCTGTGCGGCTCACGCGCGGGAGCAGGCCTATCTACTATCTACTATCTACTAAAGACGTAATCTACTATCTATCTACTATCTACTAAAGACGTAATCTACTATCTATCTACTATCTACTATCTACTATCTACTATCTACTAAAGACGTAACGGGAGACAAAGAACGTCAAAGAACGAAAGACAAACCAACAGACAAACCATGTGGCGTGACGTCATATTAGTTTCGCTACTGCAACAGCTCTCGGTCCAGCGTGTCCCCTGAGCCAGCTAGCGCTGTTTCAGAAAGGGTCGGCCGGCCACAGGCCGTTTCGCCCACGTTCGCCGAGGTTCCATTTTCAATCAAAGCAGCGTGGCACATGACCCTCTGCTTCCCGACGCAGACTGAGACGACCTGTTTTGCGAGTCTACCACATCGTAGCGTACTTTCTTCAATCATCCAGTTCCTGCCACTGCCGAAATGTCATCGTCTCCTCTACAACAACCTTCACGGAGAGCAGAGGAGCAGCAGAGACGTCGGCAACGTGAGCGAGCTGAGCGCGCCGCCCGTGAGGCTGCTCGCGTCCCTCCTCCGCACAACCCGGCCCGCGAGAGGCAGCAGCGGCGAATCGAAGAAGACGACGTCGCGCAAATTGGATCGTCGAGTCAATCTGCATCGGCAGCCGGGCAACTGCGACGCGCCCGCAGTCCTTCACCTCCAGGCTTGAGATCCGTTCGCCCACGTTATGAACCAGTTCCAGACCTATCTCACGTCGCGGGGTCAGGTACAGACGCAACTGCAACTTCGACCACTACTGCCGTCGATCGCCGATCCGCGGAGCAGCGCCAACGACGCCAACGCGAAAGAGTGCGATCGAACCGGACCCCCCCCCCGACTGCTCTGCTGCCGCTGCCGGAAGGGCCTTTCGCCCGACACGATCTCGGCTCAATGACATTGCAGTGTCCAATCTGTTCGGCTTTACACTGGGAGTTCGAAAGATCATCGACCCCAGGCGAGGTCACACCATTCAAAACCTGTTGCGCGGACGGCAAAGTTCGGCTACCCGGAATCGAAAAACCGCCCCCCGAGCTGCTCGCGCTTTTGACTGGCGATGGTCCAGGTCGGTACACGTCCATTTCTTCAACCTGCTAAATCAAGTACAGCGGACTAACAGCCTTGCTGAATATCCGTGAAACAGTTGAGAAGATCTTTCGGGAACGCATTCTGGCATTCAATGAAAGCTTTGCTATGGCATCATTTGGGACAAGCAAAGGTCATGGCATCATCAGCGGTTCCGGGCCACCATCTTTCTACCTGAGCGGGAACGTATTTCATCGTATCGGCACTCTGGCACCATCCCCAGCAAGCAACCCAGTCTTTGCGCAGATTCTATTCCTGGCTCCGACGGAACGCATTGAAGCGCGACGCAGATTCAATGGACCGTCTGAAGAAGTACGACGTCTGGACACGGCATATCAACAAATTGTTCCACTACTCGACGGTATGCTGCAACATCACAACAGGCGCGTCAAACTGTTCTTGACAGCACAGGAGTTCATGGACTGTGATGCATCACATATGTACCAGCTGCGGTTACTTGCGCCGCGCAATCGAGATCCGAGAATCTACAACTTACCAACTCAAGACGAGGTTGCGGTCATTCTACCCGGGGACGACACAGAATACCGGTCTTTGAGAAGAGAGATTGTCGTCCGATTACGTCACCCGCCAAACGACAACAGCCACGGGATTCAATTCATTTACGATGGGCACCCTGCGCTCATGGCCCTGACATATCCGCTACTGTTACCATACGGCGAAGACTGGTACTACGACAGAATCCCCCTCAGCCAAAATACTTCCGCAACGGAGGCAGCTCGACGGGTGCGGGACGAAGACGGCGTCTTGCAACACACAATGGATAACACCAACGCCCACAATAACCCACAAACCGGGCCGAGCGGCTCGAAACGTGTAACGCAAAACCAATTCAACGCGTACTACTTCCATATCCGTCCCAACACTATCAGCTACCCGACATTGTTCCTTGGAGGCCGGTTGTTCCAGAAATTTGTTGCCGACGCCTGGGCACTAACTGAACAGGATCGGCTTCGGTGGATGAGAACAAATCAAAAAAGCTCAGAGCCGAAGAGTATTCGTCCCTTCAAGCAAGTCTGGCTGAAGGACTCGATCCCGCGCAGATTGGCAAGAGAGTAATTCTACCGTCGTCACACACCGGATCGCCACGCCAAATGGTCCAACTTTACCAAGATGCTATGGCCATCGTTCGTGTTTTCGGTGCTCCGGACATATTCATCACGATGACATGCAATCCTGCCTGGTCGGAAATCGTCAACGCGTTGCTTCCCGGGCAAGCCGCATCCGACCGTCCCGACATAGTAGCACGGGTCTTTCACGGGAAATTGAAAGCCCTCCTTGCGGATGTATTAGGCCGTGGCCATGCACCAGGAGTCTTTGGGAAGGTATGTCAATCTGGGACTCAGTCGAAACAGAGCTGATAGAATGCTCACAAGCCTCAATTCTTTGCACAGGTCATCGCATATGTTTATGTCGTCGAATTTCAAAAGCGCGGGCTGCCTCACGTCCACATCCTTTTAATCATGGACCCAGAAGACAAGCCAAAGACAATTGACGACTACGACAAGATCGTTACTGCGGAAATACCGGACCCTGATAAATTCCCCGCATTGTTTGAGACCATCACAAACTCCATGCTACACCGGCGGTGTGATCGTCCCGGCAAGCATACCTGCCACGACGACCATTGGAAAATGTAGCAAACGGTTTCCCAAACGACTCCAACCGCGGACGACCAGCGAAGACGGTGGCTATCCACACTACCGGCGTCGCGGCATACACCAATATATCAAATTCCCGGGCACAGCGCAAGAAGAAGTTTATACGGATGCAAACGTTGTTCCAACAAATCCGTTCCTTGCTTCCAAGTACAACTGTCATGTCAACGTGGAAATCGCAAGCGGCGTTGCTGCGATCAAGTACCTGTACAAGTACGTTTACAAGGGCCACGACCGTACTTCATTCACGATCGACGAACCCGGAGCTCAAGACGAAATCAACAACTTCCTCGACGCTCGATATGTTTGCGCCCCCAAGGCCATTTATCGGATATTTCGATTCGAGATGCACGATCGGGATCCCGCAGTGACCAGACTCGCGCTGCACCTTCCGAATGAACAAGAAGTTCGGTTCGACCCAGATCAGGGAGCACCAGATTTATCAGCGCCACCAGAAACGACGTTAACCGCCTTCATCAAGTTGTGCGCCAAGACGCCGCCCGATCACAACGCACGAGAATTGCTTTACGTCGACGTGCCAACCCGATTCAGATGGAACAACGAAGATCGAGCTTGGGTTCCACGAAAAGTTGACAACCGGACAATCGGAAGAATCTACTTTTGTGGTCCTGAAGGCGGAGAGCGATACTACTTGCGACTACTTCTTCTCAAGGTGCCTTCTCCGACATCGTTTGCAGATCTGAGGACTTTCAATGGTGTTGAGTTTCGAACATTCCGGGAAGCCTGTGTCGAACGGGGGCTCCTACGCAACGATGCTGAAGCCGACAGATGTCTGACCGAAGCAGCGGTCTTCCGTACTGGCCACGAGCTGCGACACCCGTTTGCCATGCTGTTAACGGCCGATGATGGAGTGACAAACGTGGCGCAGTTATGGACAAAGCACTATGACAACCTCACCCAAGACGTCGAATACCAGCTACGAAACCAAAGACGACAGCCGATCATCACACCCGAGCATGTAGCCAGCTGGGGGCTGCTGCAGCTCAGCAATATTCTGCAACGACTCGACTCCTCATTGTCAGACCACGGCCTGCCGCTGCCAACGATTCAGTTCGATGACGAAGCTTCAACAAATCGTCTTATCATGGAGGAATCAGCCACAGCAGCGGAACTCAACGAATTGGAAGGTCTCTGGAGGAACAACTTCGAGTCTTGCAACGTCGAACAACGCGTTGTTGTTGAGACAGTTCTTGACTCGATTCTGAACAGCCGCGGAAAAGTCTTTTTCGTTGATGCTCCGGGAGGGACAGGCAAAACGTTCTTGGAAAAAACGATCCTTGCTCGGATTCGGTCAGAGGGAAAATACGCTCTTGCCGTTGCATCATCGGGTATTGCTGCACTGCTACTGCCAAAAGGCAGAACAGCACATTCACGGTTTAAGATCCCGATCGACATCTTCGACGACTCTACGTGCAACGTTCCGAAACAAGGACAGCTCGCCGAGCTTTTTCGGATGTGCGACTTGATCGTCTTGGACGAGGCACCGATGCAGCACCGTCGATGTTTCCAGCTCGTGGACAGGATGTTGCAAGATGTGCGATCGTCGACGGCTCGGTTTGGTGGACTGACCGTCGTGTTGGCAGGTGTGTGCCAATCTTTCAACAGCACAGCGCAGGGCAGCATGACTAACTGACCGGTTGAACTGTGACATCACAGGGGATCCGAAGCAATGCCTTCCCGTTATTCCCAAAGCATCGCCTGCACAAATCGTCGACGCTTGCATCATGAATGCTGACTTCTGGGGGGAAGTTGAGGTGCTGCATCTCTCTGTAAGTAGTAGTCCTTGCTTGACTTTCAGACCCTGTACTAACCGCGGCAAGGTGCAAGCGCAGACAAACATGCGTCTTCTGGCCGCTGCAGACCGCATGACCGAAACAGAACGGGCAAAGGCACAGGACTTTGCAAATTGGCTCTTAGGAGTTGGAGACGGCTCGGCGAACAAAACAGAAGACTCTATCGCGCTCCCACGTGAGCTTCTCCTGCCGGCGACCACGAGGAACAGAGCCGGGTTAATCAGACACGTTTATCCCGTGCCCACGCTCGAACTGGACAATATGTCAATAGGCGAAAAAGTCGAATACTTCCGAGATCGAGCAATTCTGGTGCCCAAAAACTTGCAGGTGGATCAGATCAACGACATGGTGCTCGACCTGCTGCCGGGTGAAGCTCAAATGTTCTACAGCGCGGATTCGGTCGAAAACGAAGACGAATCACTGTTCTCGATCGAGTACCTTCAGAGTCTCAAGATCGCCGGGATGCCGTTGCACACTGCAAAATTCAAAGTGGGATGTCCCGTCATGCTCCTCAGAAACTTGGACCCCGCCGCGGGGCTGTGCAACGGCACAAGGCTGTTGTTAACTCGGTTACACACCCGCGTGCTTGAGGCCATCATTCTCACAGGAGATCATGCTGGACAACCCGTTTTGTTGCCATGGATCACGCTGAAGACAGGGTCATCGGCTGAGCTTCCGTTCACTCTGCACCGGACGCAGTTTCCGATTCCGCTCGCAATGGCTATGACGATCAACAAGTCGCAAGGCCAGTCACTCGCGCAGGTAGGAGTGTGTCTAGAGACGCCCGTCTTTTCTCACGGCCAGTTGTACGTTGCGTTGTCCCGAGCAACGAATGTGGACTGTGTCAGAGTTTTGCTTCATCAGACTGAGAATGGAGAAGCGGACAATGTAACAGAAAACATAAGTTTTAGAATGGTTTTTGAGTTGATGAAATGAAGAGTTATCTCAAAGCTCCATAGACAAAAAAGTAGTTCCGTGATGAAATCAAGGCTCTGTACATTTCATCGTCGTCGCGCAGTCTTCTCCCGACTTGAACAACGGTTACGGTGTGAGGTGGCGCGCGGAGCGCGCCGCCGAACCTAGTCAAATTCTATTCAGGCACTCTTGTTCGTATTACTTTGAACGTCACGAAATGCTCGACTCGAGCGACAACAGCGCTTGGCCGGTTGCCAAAGGCGACCATGGCAACGGGCGCGCCGAGCGAGTCGAAAGGCGAGTGCGCGGTGAAATGCTCCCTCACGTGCTAGAACCAATTTGGTTGGCTCGCAACATCGCCTGTTGCTCGCTCGAAACTTCAGAAGTTTTGCTTTCCCGCCCGCTTCCCCGGTTTACACGGCGCTGGCCCTCAGTCACTGCAGCCCTCCGAGAGCCAATTACTAGGAACCGATTATCGGCATAGCGTCAGTCTGCGCCCCCTTATCCCCTGATGTTCACAGTACCGCAGCTTGCTTTTTGAAGCTTTCAAGGACTCCTCTTTCCTCTGCTGCGCCTCTTCTTGACGGTGCTCAACTTTGAACGGGTGGCGAAATAATCGACTCTCACTCTAAACCGACGGCGTAGACGTCCTCAAGTCACGAGCGGGCTCAGCCACCTCGTGCCTGAACTTAAAGCTGCTGAGCATTCGCGTTTACTTCCACCTCGAAGCAAGCGAACCACGTCGCTCGCCATTATAAAGACGTCATGGCGGATGCTTCAAATACTCCATCCCCTCGAAGTTGTTTCATCAAAAAGCTACACACGTAAGTCCTCGGCCGCCGCCGTCAAGGAGTCGTCAAACGGTCTGAAGTGCTCCAAATCAGCTCGACGGCGTCCGCAGTCGCCGATACCGGGCTTGCAGCCTCCAGGGGCCAGGTGGTGAGGTTTCGATAGCATGTACGCGCACAAATAACGCGATTTCTCTTATTGTTTTCTATAGTCTGATCGAGAATCCGACGGACGGCAAAAGCCTGCATTGGATCTCGGCCGAGGCGTTCGAGATCTCGGCCCATAACGCGCGCGCTAGAAACGCTCTCGCACCAAGCTTCGACTTCCGGTCGTGAGTGAATTCCCTGGGCGCTTTGGATTGATCGTGCTGACGTGTCGAGCTGAATCATCTTCCTCTCTTCCACATCACAGCTTGGGATCGTTCGTTCGTACGTTGCATTCCCTCCTTGGCTGTTCGCAGTAGATGGTCGAATTCTTCCCGCCCAGGGACATCGAGACGGACCGAGAATCTCTGCGAAGCACACCTGCTGCCAGTGGTATGCTTGGATAGAAAGGCTCACCGAAAGTTAAATCGGGACCAGGAGCTGCTGTCGACAACCGGTCAAAGCTATAGCGGAATTTGGGATGGGTACTGAAGCGCTCGCCTCTCTTCCCTCCTGCCTTGCTCGCAACCAGGTCAACTGAGCTACTACGGCTTCAAGTGAGTCTGAGATGGGCTCGCTGTATCTACTAACTCTTTGTCTGCTTCGAACGGTCAGCACACTGACACTAGCACACTCATACACTCGCACATGTATCTTATGAGCAGGCGTCTGTCGGATCGCCGCCGTTCAGGGGAGCGCCACACTCGTGCCTCCAACTTTATCATCTTCTCGTGCGTGATGACTCGGCCCGAACGTAGAGTCCTCTCGAACTAATGGTTCCGCTCAATCTATTATCTGCAGACATCCCTCGGGCGCTTTCCTCAAGGGCGATGCTTCGCGATTGAACGTGATTGCGCGCAAGACTCGAAATCGCTCTGAGAAGCGAGATTCCTCATCTAGAGCCGGTTCCAAGCGCAACGCCCGTCGCTACTCGGACATCTCCCAGGATTCTTACGACGACAGCGACCAAGTGCACTTGGCACAAGTGGCCAACTACTTGCCTGAAGCTTGCTGGCAGCATGCCACAAATTCGTTCGACAATCGCTACTACGACATCCATCGGACCACTGGCCAGTGCATCTCATTGCCTCCTACGAGCGACTCCTACAGCCACGACAGTCGCGACGAGATGTATGCCAGCTATACGAGCAACATGGGTCAATTGAAGCTAGCGAGCTACCCTCAGCCTCCCGCACCCGCCACTTCGTACGAGACTTCCGAAGACCTTCGTGCTAATGCTCCGATCGCAGATTTCAAGATTGCCAGCATGAGCTTGGCCCCGAACGCGCATTCACTACCTTCTTCGTTGCGCCAAAGTTCGACGTCTTCTCCGTCCTTTGCGGAAAGTCGCACGCGTTTGCCCAAGTCTCCCTCTCAACTGTTCCTCCCACCGATCGCGCTCACCTTCAATGCTCCAGTCCACGGCGAGCCACTTCCGTCGCCGAATTCTTACGCGCACCCTTATCCAACCCCCGAGTTCTCGCCCACGACTCAGACCCACTTCCACCTTGCGCAATGCCAGTATCAAGACGCGCCATATCATCAAATCTGAATCTTTTCTTTCCATGGTAACTTATCGACATCCTCACCCCTCGCACGCTCTGTCCAACTCCAGCATATTCCGTTCCGCCTGTTGATTTGTAACCTCAGGACATTGTTGCCATCTCTTAAAGCTTATCCATGTGCATAATATCTACGCTTCCCTCGAACCCATCCCCTTTTTGGCAAACGTCCTCCTCTGACTCGCATCTGTTTCATACATGTTGAAGATAAGTCCTTGGACATCGGAATCATGTGACACGTGAGCGAAGCTTTGTATTGAGCCTCGGCGAGATGAGTCTGGATGCCTCATCTCACAAGAGTAAGGAGCTTTGTACAACATATGTCAGATGATACTAATCGACGAACGTCTCCAAGAAAGTCTCATAATCGTAACAGGCCCCCTCTTCACTCTGCCCTTCGGTTCCGTCCACCTCGACTTGCGGCATCCATTCCTTGAGGAACTCGACCGAGGTCGTGGGCAAGTCGAGTCGGGTCAGATCGAGTTCGGTGACGTAGCCCTGTTGTATCGAGAGGTGAAGCATTGTGTGAGTCTTCATTGAATCACTGCGCTCTTGGGATACGAGGGAACGTACCTTGTTGGCCGCTGCGGAGTGGAAGCAAGACCGCACTTTTTCGGCCGTCAATCGGTCTTCGCTGCGTTGAACCTGCAACGAAGATGCAGAGTGAGAGCGCTGTCAGTCGACGGGCATCGCTCAAATCGAGCGAGGTGTTATAATCCTCACCAGGAACGTGATAAACTCTGAGAACGAGACCAGTTCTCCCTGATTCGAATCATGCATCTCCGCCAAATTCTACGGCATGATTGCAAGGAGGAATCAACAGTCAGCTGACGCCCCTGAATCACACGTATCAACAACGAGGGGAGACGAGTACTTACGATCTCCGAGATACCCAAAGCTCCTAGAGCTCCTTCCAGTTCTTCAAGCGTGAGGTGATTGTCCCCGTCTTTGTCGAAGGCGCGAAAGGCCGATTCAAACTCCTCCATTTCCTCCGGGGACACAGAAGTTGCTTTCCGGGCGATGATCTAGTTTTGGAGATGGGGCAAAGCAGGTGTCAGTAGAGCCACCTTGTCATGCATCGACCTTGAGCCAAACGGACCTGGTTGTCAATGAACGCGATACGTCCCCTCGCACTTGATGCCACAAGTTTTAGCTCGAACCCCAGGCTTTCGTGCGAGTGGACGGTGCCGCGTGGGACTAAAGGGGAGACTTCACATGCGATCAGATTCTCTTCAGCTGCATGCAGAGCGTCGAGACCGTGTGTGAGCGATGGGAGGCTCGACAGCACCATGCGTGTGCATTCGAGTTGGGACTGGGTTCAAAGAGACGAAAGCGACTTCAGATTCAGCGCGGGGAGGGCAACCATCACAGAGGTGATGCAAAGGCATACATCGAGCGTCCCGGCGAGGCCAGAGAGCTTTGAATGGAGAGCCGAGATCTTCCGACTCAGAGCTTCAGCCAATTCGACAATGTGCGCTAACGCTTCGTCTTGCAGTCTGCCGTGATCCAAAGAAGCAGACTCAGCACGTCAGAAATCCCACCCGAGCTCGAATTCGTTCGTTCGCACCTCCTGATCTCTCCACAAATGAGCTGTTTCCGTGCCAATTCCGCATTCCGGGCCGAGTTCAAGCACGTAGCAATGTACTGAGACAGAAACGAATGGCAGCATCAGCTCGGGAAGGAATCGTGGCCAGGATCATCAAGCCTTGTTAGCCGACTCACTTCGCTCGAGTACTCCTCCGTTGGCTGGTAGACCCTCAATCCATACGTCTTGAGTTTCGTCTGAATGTTGATGAGCAGTGTCGCTAGATCCACACGCTCAGTCACCCAGGCTCGCAACTCGGTTCGACGGAACTTTTCAAGCGCAGTTTGCTCCGCCTTGAGTTGAACGAACGAAATTCGTGGTGGGAGCGGCTGAGACCATCCCTGTTCCGCGATGGTAAAAGAGTCAAGGAGCTAGAATACACAAACGGCTTTATCAGCTGAAGCCTCAAAAATAATCCTGAGGCAGGAATGGCCAACTCACCTGTCCAACGCGGCGCTCGTAATCATGCACGGCTGACATGAGCGATGACATGTTGTCGACGAAATTGCCGATCACCCGAGCTTCGGTCTCGGTTTGGGCTGTTCGTTATGTCGGGCGTGAGAGACGGCTGAAGAATTGGAGTAAAAGTAGTGTCTGCTTACCTGTAGTAGAGAAGGCATGGAAGAACTGGGCAACGTAGGTCATGATGGACTTGTCGTCGGGTTTTCGATTGCAGACGTCCTCGACATCGAGCCATTGCTGTTAATGGCAGCATACCAGACCGATCGAGTCAGAGACATGTCAAAATAAATCAGCATGTGTTGTGCGCACCTTGATGCCAAGCCTCTCTTCTGCGATCTTGAACGCCTTTCTCAGGTTGTCTGCGGCACGCCTCGGATCTTTGGGCAAAGAGTTCCAGTCGATGAGGTCCGGTCGATGACGATGAATGAGAGCACAGCTATGAAGAGAGAGCACAGTCTAAGGGTCAGATTTGGTGAAAAGCACATCTGCGGTCTCACAGTACAGGCTACTCACAAGGCCAGCCCATCTTGGAAGCTTCGCGTAAAGTTCTGGACGTCGACACCCTCGTATCCCTGCGTCTTGCGTTGGCACCACAGCAAGAGACCCTCTTTGGCGTGCGAGCCTTCCTCCCTGTATACATCAAAGGAACACAAACGCAAAATCGGCACGTGAACCTTACTGCGAATCTGTGAAGGTGACGGCTCACGAAATGTCGGCGATAGAAAATCGCAGGACCATGCTCCAGATCATCCCTAGAATGAGTTTGAGATTTCCATCGACAATATCTGAGGGTCCGCAGTGAAAAAAATCAGATAGTTGGCTCACAAGATTTGGACCGGACATAGAGGGGGCTTAGAATGTACCTTCGGCACCAATATTGGTGAGGTGCACGCCCATCTCCTTGATGCGGTCCAAGGCAAGCTTGGCGTTTTCGAACTTCTGCACGCGATGGGTCGGCATTTGGTTGTACCGGCCCAAAGACTGTTCGGTCAAAGCTTCCTGTAGAACCGAAATGAGATACGGTCTTGAAAATCAGAGCAGACTATATAGAAGCAGACAACGGGAAGCCAATGCTCACCACCAGCTCAATCAACTTTGTGCCGTCATGAAAATCTTGACTGAGGTTGACCACAGGCTCGAATCCGCGCGGTTCGAGGCGAGAGTTGACCCTATAGATGCGCCATAAACGGAGTGTGGGCACCGTTAGCAGGCAAAAGCTTGTTACGCGGAGTTGACCTGAACGATTGCTCGCTCAGGGATTTGACGCCAGCCGAACAAGACGGTGGTGGGCGCCGGCAGGCGCGCTCGGCCTGGTGTAAGAGGCCTCTGCGCACCCACGTTGTACGTACCAGTTGCAAAAGACCTTGTTCTGCATCTTGGCGTGGTCCATGATGGCGCCCTCGGGACCTCTAATTGCGATCGTTGTGGCCTGGTTGGCGGTGTGGTCGTCTCGATCGCCGAGCGTGGATCCGAACGCCTGCGAGTACGAGTGCGACATGAGCGTCGGTGAGAGCGTGCCGGGGCTGGGGTAGTCGTTCTGCGTCAGCGAGAGGCTCGACAACGACGAGATAGATGCTGCCGATCGATGGGCTGCTTTCCTCGACGAGGACGGTGACGAGGATGCGGATGCGGTGTCGGTGTATGATGACGATTGGTTGATCGCCATCAATGAACGCGGTCGCGGTCGAGGCGCCTCACTGTCGCCGTGGTTGGGAAGGTGGCCACCATCGACATGATAGGACATCGCGGATATGCGTGAAATACTTTGGAAACACACCTCGCGGCCAGACCGAATACGGGGACGAAGGGATGGTGCGTGGTGGGAATGATGACGAGCTGCGATCGCTCAACTTGACCTGAGCGCGTACAGGCGCGTGTTCGCTAACGTGCACGGTCCTCTTCTCACGTGACCCCGAAACTCGCCGCGCGCCGACTGGCCCTTGAATCGGACGTCGCGGTGGAAACGTCAAACGTGTGAAAGCTAAGCTCCCTCGATATGTCCGTGAACAGGATTATAGCTACTATCAGCCGGCCATATACCACCAATGTGGCGCTCATATAACCCCTAGCCGCCTGCTTGCCACTCATGGGTGTGTGCAGGCCCTGCAGGCTGCCGCTCTCCAGTGAGTCAGTGACAGCCTGCCCAGTGTCGGCCCGGCGCCGACTCGGATCCCGAGCCCCGCAGGTCACTCGACGTAGAGAACACACTCAGAAATTGAGAATGGCTTGCGCCAGTGGTTAGGTCCAAGTATCTTATCTAGTCAGATGTTTTCCAATCAAAACCTTCTCTCGCCTGTGGTCGTGTACCCTCAGCCAATACATCAAAACTGTTCCGCATCATGTTGAAGCATGAGTGGACATCAGAGATAGTATCAGAGTTAGCCAGCTCAGGCGGGATCTCTTAGACGCTCCACTGCACCAGCCCCAGGGAGGTTGATTACACATCAGTGCGGGTTTTAAGTGTATGAGCAGGTGTAGTATACCCAGGGGCGCTAAAATTATAGCTCATGTCAAGCCTTCAAGGGTTTAAATTGATCGTGGTATCCGAGTCAATTCCAGGACTCGGAGGCGTGAACGGTGGCGCACTGCAGCCTCTGCGAGTCGGATGGCCGGCACCGGCCGACAGTTGAACGATACGGCAGCCCCTTTGATTACAACCTCAATTTCCTTTTTGGGGTGTTGACTTAATCATCTTGATGGTCGCAGAGCTACCATAATTAAAGCTCGTCGAGCTGTGTTCCCTCGCCAATTTTTAGTAGGCGCGAGTGGTATCAGGCTTCCCGTTTACGGGCGCACTGTAGGCTAGACCGCGCTCTCTCGGGCGCGCACCATTGAGGCTGAGCGGAGGTGGCTTGGATCTGGAACCTGCGCGCGCCCGCCTGGCGTTCCCGGACACGAGAACTTTGAGCCCAATACTTACTTGAGATGGATCATCATTGCTCTTCTCTCTCACTCTTTACCCTCCTCGAACCACAACGTGTTGCGCTTTCTCTCTTCTTCCGGCAGCAGCTACTTGTCGCTCACAACTTCCTCGGCCCACTCTTCCAGGCCGACTCCTGAGCACCGCTCTCTCTCCCACATACTCTGGTCGCGAAGGTTTCTCGAATCGTCGTCGAAGATCCTATCTCTTATTCCACTCCGTGCATACCTGGATCCCCCAACCTCCGGCGATCATGCACTACACGCCATTCATCTGGTTGGTGGGCTCCTTCGCGACTGGGGCACTGGCGGGCGAGAAGCCTACGGGTTTACCACCCATCCCCCCCGTCGGTGAGATTTCCCGAATGCTAATCGAGCGTCGAGTTCTCCCCATCAAATTGGACCCCATCACCGTGATCAAGCCTCCTGCGATCCTCTCCACTTCGACACTACCGTACAATGTGCTTGCGCCCGCAACAACGCCGGTCTTTGTCCTTCCTGCCGCCCCTGTCCTGCCGCCGGTCACGGACGTCGCGACGTACCTTCCTGCCACGAGCGCCGCACTCACCTCGAACCTGTACATCACTGCGACTCAAATGGTTCAGAGTGTGAGTAGGCAGCGCCCTGATCCAAGCGCAGTGGTATATCCGCTGATCCAAGCCCAACCCACTTTTAGGCGAAAACTCTGAACATCAACGGCGTGATCGTCAACGTCGGACAAGTCATCCCCGACGCCTTATGCGCGCTCGATAACACCTGTGCCTCCCCTACACAATCCACGGTCGACAAGATGGTCAATTCGTACGGTGCCAAGAACTGCCTCGATAGTTCGACCAACGACACCGTCATCAACTCGTTGCTCAAATGCACGTTTGCTGCCCTGCCTTGTCCGACGATCTGAACGGGGCTTCAGGAGCTGACGTATACCGCTGAATCTTCACAGATGGAGGACCCAACACTACCGTGTATCTCTGCCCCAGTGCCGTGATCCCATTGAACTACCCCATCTACTTCACCGACAAAGGCCAAGGTCTTTCCACCCGCGGCGCGCCAACCGATTCGACCCGCGCCACGATCGTCGTGAAGGGCAACACGCAGTCGACCGCAGTGTACGGCGCCAACGTCGGATCGGACGGCTGCACCCTCTCTAACATCCAGATCGACGGGTCCCGTCCCACTCTTGGATGGATGAATGGTCGACAGGCTCTGATTGAGATGGGTGGAACCAGCTCCGAGTTGGTCTGGTCACGTCATTCCAACATCCGCGCTTTCGAACCTCGCGGATGGTCCGTTCTTCATTTGATTGGCGAGTCCAAGTCTCTCTACTGCTCTGAACAGTTTTCTGACATAACTAAGTAAAACAACCACAACAGAGGGAACCAACAATGCTTGCTTCGGAGCCAAGGTCTTGAACAGCCAAATCGGCCCTGCCGGCCACGCCCCCTCGGGGACTTCCCAATTCCGTCGCCGCAACCACCATCCCAACAACAAGCACCACAACCTCAAGCGCGACAGCGCAGGTACCTACCCCGCCGGTCAATGGGCCGATGGCATCTCGCTCGCTTGCTCTGGGTCGATCGTGCAAGGTAATACCATCACCGATGCTACGGATGGTGGTATCGTCATCTTCCAAGCCCCCGGATCGCTCGTCACCAACAACCGCATCATCACCGACGATCGTCAATTGCTTGACGGGATCAACGCAGTCGATTTCCCTCCCCATTACGATAACTTCACGGGAACCCAAGTGACGAACAATGTCCTGGACGCTAGGAATTCGATGATGAAGATTGGAATTGCGATTGGTCCCTTGTCTTGGCAGACGTACAATACCTCCGATACCCGCACCTTCGACGGCGTCTTCTCTAATAATCAATTCATCTCTTCGGGTTCCAAGGGTTACTTTGGCTACGGCGTCACCGTCGCCGGTCACACCCATGCTACAATGCAGGGCAATACGTTCAACGCGGCCAATTTCGGTGGAACGGTCGGTGCGAGTTGCGATCCCGGAATCCCTGCTTTCGGTCCCATGTGGAGGAACCCCTATACGACGCTCAACACCGTCGCTCAGCCTTTGATGAAGAACGGCTCGGCGTTCGATGCCGCTATTTGGTACGTTCGTGCATGGCAGCGAAGTCCATGGCGGGCGCTGATCATCTTTTCATTGTCCTCCTTCAGCAACGGCCCAGGAAACCAAACCATCAAGGGCTTCAACGCCTGATCGTCAAACTCGGTGACGCTCATGCTTATGCATATCTCCGATTATACCTCGGCTCGTCTGTGTTGTCCTTTTGTGTCTCTCGGTCTTCCTTGGAATCGCCGAAGTTATTCTGTGTAGCCTTAAAGTCCCATTATACCTGGCCATGTCGATCATGTTCAATCCTTATTATGAGTCTCTTCCTCCCCCGCGCCGCGCGATTCGGTAGTCGCTCTGCTTTCAGCGGGCCTCTTTTCGCTCAGGGCAGAAATTATACCATGGAGGCCAGTTTCATGAACGATATATACTGAAGAGAGCTACTATGAGATCCAAGACATCTGCGTTTCATGCGCCCCGACCTGTCAAGAGCCTTATCACCACTCCCACTTGTTCCTCCTTGATCTCTCCTTGCGACCTGTGAGCGACCCGATGCAAACCCCCCAGTTCAGACCGGCATGAGAGCCCTTCCGACCGAGGAAGTCGCGTCACTCACCATAATGTTTGCAGTAAGACTTCTTGTAGTAGTTCGGAGTGCTCGTCGGTTGGTAAGAGCAATGTCCCCGAGCTGATTTGGTCGAGGATTTCGTCGGCGGCGAGTTGACGCACCTGCGTGGGAGAAAGAAAACGTTTTCCGTTTTCGGAGGAGTTCATAATTTTGTTACCTATACAATAATCAGAACAGGAGTACCGACTGACCCAAGGCGCCGAGGGATGGCTAAGCAACACGCCGACCTGGTCCACTGCTTGAGCCCGGAACGTCTCAAAGGATAGGAGGGCGACAATGCTGCGATTTGGTCACACGAGGTCAAGTTGAGTGCTCTCTCTTCTCATGTATCGACCTTTGTACTAACAACTTGGTCGTCGCTGTCAATCTCGCGGCGGTTTTGATCTTGGGTAGAGACCGACTCGCCAGGTCCAGTGCAAACTTGAGTCTGCGTTATCAATTGAAACCCCGTCAGCTTCCACTCTCGAACGAAAGCGAGCTCTAAAAACTTACAGCGAAGCAACCGGCTCGTTCTCTTCATCGACAAACCCCGTCTCCACTATCGAAGCCAAAGCATCGACAACGGGGATGAAGAGTCGATTACTCGTGATGTGTTGACGACCTAAATCGACAAGACCTTCGATCAGGGCTTCGAAGGTGTATTCGGGGGTTGAGGGGTCGTCGCGGAGGCTTGGGAGTGTGGCGGCGAAATCGATAAGGGGGGTACTGGAGGAGTGTCGAGTCTATGAGTTGTAATAATGATTGTCCTTCGTCATTGATGTTGTGCGTGTCATTGCGACGATCAGCTGGGTAAGACTTACAAAAGCCATTATGCTGCCTTCGAGTAGCAGCGCTCGATACTCGGGTACGCTCAAAAGGGGCAAAAGCTTTTCGGACGACCAAGCTAGATCACGCCATTCTCGTCGATCCGAGCTGGAAACGAGCCGGAACCATACATATGAACATGAAACACATGCGGTATGCAATGTCCGGCAATCGAATGACTCACGCAATGGCGTCGAACACCTCCTTCTCCTTCAACCTCCCGCTATTCACGCCCTCAGCAACCTTCAACAACACCGTACCCGCGGCCAGTCGAACATTATCCAACCTTTCCACAGCCTGCTTCAAAAGACTCGCCACGAACAGATCGAAGGTCTGTTGATCCATCGTGGGAGAACCGTCTCTTGTAGCGGCGGTGTTGAGGCATATTGAAGTCGCCTGGATCGCACTGAGACGGACCCAGGAGCCTACGTCGCCGCGATGATCGACGGTGTAGTCTTGGAAGGCAGCAAGGATGGAGAGGTAGGCTTCGCTGATTAAGGTGTAGTCTGAGAAGCGAGTTCGTTGTTCGGATCAGTCTCGCGCATGCCTGCCGTTGGTGAGGGTAACTACGCGTTCGACTCACCCAGGGACACGTCCGAGCATACGATCCTGGCTAATGCTTCGACCCCATTGCGTTTCGCCTCGATGCTTCCCGCCTTCAATTTACCCTACAGTCGACGTGAAGCGGTATCGTCAATCGATCGTACACAGTGGCATAATTTTCTTAACAGAGGACGAGTACTCACCTCCGAACCGACAAACCCAATCAACCTCTTCACGACCCCATTGGGAATGTCGCTCTTCCGCTTTGTAGCAAAAGTCCAACACCCCAAGACCTTGGCAGCCCAAACTTGTTTCGTCTGCTTGCGATCACCCAGAGCTTTAACAATATTCTCCAGATGAGCATCCTCCTTGTCTCCACCGTTTGATGATCGGGTGAAAGCTGTGTAAAACCGAGCGGAGGCGAGGTGAACTTCGTCTGATGGAGAATCGCTCGCCAGGGCTAGGAGATCTTGCCATTCTCTTGGAGAAGGCGGTCTGATTGATTGGGTTCGTGGGTTAAGGGATGAGGCAAGGGCTTTGTAGAGTGCTATGAGGACCTGGGGGGTTCGGAAAGCTCGGAGGGTCGGGGGTAAGGAGATGAGGGAGGCGTAGATCTGTTGGGTTCGGGATCGAGGGGGTTTCAGCTCGCAGAGCCGGGTTCCAGGCGCTGCTTTGAGTACTGACCTGATCCAAGGCATCAACCAAGGGGTCCTCGAGTGAGGCTCTTGCGGCCAACGCGAGTCCATTCAGACTCATGAGTATGCCATGCAACTTGGCTGGGTCTTTGGTCTTGCCTAGCTTTTCGATCTGTTCGTGTCCGTCGGATAAGCCTTAAGCAACGCCAAAGGTACGGTGACCTATCGGATACATCGAGAAGACTGACTTGTGCCGTAAGGAGCGGAGGGGCCAACTCCCTCGCGTCGATCGAGATGATCGCCTTGAGAGCTTGAGAAGCAAGGGATTGCAAACCAAATTCGTAGTGCGGGAACGAGTGCGCCATCAGATGATCAATCAAAGCGGAGCGATAGGCGGGGTTTCTGCAGTAGAGGAGGCGTATTTCTCATCAGCCTATGGAATTTCACTGGGAAACTCGTCCAAAACGTGAGCGCACTCACTCTGCAACTAGAGGTGCCGCCTCGGTAAATGCGCGCCTTCGGACCGAGATGGTGAAGAAGTCGATTTTTCTCAAGATGTCGATGCCATCGACAAAGATACTCTGCGTGGTTGTCATGGGAGAAAATCAGCTCTGAACAGATTAATAATCCGCAAGGTGGAGCGAAGAACTGACCCATCTCCCAACCCCTTCTTGGAACGCCGCACTACTCGCCCTCCTAACCCCCACCTCTTTATCGAACAAGGCCACGCAAACCAGCACTTTACCCAGTTGCTGACCCAATTCAATATCGATCAATCGGGGGTCCAAGGACCTTGCAAGTGACCAGACGACGTAGGACGCTGAGTCTCTTACTTGGGTGCCGAAGGATCGTTTCGAGGATAGGTGGTCGAAGGTGAGGCACTAGAGCGAAATGACCACATCGGTGCCATCAGTGCTCTGCAACGTATCTCCCCGTCTTGAGAATACGAAACATACCCGTATAACACCCCTCAGGATCCGTTGTATCATCAACCGAACCTCCAGCGCCACTTCCGACGTGGCTTCCGATAAGATCCCAAAAACGCCTCGTCTCCCCATCTCCGCAAACGTCAAGAGCGATCCCTGCAAGCGAGCTTCAACTTGATCGGGATTTTGGTCATCGCGCAAGCACTGCTCGAATTGGTCTAGAATGGAGTCGAGTATGTCGGAAGAGATTCGGCTGGATAAGAGACCGCATATGCGTGCGAGGTATTTGGCGGCGGAGTAGCGCAGATTTGATTGCTGCGCGGCGCTCGAGGCAGCACATCAGCCGCAGACCCTCCTTCGCAGGCAAG
Organism: Microbotryum silenes-acaulis; assembly: GCA_003665825.1. Classification (NCBI taxonomy): domain Eukaryota; kingdom Fungi; phylum Basidiomycota; class Microbotryomycetes; order Microbotryales; family Microbotryaceae; genus Microbotryum; species Microbotryum silenes-acaulis. The sequence goes on from QPFY01000015.1 coordinate 734,117, forward strand.
GCGTAGATCCGATCCGACACTGACCTTGTTCTCCAGTGTCTGCATCAATTCTCCAATAATCTGTTCAGTGTCATCTTGCCCCTCGCTCTTCTCACTGTTCTGCGCGGAGGAGCTCAATTCAAGCACCACGAGCCGACCCATCAACTTGACGCGCTCCTTTCTCAATTCGTCCCTCTTATTACCGAACGCTCGACATAGTTCGACGAGGGCGTAAAGGCGTGATCGGTTGTTCGGCGAGAGTAGGACTGAAGTTTGCTTCGTGGTCGGTTGTTTGAGGATCTCGAGGAGGGAAGAGAGGATCGAGGAGGCCTGTAAAGTCCAGCCAACAGGTGATGAGTCGACTTTTCAGAAGAGGATCAGTCCGGGTTATTGCTAAGGGGGACTGACCAAGAGCAGTTCGGTACTTGGTTTCTCGAGTGTTTCAGTCGTCAGCGTGACGAGTTCTTCTATCGGTGCATCCTTTCTGTTGTTTTCGATCGGGTGTGAGTCTCCGATCCCATCTGGACCAGATCGGACTGGGCACTGACCTCGTATACCAAGCCCGAAGCACGAGTCGACCGCCTTCCTTCTCCTTGCCCTTGCCCGCTTGGAGGTAGCGCAGCCCTATCGCCTTGATGGAGTCACTCGTACGTGTAGGCAGAGGGAAGGGAAGCCGTGTCGATACGGATAGCCATAGGAGGAGGACGTAGCAAGTCGTCCAGGCGAGTGGGACGGATTCGCTAGCGGGGTCGTTCGATGGGGAGGCGGTGGAGATGGGTTTTGTTCCGCGTTCTTTGGATAGGGGATCGAGTAGACTAAGAAGGGAGGACAAGGCTTGAGGTGTTGGTGGGAACAAGGGGACTAGGGTGTTGTTTGGTTGCGTAGTTGTGGAGAGAACGCAAAAAGTATGGGTCAGCATCAGCGGTCCACGGTGGGGGATGTGGGGGGAAAATAGGAAAGAGGGAAGACGAGTCGGCTGGCGCTCCTGTTCAGGCCAACGAAATGACCCACTGATGGCCTTTGGTCCTCTGAGCTTGGCGAAGAGGTAGAGCACATGGCAGGTCGATTCGATTGAGGTGAGATCACGCTTGTTCGAGCCGGAAAGCACGACCTCGCACAGGTGGTCGAGGTAAGGCGCGAGGATCGCGACGAGATGGGCATCGAGTAGGAACGGTTCGAGTTGGTACTCTTCGAGCTGCGAGTGAAAGAGTGGCTCAGTCAAAAGCAAAAAGGGTCGGAGTAAGTCACTGGCTTGCTCACGATCGTGGCGATGTGGTCGATGCATTCGCGGCGACCACGAGCGGGAGGGGGGGGATTCTCATCGAGCAGCAGCTGCTTCGAGAGTGTCTTGAGCTGCTGCACATGCCGATCGACCTGCGAAGCTGTATCTACGAGCCTGAACTGGTCCTCTTCGTTGGGATGATCGTGTTCGTGTTCGTGTTTGTGTTCGTGGTCATCCTGCGCCGTCAAAGTTGTCGTTGTCATCCGTGGCGCCGGCGTGGTGATGCGAGAACGGGCAGCGTGCGCGTCGTGGCTCAACGCGTCAAAAATTCCAAATGACGCGCGCGCGCACCCCTGCTGGATTAGTAATCGAGAAATTGGCTTCCATAGCATCGAGACGGCCAGAGCAGGCACGTGAGAACGATCGCGTGAGATCGCGTGTGGGCTTGCTCTGGCTTGCTTGCCGCTTGCACTCCCAGGCACTCCCAGGCACTCCCGACCGCGCCTCGTCACCTCTCCTCACCGGCCTCACTCTTGCACTCCCTCGACGATCGTGTTCGAGCGGGGCACCATGTCAAATGTAGGCCATGGAAGAAATCGATCTCGATCTCGGCTTGGATGATGCTGACTTGTACCTCGCTTCTCCTTTCCGGTCGATCACCTCGTTCGTTGGTTGGCTCCCGTCGTCGCGCTGACCTCCATCGCCGGTGACCTCATCGCAACCGCCACATGATCCGTACACGCTTCTGCCCAACTCTGCCCGGCGACACATTCCCGCCCTCGCACCTTGCGCACACAGACATACTCCAACCCGGTCCAGAAGCGTCGCGGTGACCCCCAGCAGCAACATGAGCTACACCTCCCCTCCGCCTCGTCGCTGCTGCTCAGGTCCCTCCAGTTCGGTACCGCGCTCGTGCTCGCGCTCGTGCTCGCCCTGGGAGCCTACATCACCTTCTACCAGACCGTGCGCGTCAAGGATCTCGGAGGACGACACCGTGTAGATCTACAGTACGGCCACTACAGGACCCCGTACGCCTCGATCCAACTTCCCCCCGGCAAGTACGATCAATCCAATCAGCCTTACGATGTGCAGCTCGAACTGGTCGTGCCCTTGACCCCGAGGAACCTCGCTATCGGCAATTTCATGGTCTCGCTCGAACTACGCGCTCAAGATGGAGCGACACTGATAAACGTCTCCAGACCGGTTAGTCCCGCGCTATCTGCAAACTCTCCAATTCGTTCACCGAAACTGACGACTCGAGTTCGATCCGGCAGGCCTCGCTCCGACAACCCGATTCGTCCTTCTTCTCCACCCCGCTGCCCCACGTACCCCTGCCCGAACCTTCGACCTCGCTCCTTTTCAAGCCCTTCAAATGGGCCATCTACTTGATCCCCAACCCCTTTGCCTGGATACTCCGTCGTGGCATCTCCGAGCAATCGAAAAGTCACAAGAAATTTCAGCCGCTCGAGACCGAGCACGTCATCGTGCCTCTTGTATCCCATTCGGCCCTTCGCCCTCATCGATCCACCTTCCGAACCGTCGCCATCGAGGTTGGAAGGAGGGATGCCCATCTCCAAAAGGGCGAGTGCCGTGCCAATTTTGGGCAAGAAGCCAAGTGGGACGCTGAGGGCGAGCTGCACGTCTACGAGAGCTGGTTGGGTCTGCAAGCCCATCTGACCGGATTGAGGTGAGTCGCGTACGACTGAAGTCCAAGTCAATCCTGACCTATCGCTGAACTTTGACTTGAATTTGCATACGCAGGTACCTCCTGCACTACCACCCCTACCTCTCGTTCCTCACCTTCTTCCCGCTCTTTCTCTTTGTCGAGCTCTCGATCGCGTTCCTCGTCTGGATCGGATTCGTCATCTCCAAGGATCCATCCAAGTCGACTACTTCGATCGGAGGCAAGAGGCCACCTCCACCTCCAAGTCCCGCGTCGAGGTTGTACGATACGACTGAGGATGAGGATAGTAAAGTAGGAATCAAGCACGAGCACGACGACGACGAGGATCTGATGGCGGCGACGGACGATGGGTCCACAACACCTAGTGCGACGGTGAGTCTTACCCCTAGCGGGAGCGGGAACGGCACCTCGTACGGTGAGGGAGAAGACGAGGGCGATCGATCGAGTCGCTTCGGCACGGCGAGGAGGGTGGGGATGGTCGATATTTCGGGCTCGAGTCAGAGGGACGAGGAGGAGAGCTTTGGCAGTGGGACCGAGGATGGGTTGGAGAGTGCTAGCCAGGTTGGGGTCAGGGTGGGAGGAGGGGAGGTGGGACAAGGAATCAAGAGTGAGGAGGGGGACGATATGGTTACGCTCGGCGGGGTGAGTCTTCCTTGAATCGCTCTGAGCTCTCCGACCCGGCTTCGTCGGCTAACCTAGCTCTTTCACGGCTTTAGAGTGAAACCACACGAGCGACGGGCACCAGTTTCGGTCCTTCCCTCGCGGCGACCAGTGCAACAACGGCGACGGAGACCAGTTCGAGTCGCGTTAGGAGTAGGCTGGGTGGGGTTGCCAAAGAGGAGGACGATTGAGGTTCAGGACATAAACACATCATGAAACATACACGTAGCCCCCTCACCCTTTTTTGGACGATCTTTGTTGTTCAGTTGCTGTATCAAAGCTCGGTTTGGAATCTTTGGAACTGCGTTCTCGCCCGGGGGTGAGGCGATTTATGAGCGTGTCGTTTCGAGATAGCGCCGAGTCCAATTTTGCGTTTGATCTTGATTTGTGAGCCTCTTACCCTGCACACTAGAGTAACGCAGCCTTCCACCTTTCATTCCATGCAGCAACTCGCCCTACCCCGCGCGCCAAGTCGATGATGGCGCCGTGCCCGGTCGACGGGCCGTATGCCGGCGCGGCGGCGTGACGGACCGCGTCCGAACTCAGCTTGAACCCGGTGCAGTTGTACTCCGAGGGAACTCGAAGCCCGTGAAGGCGGCGTGTTTTGATGCCTACCTTTGTGCACACGCCATCCGAAAATTCAGAACTGAAGCCCAACCTTGGTTCTCCCTCCAACCCCCAAGTTCCCCCTCGGTCATCTCCGAGCCGGCCAGAAACTTGCAAGTATCTCTTGCGCTCGACCGAGAGAAGTCACGATTCACGATCGAGCGAGCTCGTTGTCGGCGGCATCGGCGCGCGGCCGGCTTTTCATCCTTTCGCACTCTTTTGACCTTTCCCGAACGATCCGAGTCGGAGCTACACACCAACAACACCGTCAGGACAGAACAAGGTTGTTGGTTCTGAAAGGTCAGTGGTCCTGCTTCGGGAATGAACATGGTCCGCCAGACGGACGCGTGGCTGCGACAAGCTTGGTCGGTCTGAGCGAGCCGCATCTCGGAATCGTCATCGCGAGAAGCCGAGCCGCCGAGCCGCCGTCGCTGGCTGGTTCGACAGATCTCGGCACTCCCGGGGCTCAACGTTCGCGTCAATCAAGTCAGGCTGACTCGGCCAAACAATCCCTACAGACTAGAACCCTACACTACCTCTCAACACCACCACCACCACCACCACCATGGCCTCGCGACTCTTCTTGCGCGGGCGTGCGTCGGCGAGCGCTACAAGGAGAACGTGGCTCTACGCTGCCGGGTTGACCACCACCACCGGCCTCGGGTACACCCTCTACTCGTCCCAATTCGGATCCCACGCCTCGGAGGATGCTTTGCTCCCTTCCGATCCGCAGTCGCTGTACCTCCAGGCCAGGGCATTGCGTATGGACTCGTCCTCGTCGAGTGAGCTCAATTCGGTCGAAGTCGCTGCGGGGAGACCTTCGTCGACTTGGACGCCTCCTACTCGTGCCGAGATGCTCAAGGCTCTTGGCGCGGGATCCAAGGCTTCCCTTGCTTCTTCGACTTCGGACCTCTTTGGACTGCGAAACGTCTGGGACAAGGCCCTTTCCTCGGCTTCGTCGGCGCTGAGTTCGTCGCCACACGACTCGGAGCCCACTTTCGAAGCGACGAGTGCACCCGGTCAGACCGATCATGAGGATGGCGAATTCGACTTGCTCGTCGTCGGAGGTGGTGCAACGGGCGCTGGTGTCGCTTTGGATGCGGCCAGTCGTGGGTTGAGGGTCGCTTTGGTCGAACGAGACGATTTCAGTTCGGGTACGTCGCTCAGCTTCGATCCCTTTTTCTTTCCCTTCATCTCTCACTCCACTCTACTTTCATAGGCACCTCTTCGAAATCGACCAAGCTTGTCCACGGTGGTGTGAGGTACTTGCAAAAAGCCGTTTTTGAACTCGATTACGAGCAGTACAAGCTCGTCAGGGAGGCCCTGCACGAACGCAAGACCTTCTTGTACACCGCGCCTTACCTCAGTCACCCGTTGCCGATCATGTTGCCGATCTACAAGTGAGTTGCTCTTTATTGGTCTGGGATCGGAATTGAGTCTGACCTGTGCGGCTCTCCTCCCGCAGATATTGGCAGGTCCCGTATTATTTTGCGTAAGTCTACGAGTCGTAGCCGTCAAGACGAGTCGGGAACTAATCACGTCGTGCATATACTTGACTCAACACAGCGGAACCAAGATGTACGACATCCTCGCCGGATCCGCGAACATGGAATCGAGTTATTTGCTCGGCAAGGGCAAAGCACTTGAGGCCTTTCCGATGCTCAAAGCCGATGGGTTGGTCGGCGCTGTCGTCTACTATGATGGTGAGCCAGTGTGATGATCCCGACGAATGGCCTGAAGACATTTCGCTGAGACTTTTGATACGCTATCGCTTCCTCGGACAGGTCAACACAACGATTCGAGGATGAACATGGCCTTGATCATGACCGCCGTGCAGTACGGTGCCGTCGCGGCGAATCATGTCGAAGTGACCGAGTTGATCAAGGATCAGAATGGACAAGTCAAGGGAGCCAAGATGAGGGATGTGTTGACGGGCAAGAAGTGGGAGACGAAAGCCAAGGTGAGTCGTCTAATTCAATTCACTGCAGTTACTGAACAACGACGGCTGAAAGTGCTTGATTCGGTCTACAGGGCGTGATCAATGCCACGGGACCTTTCACCGATGGTCTCCGACAGATGGACGAACCCTCCGTCAAGCCCATCGTTTCCCCCGCCTCGGGTGTCCACATCACTCTACCCAATTACTACGCCCCGGCCAAGATCGGGTTGCTCGACCCTGCTACCTCGGACGGTCGCGTCATCTTCTTCTTGCCTTGGCAAGGCAACACGATCGCAGGCACGACTGATTCGCCCGCTGCGGTTGAGCAACACCCCGTCCCTAAGGAGGAGGAGATTGAGTGGATCCTCAACGAGGTGCGCAACTACCTCTCGCCTGATATCCGAGTTCGTCGAGGCGATGTCCTTTCGGCTTGGTCGGGCTTGAGACCTTTGGTATCCGACCCGGATGCGAAGGATACGCAATCCCTCGTGCGCAACCATATGATCAACGTCTCCTCCTCTGGACTGCTCACGATCGCAGGAGGGAAATGGACGACTTACCGCGCGATGGCGGAGGAGACCGTCGATAGGGCCATTCAGGAGTATGGGTTACAGCCGATGAGGGGATGCGTGACGACCAAGTTGAGGCTGTTGGGCAGCCATGGGTGGAGCAAGATGATGTTCATCAAGTTGATTCAGCAATTTGGGCTCGAGGTGAGTTTGAGGGTCTTAGGGCCAAAGTGGGGTGTGTGGAACCAATTCTGACAGAAGCTGTGCTCGCCGCGATAAGAGCGATGTGGCCAAACACCTTACAGACACCTACGGTGATCGAGCCTGGGCGGTATGCTCCATGGCCGAACCAACCGGCTTACGTTGGCCCGTGCACGGAAAGCGCCTCGACCCCGTGTACCCCTACATCGAAGCCGAAGTGACATGGGCCTGCCGAAGAGAATACGCCGCCACCGCCGTCGACGTCATCGCTCGAAGAACACGTCTCTCCTTCCTCAATGCCGAAGCTGCACTCGAGGCTCTACCGACCGTGATTGATATCATGGCCAAGGAACTGGGGTGGTCCAAAGCGCAACAGAACCAACAGTTCAAGGACGCGGCGACCTTCTTGCACTCGATGGGGTTGAAGCAGGAGAGGTTGAACAAGTTGACCTTGGACGATGTGAGGCAGGGCAAGCATAAGGAGAGGGTCGAGATTGAGGATGAGGTGTTGGCCAGGACCGTGTTTTCGGCGCAGGAATTGTCGCAGCTCAAGAGCAAGTTTAATGAGATGGACTGTGAGTTTGAGAGGGCCTAGGTCCAGCTTTTGAAGGTGGAGGTCGATACTGATGCGCTTGTGGAATTGGTATATCAGTCGACAAGGATGGCAAGATCAACTACAAAGATCTCAGTCGGACAATGAGGCGTCTTGGATTCGCCAATGTGTCCAAGGTACGTCACCAGCCTACATTTCGCTAGCGTCGGCGTGGCGCTGATCGTTGTTGGTGTTGGCCCTCTAGGAAACCGTGTCCAACATCATCCGAGAGGTCGACGGTAACCGAGATGGCAAGATCACGCTTGAAGAGTGAGTTTCTCACCTGAAAACACTCTCTGGGGTCACACTCGGGACAGTGTGCTGACGCGCTTCACTTCTTCTTTTCGTTCCCATCAGATTCCTCGATATGGCAGCTGGAGTGAAGGAGCTTTCGTTGACGAACGCATTCACCGATATCGTCGCCAAGGTCGCCGAGAATCCCAACGACGACGGCTCGAAGAACGGCTTGACGTACGAGGGCAAGAACTCGGCCAGGAGTGGTGGAGGTGTGTGATGGAATCTACCTCATCTGTGTGACTTTGCCGCACTCTCCTTCCGGCTTTTGTCACTTGGCTCTGTTTTGTCTCTAGATTTTATCTGTGCGCTCCCATTTTGTTTGGAACTCAAGGCTGAGAGCAGCATCACAACATTCCATCTGAAGCAAATCTGAGATCAGATAGATAATACAACAATATTGCAAGCGTGACACCGGTCCGGGATCTCAAAGCCTCCACCCATCAGACGTCCAACTCCATCAGAGCTTCATCATCGATCATATCGCCGTAGTCATCCGCTTCATCGTCCTCCTCCTCGGGCTCGTCATTGTCAGGATCTCGATTCGGATCCAAGCCCGCTTGTTTCTCCATGATCTAGAATGGGCCAAAAATCCAAATTAAACGAGTTGCCCAGGGGCGGGAAGTCGGAAAGTTGGAACGCGTTCAAGTTTGTTGCTCACTTGATCAATCCCCCAAGCCGATTTACTCGATTCGACGAATGGTTGCGCCATCGCTCGCAGGAATTTCTTCGAATGTGCGATCGCCAAATCGGTCGAGAGGTTCGTGTCACTGTCTTTGATGTACTGTCCAATCCACTTGGGCAACTTGGCTCGCTGTGAGGGCTCAAAAGAGTTGACGAGTCAGCAATGATGAAACGACTAGGCTGGTCTCGATGGAAATGACGAACCTTGTCGAGCTTGGCAAATCGCTGAGGTCAAAGACCGCGATCAGCAAGCCATCCCTTGATTAAAACTTAACTTGCTTGACTCACCTTGTCAGCAAAGACCATCAATCCGTAGTCCGATTTACCGCGCAAGACACGTCCGACGCATTGAGCCGCGTGACGCATTGCATCGAATGTCAAAAAGTCATTCTCACGGATCCGATACGCGTCACGGAGGTATTCGAGGCGGGCTTTGAGGATACGCGACTCGGTGTACTGTTCATACAAAATGGTTTACGTTCATTAGATCCTACTTCGTTGATGATGAAGTGAACACGTGTGACAAGGGCTTGTGACATACCTGATATGGGATCCCGAACATGATGACAGCACGGCCGTAGTTGTGGTCGAAATCGATCCCTTCCGAGACTTTGCCTCGAGCGACAGAGAGCAGCACCGCCCCACGTCCATTGTCACACGCCCGTCGGAAGTTGTCCAACGCAGCGGATGTTTCGGGTGCATCAGGTGTCTCGATGAAGATGAGCTTGTGTTTGAGCACTTCGTTGAGGACGCCCTGCGGGTGAATTGGTAGGACTCATTAGCCGACACAGTGAGGGCTGAGGCTGAACGCCGAATGCAGACAACTCACCATCTCCATCCAAGCACTGACGATACTCTCCATGTAGAGATAACTCGGAAAGAATGCCACGACCCCATCCGGTACAGCCTTGGCCATCTCGACCAAAAGCGTCCCAAAGTTTCTCACGACAGCGGGGTCGTTCCTCACTTCGAACCTCGAACTGATCTCGGTTTGATCGGCCCCTCGAGTGACAACGAGGGGGAGGAAACAGTCTCGTGACAAAGTCATGACGTACGATTCGAGCACGGTAGCCTCGAATCCAAGCATCTTCGGGTACATGTCGAGCGGCGACAAGGTTCCGGATGTTATGACCACACTCGAAAATCGTTCGAAGACGGGGGCAATCGCCAATGATGCGTCCAAACAGACGAGATGGAGGACAGGGTTCGGCACGGTCGCGTTCTCGGTCTCAAAGGGTTCGAGGATCAACCGAAATCCTTTGTCGTAGGTGGCGACCAATGTTGCGAAAGCTGCAACTTTTTGTAAAGGCGAAAACTCGTCGATGCGAGTCAGCTCGAGTGTTCGAACGAGCGAAGACAACCGCTCGGCGCAAAACTTGAGCGGCTTTTTCTCGATGAAGGTGATATCCTTGAGATGTTGAAGGAAGGATACCGGTGTTTCGGCGACGACGTGCAGTACGCGTGTGCGGGTTTTGAGATATTCCACCAAACGAGCAAGGAAGGCGGTGAAGTGTTCTGCTCGACGGATATTGCCTGGCACCGCTTCCTGCAAGATGTCGGCCGGAAGGACTGGTAGTGACCGTATCAGCCTACGAGAACGCAATGCGAGCGCGAAGTGAAGGCGCCTACTGGGATTGGCCATGAAGTCATCGGCTTCTCCGTTGGCTTCTTCATCCTCGCCCAAATTCCCTCTCAACCCTTCCACCAATTTCGCATACTCTTCTTCCAATTTTTCCTTGTCCGTTTCTTTCATCCTGCAGTATAGTTCTAGATCTATGAGAGAGTGTCCGGGGCGTGAACTTTCCGTGATCCAAACTTACTCTTTGATTTTTTCGTCCAGACTCTCGACACATTTCGCCGCGTTGTCCAAGATCGGCCGTGTGAGATCGATGGAGAGGGATTCGATGCAAACGTTGTCTAGAAAGGAAAGGCCAAGGTGAACTCAACATTGACGCACAAACTGTCCACCGGTAAAGCGATCCGACTGACCGATGTTGTGTGCCTCGTCAAAAACGACAATCGAATCTTTGCTCATCTCTTTGGAAACCTGCTCGGCTACTTTGGGGTCCAACAAGTAGTGGAAAGAGTAGATTATGACGCTCGCGTGGACAAACTAAGCGAAAGGTAGATTGATCAGACAAGCAACAAATGAAGAAGGAATTCTAGAGAGCTCGACTGACCATTCGTCTGATCGCAAAGTAGGGACAGATGCCATACTTGATCCCATACGCCTTGACATCATCCAACGTATGTACCCCAAAGGGTATTAACCGATCCTGGTCCATTTCGCCCAGTTTCTGTCGTAGTCACAAAGATCGGTGATCAATGGCTGACCTCATCGCTGTCACTTCCTCCAAGCGAAGGGAAACGAACCTCGTGGAAATCGCACAACTCGACGCTCTCGGGATCCTTTTCCCACTTTGCCTTGGCAGCCCCATTGGTCATGTCACGACACCTCGCATCGACGGCCTTTCCCTTCTTCTCCGATTTGACCGAGGGGTGAATGCACAGGTTCTTGCGCGAGGACAGACCGATGCCGAGGAAGTCGACGTCATCGATCCCGTACGCTTCTTTCCTGTGAACGAGAGGAAAGTCGCATTCAGAACTGTTGAGAGAACATCAACGTTCGGACCAGAGACAGTTTCTGAGGACGAACCTGTACTTCATCAGCCTTTTCAACTCGGCCAGAGCCTTTTCGATCTCGGGCACCGTTCGCGAGCAGTAGATCAGCTTGCGTTCGGGGCGACCCATCTTGCGTTCGTGCTGTAAAAAGAGCGGAAGAGTTCAAGAGGAATGCGTTGAGATGGTAGTTTGTGGGCCCGAACAAGCCCATGACTACAGACTGACGTATTGGTACGCGATAATCAGACTGAGCAGCGAGACGGTCTTGCCCGTTCCCGAGGGCATCTCGAGCACACAATGCCCTTCGGCGTCGAGCGAGCGTTTGAGATCATGTACGTAGGCGTATTGCTCTAAGTTGGTACGAGTCGAGGGAGAGACGCATGCGAGGTGTAGACGGACGGGGTGAACAGCGATCAGTTGAACAGCTCAGGAGAGGATCCCACGCCTGCTGCGGCACAGAGGAGGGGTGACTGACCAGGGTACATCTTGTCGTAAGGAAAGATGAACTCCATGGCATCCATGAAGAACCTCATGCTGGGCTACGGTCACCCCTTTGGAGCTGGAACTTGGACGAAGGCCTCGAGGTGGAGCTTGAGCCGGCTCTGCATGATCGATCGCGAATGACTAGTGACGCGTCGACCGCTTCAATGTGGTTCAATGTTTCGCACCCGACTCGAGTCAGCGGGCTGAAACTACTCGGCCGGGTGTTTATGTTATAAAAGGCAGTCCATTCTGGCTTGCTCGTAGCATTCTCAATGGTAATCATACCACCCAGAAAGTCTGCCACACCATATGATGCTCGCCGTTTACTTCTTGTTCCCACATCTAAAAGTCGGCAGTGCTACCTGCGCGACTCTCTCAGTGAGGATGGTCCACGAGTGGTAACCGTCACATCGCTATGCTCTGTTTCACGTCAGAATGCTACTGAGAGGTACGTCATAATCTGCCTCGGCCCAGTACGGCAGTGGGGAACTGTAATCCCATTCTGTCGTCCGATCTGCACCAGTCCAGTCAGTCAAAGGGTCAGTTTGCTCGCTTCGGATCCCGCATAGCTTGGGTAGCGCACACTCACATCGTAGCGCATGCAACCAAATGAACAATTGCTCAGGTCGAGGGTCCGGAACCAAAGGCGTGAAGCAGTCACGGCAGAACGTCGGATCCTTCTCGACCCACTTTGACATAGCTTCAACGTCATCCGTGAACTGTCCCTCGCCCTCCTCAGCCTCGGCCTTCGAGTGTGCAACGTCCAACATGGCCCTCTCGGCATTCCCAATACACCCATGATCCTCGGCACCCAAACGAGCCAATTTGAGACCGCGCAGATCTCTCGAACGAGCCCACCCGTCCGCTTCATCCTTGACGTCCCGCAGGGCTAGGATCGCCGTCCGTGCTGCGGGGGTGATGCTCGGATCATGCGGTTTGCGATCGAGGTCGACCCCTTCGTCATCGAGATCCTTCTCGGCCTTGTTTGGCTCGTTTTCTGTCTTGGCCTTCTCTTCCTCCTTCGATCTCTCGTCGCCTGTAGCATTGGTGTGTGGCCGGCTATGGTCGTCCAAACTCATCGCGGCCGCTATCGAGGAAAGGTTTAAGCTCTTTTGTTGCGCGCTCCTCATTAGCTTGTCCCCTCTGTCCCTCCTCTCTTGTCGATCCACATCACCTCCACCTCGTTCCTCCCCTCCAAACGAACCGCCCTTGACGTACTGCTCACGCTGTTCAGTCGACAAGGGAAACACGCCACCTTTTCCGCCACTCGTTCCCCACGCTGCCGAGTTTTGATAGATGGGATCATTCGCGATGGGGAACCCGAGGAATTGCAAGTGAACGCGAATTTGGTGCGACCGTCCTGTGATGGGACGGCAATGTACGGCCGAGGTGTTGCTCTTTGCGTCGTAGCTGAGGCGCGTGAAAATGGTCTGGGCGGACTGCTCGCGAGAGACTTGGATGTTAGATCCGCATGACGACGCAGAGGGGAGCAGAAGCGGCGTACTCGACCTTCAGGGTGAACGACGTTGATCCCGATCTGACGATCGATCGTCATCAGGGGCTCGTCACATGTCAATTCCTCTCTGGTGGCGAACAAACAGCGATCTTGAGCTGCTGGTCGCCGGTTCAAGAGCGGCTCCCCTAATGATGGACGTACTCTGGAAACTTGCCCACACATCGAGCGACATATTCCTTATGCACCGTACCCCCATCACGTCGTTGGCCACCGAACCATGCTCCGAGTTTCTTGGATGCATCGACAGTCAGTGCACATATCATGACGCCCGAGGTCAGCCGATCCAATCGATTTGAAGCTGCGCACGGTAGCGGGGGACAAGTCAGGGCCACAGATTCGACGATCGAGGACACATTCAATGAGAACATGGACTTGCTATGCACGAGAGGTAGGTCGTAATCATGCTTGAGGATCGATAAGAGGGTGTTGAAGTGGTACCTCCCTGTCGAATGAACCTACAGATTCGCAAAGAGGATGCCATTCTCGGGTCAGTTTGAACGGGCATGGAAGGTTTAATGATGGAAGGAGCCACTGACAGGCATGGACCCTGGCTTCTCGACAACCAACGTTTCTCCGTCATTGCCTGGTAAACGACCGTCGTAGATGATTCGTATGGGCCCTGCGACAACGGGAGGTTCGTGTCTGTGTGGTGGGAGGCCGCCAGGTGAGATGAGTGATCTGAGCCCCGATAGCAGGGGGTTAACACTAGAACGGACCGATGGACGACGTTGGAGATCATGTCCCCGTTCTTGAGGATATATTCGGGGGTCGTCCGTTCGTTGTTGACGATGATGGCACCTGAAATGAGAGTAGTCTTGGGTGTGAGTTCCTTCTGGGTCAAATTCTTCCGATTTCAATTCGAGACTGACCCGTTTCTATGGACCAGATCTATGGGGAAGCGGTAGGCAATGAGATCACTATGCGATAGGGTAAATCTTTCATAAATGGACGAACATAGTATTCGTGACTGCGGTCTCTAATCCAATCACCTAGGTCGCGACGGTCAGTAGGTGTATTGTGACGGGAGGTCAGGACAAACAGAGTGTCTCTTCTACGGGGGGGAAGTGCCAACCTGAATTCACTGTAGCTGTTGAAAGTAAGGGAGCGTCTCGATCAGTTGGCCGCTCGTCCCGCGGAGCTCGTGGTAACAGGGGTCTGCTGGGCAGCTGGCTCAGCCGTCTCAGCCGTCTCAGCCGTCTCAGCTCTTGAGGGACTCACACATCGATCAAGGACCTGTTCTGCCAGCGCTGCTTGGCGTAGGCATTGAAGGCGTACCAATACGGTCGGACCTTGCGCAGACCTTGGTCGGTGTAGTACTGTGGCCGCGGCGGGGGTATGGCAAAGATGCCCGATGGTTCTGGGAGCGTGTGCCGGGATATGGGCTTCTTGCGCATAGGCCTGTCGCGGACTGGTGTTGTTGTTGTTGTTGTTGCTGTTGCTGTTGCTACATCGTCCTGCGTGAGGCTTTCCATTATGTGGGAGAGTGAGTGCGGTGTTGGGGTGCAGAGCCGAGAGAACGGAAGGATGAGCGATCGACTCGACTCGCTGCGGAGTGGGACGGCGGCGAGTTGCGGCCTGTTGAGGCCTGTTGCGGCGAGTGGCCCACTAGTGGCCCGGCGGCTGGCGCGCTTGTGTGGTCCCGTGCAAGTTTATTTATTTATTTGATAGACTTCATTAACAGCATAATTATATTAATACGAAGAAATCTTCGGAAAAGTCGGAGGGAATGCTGTTACGCACACTGGCAGAAGCCAGTAGTGTAGGACTCATTGACCCTGAACCAGGATCAACCATACCCACTAAAAACCCCCTTTGGTGGCTTACAGAGACACTAGGCGACCCTTGGACTCCTGAATAGAGGCTCGAAGCCCCTCGAAGTCCGTTTCGGCGATCGGTTCCAAACGATCCGACGAGAATCGGCGACGGCGACAGAGCTTCCAGATCGAGTGAAAGAAGAGGACTCGTAGTTCGACAAGTCGACGTTCCGAGCGAGACACGACCGGACATACAAAGTCCACAAAGACTGGGTGGGGGTTCGGGGACAGAGCAGACCAGAGACGCCGGGCAAATGGGCAGCCGACCGCGAGGTGGGCCAGGCACTCGGGTGCTTCCGAGAGGCACATCACACAGGAGGCAGATCGATTGTTGGGGTGAAAGCTGGTTGGGGAGGCGACTTGGCTGCCCGGATGGAGGGACCCCAGGGAGAGAAGGTGGCCGGTATCCTCGGCGTCCGAGTGAACCCGGCGAACCTTGCGCAAAGCCTTCCACCAAGCGTTCCAACGTTGCTCAGGCAGATCGAATATCTTCTGGTGTCCCTTGGGGAAGATAGGAGGGAAAGTGAAGACTTGGTGGCGTTTGGACGCGTTCACGAACGAAGACGGCGTCATCACCTCGCCATCGGGCCCTCGAAAAAGCGTCGGGTTTACCGAGAGTTGTATTCCGTGGCCCGCTGGGAAGTAGAGTACGTGCGTCGCCCATTGCTCGAGGTTCTGGCTCTTGGAGAGTTCCGGGGGATTGAGCGTGGTCACCGACGCCCAGGCTTCGAAGTATCGGACCCAACGTGCAGGAAGAAGTTTTCTCGTCTTTCTCACCGCATGGTCCCACTTAGGGGGAGGATGGCAAAAGTATGCCCACCAGATCCAGATCCAAGGGCGACGATGCTGGTTGGGGGCCGGTCTGGACAAGGTGAAAGGGATTGGTTGGTTCGGTGCCTGGAGGCGAATGCGGATGTCGAAGAGGTGGCGTGTGAAGCAGCCGTCCGGGGCCCGGAGCTGGAAGACCCACTTCGCGTGATCGATCGCTAGACGCCGAGGCAGATCAATCAAGCCGAAGCCGCCGTGATCGAGAGGGGTGCAGAGGCGCGACCGGGAGACCTTCGGACGTCGCTGAGTACCATCCGAAGCTCGACCGTGAATGGCGAGCATGGCGGCCTCCTCGATCTCCTTGACAACGCTCTTGGGGGCGGGGAGGAATCGGCTGTAGTACAGGATCTTTGTGTAGCAGTAGATGTTGATGATCGAACACTTGGCTGCATATGGAAGATCGTACATCGGAATTGAGCGTATCCGAGCGATGGTCGAGGCCTTGACATCTTCCCAGCCCGCATCCTCGGCGATCTCCACCCCGACCTGAATACCAAGGTAGCGAAACTGCGAATCGCTGAGACGCCAGGTCCCAAGATCTGGGGCGATCGGCCGATCCCGAAAAGCTCCGAGGGGGTAGAGGAAAGATTTGGCGTTGCTGAGCTTGCTGGCACTTGCCCGTTCGTAAAGCTCGATCGCCCGATTGAGGTGGTCGAGGTCCGAGAGGTTGTGGAGTGCGCAGCAAGCGTCGTCGGCAAAGAGGAGTTCTTGAATGTTTTGGAGGCCCGCAATCTCGATGCCCTTGACTCTCAATCGAATCTGACAGGCAAAACCCTCGATCGCCAGAACGAAGAGAGACGGAGCCAGAGGATTGTTGAGTTGACACGTGAGGAGTACACTCTGTAGGCTACATGAGCGCGAGCGCGCGCGGGCTTTCTCTTAGCTTCCTTCTGATTTGAGCGTTCTAACGTATTGAACCACCTCGAATCAGACGCCGAGATTCTAGAAGGATCACCTTGCCGAACGCCCGACAGGATGTCGAAAGCGGCAGAGAGCCAACCGTTGAGGAAGATCGAGGCGGATTGGTTGGTGTAGGTCGCTCGGTACCATTGGCGGGCTTTGGGGCCGAGGCCAACGGCGCAGAGGAACGCCTCTTGAGCCTTTGTCATCTCCTCCAACGGGTACGCTTCCTCGAGCTCGAGTGAGTCCGCGGGGGAGAGGCGAGTTGAAGCGAGGCCGTCGATGATCGCCTTCAGAGCCGCGTCATCGATGGGGCGGTCCTCATAGACCCGCTCGAAGTAGTCGCTGGCCGCTCCAAGCATCGAATCAGGGTCGGAATGAACAACATCGTTGACCGTGAGCGAAGGGATGAGGTCGGATGCTCGCACTTTGCGCAGGCGGATGAAGATGGAAGAGGGACCCGCCAGAGATGGGTCGAGGCGGGACCGCAGCGCCGCGCCGTAGCGCGAGTGGTCAGCCCTCTCTTGCTCCGAGCCTCCACGTCGGAACCGAGCGAACGTCCGGGCCAGAGCCTGCAGCTCGGGCAGCAGGCGGTGTTTGGTGGACGTCCAAGCTGCTGGTGGATCGTTGGGCGTCTGTAGGAGGGCTTCGTTGTACAGGGTGCGGACAATGGAAGTGAGGTACTCGCAGGTCGCGTCGCCCTCGATCACGTGCAAACCCAACTTGAATTTGCCCGGACCGATGTCGATTGCGCCCGGCATTTGGAACCGTGCCACAACCATTGAGTGCGTCGATTTGAGGACAGGAGCCCAAATTTTGTGATCATGGAAGAGGTCGACCCAATCAGGCGAAACATAGATGCGGTCAAGGCGACGGCATGTGCCGGGCGCTGAGCGATTCGTCGTGGCTCGTCCTTTGGGATGGTGGAGCCGATAGGCGTCGAAAAGATTGTTGGCCGTGGCAAGGTCGCGCATCTCCTGACCCCCATAATTCGATCCGTTTTGGTTCTCCGAATCGAGGGGTTGGGACTCAACACAATTCCAGTCCCCCCCGACTAGGAGCGCAGGCGGCGAGGGTTCGTCACGCACGACTTGTCGGAGGGCGGTGCTGAGATGTGAGAGGAAGCGCTTTTTGTCTGGCTTGTCGGAGGAAGACGCGTATATTGATACAACCCGGACCTTTGAATCACCCACACGAAAGGTGGCGTCGGTGACTCGGTCCGGGAAAGAAAAAGAGGCACGAAGAGTGTTGGGAGGCGACTCGGGATCAATAGTAATGACCACGGAGTCGCTCTTCCAGAGTATGGCAGTGTTGTTGAAAGGAGTGAAGAGAGCGGAGAGCTTTAAGTCTTGGCACTCCTGAGTCCACTGGGCCACCCTTTCGGGGGAAGGTCGGCCAGTTTCGCTCAGGAGAAAGACGTCGGCGTTATGGGAGCGGAGATTGGAGAAAAGAGAGGCACGCTTACGGTCTTCATTGATTGACTGCACGTTGGCAGCAACAAAAGACACGTTTGGGATCTTAGTTGTGCTCATCATCTTGATCCATAGCGTCTTCCACGTCCTTGGGAGGTG
This sequence comes from Microbotryum silenes-acaulis, assembly GCA_003665825.1. Classification (NCBI taxonomy): domain Eukaryota; kingdom Fungi; phylum Basidiomycota; class Microbotryomycetes; order Microbotryales; family Microbotryaceae; genus Microbotryum; species Microbotryum silenes-acaulis. The sequence goes on from QPFY01000015.1 coordinate 752,221, forward strand.
CTTCTTGGTCTTTGGCTACTTCGTCGGCTTCGGCGTCGGCGTCGGCGTCATCGGGTCGGGCTTTGGGCGCGGCTGAGGGCAACGGCGTGGGCGAAGAGGGCTCGGGGGTCGGCTCGGAGGCTTCGAGGGCAGGCGCAGTGGGAGGCGCTTCACGAGTGGCTGGCGTGGAGAGGGCGGCAATCGACTTGGATCGAGTTATGATCGACTTTGGCGTGGCCGGAGGAGGGCTTGGGGATGGAGAGGTGGTCTCTGAGCTGGGGGACTCGGAGGATTTTTCAACGAGGGAAGAGGCAGTTCCCTGGTTGGAGGCAGGCTGGGGGGCAGTTTGAGTGGCAGTATTGGAAAGGAAATTGAAGGAGAACTCGGGGCGGGCAGTCTTCGACAGAGATTCGGGCTGAGCCCTGTTGGACAGATCTTCAGTCTGGGTAGCCAGATCCTGTTCCACTCGACGTTTTTTGGTCGTGCGGTCGGGGGCGGAGGCCGCGGGGATCGACTTGGACCCGCGGGCGGTGGGGGCGGCGGTGGTAACGGTGGAGGCTTGCGGGGCACGTGACGTGGGGGGACCCTGGGGGCTCGACGCGTGACGGCCCGGGCAGTGCTGGGTGGCGTGCGAGGTGCTCGCGCAGGACTTGCACGCCGGGGCGACGGGGCAATCCTTACGGACGTGAGCCGCGGAACGGCAGAAGACGCAGTGGCGCATGCCACCGGTGATCCTCAGTGGGATTCGCTCAGTGACATCGTCACGAGCAATAGAAAGTGAGGCAGGGGGCAAAACATCTACATCCTTGAGGGCAAGGATAAAGTCGTACACCCCAGAGATGTGTTTCGTCTTTCCAATGTATTGGATGCGACGGCGGAGGACCGTGCCATAGGCAGCGATCTGCTCATCGAATAGGCGGAGGCCCTCGGGGTCGGAGAAAAAGCCCGTAAGGGTGCATTGTACAACACCTCCTTTAGTAGAGCTGTACAGCTTCTCGACTTTGCACAGAGTCTTGCCAACAGTAAGGCCGTTGGCAACCAGGGTGTCGAGATCGGCAGCCTTGGGAAAGCGGAGGCTGCGCTGACCCTTGATGACGCATGGCATGGCGCCGGTAAGGGCAGTGTAGTGTTTGTCGAGCGCGAGGAGGACTTGCTCGACCGAGGTTGAGGGTGGGGTGTTGATGATGACACAGTTCTCGATGTTGTGCATCAGGGGATGGGCGGCGAAGGCAGTCGAGGCGTTGGCGGTGGCGTTGCCGTGCTTCGCAGCGGAGCGGGCGCCGACCGCGGCGGAGTAAGATTTGGTGGTGGTGGCGGGGGCTTGGCCGGGAGGATCGGGAGGGTCAGGGCGAAGAGGTGGTATAGCAGCAGGGCTGGCGTTGTTGGTGTTCGTGATGTTGTCCATGTTTTGTGAAAGATCCGTATTCGTTTTGGCTTAGGAGGGCTTCGTTGTACAGGCAAGTCACGAGAGCCACACGCGTCGCGATTAATCATTTCAGTATCAACTAATCCAGTCGCGACTACTATAACTAATTCGGCACTCGGCTCGAACACGGTCAAACCGCTTGTGTCTCCCAGCCCTCTCTGAGCCGTCTGAGCCCCTGACAAAGTCCCACACAGCCCACGCACGGCACGACACGACACGACACGACACTACGCAACATGGCCAGCCTCTCGGGTCGGATAGCTTCGGACCAAGAACCACTATACGATTCGATGAACACGCCAACGAACTCGAGCTTGACGCCCCACTCGAACACGAATGCCCCGCCGGCTGCCCCACCGGTGCTCACCTCTATCAGCTCGTCCCAGGCCGCCGCGCCGCTCAACGACTCCAACAACAACAACACCGGCGCGGCCTCGATTCTGTCCCAGTCCGCTCATCCGGGCGCACTCGTGTTTTTGTACTTATTCCGGTCCGCTGCGGTCGCGACCTACCTCTTCTGTGGCTTCGTCAGTAGCTCCTACGTGTTCTCGGTCAGTCCCCAGTCCCGCCGCCGCCGCCACATCCATGTCCAACCGTGCTTAAACGCATCACCATTCCTGGTCCCCCTTCTAGACCGTCCTCGTCGTCGTACTGCTCTCGCTCGACTTTTGGACCGTCAGGAACGTCTCGGGACGGCGATTGGTCGGGCTGCGCTTCTGGAGCCAGGTCGACGAGGACGGGACCGCCTTTTGGGTCTTTGAGAGCCGTAGTGTCAGTACTCTCCATAGAGGGGTCGACAGTCGGAAATCTCGTCTCGTGGCTGACTCCTATGTACGAATCCCACAGCCCGACCAAGTCGCCAACGTCATTGACGCGAAAATGTTCTGGATCGCGCTCTACACCGTAAGCCAACTTTAAGGGCTCCGAGAGGAACGGGGTGGAACCGGTACAAACCTCGACAGGCAAGCTCACTGACGACCAGTAACCTCACGAGCAGTTCCCCGTCATCTGGATCGCGCTCTTCTTTGTCGGACTGCTCAAATTCAACCTCTCCTTCTTGCCCATCGTCGCGCTGGCCTTGGTCTTCAACCTCACCAATGCCGTAGGGTACACATACGGTGAATCAGCTACCTAGCTTCCATCTATTCAAATGGATCAAATGGACAGCATCCACTAACCACTGAGATCGCGTACCCCTGAAACCCTCTCCATCCCTTCGTTCGGCAGCTGTAAGCTTTGTGGCAATGTTCCCCTTCGGCCCACCAACCGCTCACTGACCTCACATTCTCACCTTCGACATTTAGGACCGAGACGCAAAACGCCGATGGGCTACCGGGGTCGGCATGTCGGGCCTATTGGGATCCGTCGGTGGGCTGGGAGGGTCGATGGTCACTGGCTTGGCTTCGAATGCCTTCTCGAGGCTTTTCAAGTGAACAACGGTCATGGGGCTGGAAACATTCCTTGACTTTGACGAATACGTCTTAGATTGCCACGATCACGATCTCCGAGCCTTCTTAATCTCTTGTTGGGGGGACCCTCGCATTACTAGAAAGAGAAGAGAGATTAGGAACGAGGCCATTCTTTCTTTTTGGATTGCTTCATCAGACGACAGGGAAGTCTCAACATGAAGATCCTACGACATCGTCTCGCCTTTTTCTGTTCCTACAAACTAGCCAACAACGACTCGTCATCACACCACGGACTGCGCTCCTTGAACAACGCCAACGTATCCCGGGCTGGTCGCGCAATCGCAGGCGCCATGCCCGAACCCGCGTTCTTTTGCACCTTCTCGACCGTCCCCGAGGGGTCAACTTCATACAAGACTCGCGGGGCGGTGTCGATCAGTTCACGCATCGCGATCGAAGAAAGCGCAGTCGAAGGAAGCTCTCCCAGCAGGAAGCACTGGACGAGGAACGAAATCGAGCTCGGGTCGTGGGTTGCAAGGCCGGCGAGCAGACGCGAGATGGCGAGATTGTAAGGCTCTAAAAGGAGGAGGGGATAACGCCTCTGGTGTCAGATACTTGATCAAAGCAAGATGTGAACACCCATGAAAACACTCACCTCGTCCGTGCTCCGAGAACGCTTCCGAAACCAAATCCACGCAAGCCGCCCGGGGTCCCGAAGTCAAATTTTTGCCACCCGAGACAACGACAGCGGCCAAACCGTTGACGACTGAATCTCGGAGCTCGCCACTCTCTGTCGTTGCTAAGTTGACCAGATCGGTCACGACCGCGTCGACACGAGGTTGATGTTGCATCAAGACGCCCAAAGCGGTGACGCCCCGATTTCGGACCGAGAGACTGCTTGCGTCCGTGAGGGATTTGATGAACGTTCGCTGCAATTGTGGGAAGAAGGGCTTCATAAACTGCTGAACCCGGTTGAGAAGGACAGTCAGAGTAGAGAGAATGGCCGATTTGACTGGCGGCGGGAAGCGGTCGCCGATCACTCGAATAAGCGGGCCGACGACCTCTGTGTATCGGGGAAGGGCATTACGGGGTCGGGGAATCGTTAGGCAAGGGCGGTCTTTTCGCTTCTGCAAGTCAAATCTGAAACTCACGAATCGTGTAAGGCTTGAAAGCCGCGGGGTCAGTACGCTCGAAGAGGTCACCCAGAGCGTAAGCCGAATATTCCCTTTGCTCGCCCGTCCCTGCCAAGAGGCCTTGCAGAAGAATGGCTGTACAATGAGCAGACCAACAGTACCCGTCAGCCACCTAGCTTGCTATTGATTCGGCTACAAGCCGGAAAACTGACGCAGCAGGGGTTTGAGGCCGTTGGGCCTCGAGAAACCAACGACGGCGACACCGGGCGTACCGACCGATTCGATCGTCCGGCGCAACGGAACGACAAAGCCTTCCATGTCATCCTTCTCGACCGTCTTGACAAGCGCATCAAGTGCTTCCCAAGCCGCATCAATTACCTCAGGGGCCCGATCGTCCAAGAGCGACACGAGCTGACGAATCCAATCGACCTTAAAGCTGTTGGCAATGCGAGCAAGCGTGGCGTCAGTCATCCTCTTCTTTACAGCAACTTCGACCTCAGGTCAAGGCCACTCACTCATCAAAATCGGCCTGCGTGACCGAGCAAAAGCGCGCAAAGAGATTGCAGCCAACGACTCGTTTCGCCGGAGCTTCGGCTTTGGCGAGTGACAGCATATGCATCAGAAGACTTCCGAGGCCCGAGTCGTGATCCTCAACCGACCCAAGAACGGCCGACAGGGCGTCGTCCAAGTCTCCTGCGGTCGAACTATCGGCCTCAACGCTTTGAGCATGCTGAAAGGCATCAATAATTTGCGTAAGTCGACGACCGAGCGCGCTACCAGCGACGCGAACCAGGGCCGCGAGAGCTCGAGCATTGAACGCGGTGATTGGGGGCGCGATGAGGCGAGGGATCAGGACAGGGAAGATCTTCTCCGCTCGCACTTGCATGACCTAGGATCGATGAAGTTGGTGTTAGTACTCATTACGAGGACTGTGCCGCAGCTATGCGCCTGCATCAGAATATTACTCACCTCTTGGAGGGCGGCGAGGGCAGCATCCGCCGTCTCGCCCGGCTGCTGCAGAGCGTCAAGCAGCGTCGGGATTGTTTCGTCGATTGACCGTGTGCCAATAACTTGCTGGGCCACGTCGAATGCCCTGGCCGCGGCAGTACGCACGCTCGGCTCGGGATCGACGAGCGCATTGCGCACAGCTTCGATGATGGCGCTCTCGTGCGCTTCGAGCGAGGATCGGTTGGTATTGGCCATCAACTCTGTAAGCGCCAAGCAGACGCCTTCTCGTTGGCGACGATCGGAGGAAGACATGGCTTTACGAAGAATGCCAATAACCTCGCCAATAACCGCCTCGCCCAGTTTGCGGCACGTCTCGGCAAGTGTCGTAGCAGCAGTCTGCAGGAAAGATCACCCATCAGCTCATGTCCACAACAAAATATATCCAAACAAACTCACCGCTCGCTGCTCTGCTCCTGGGGCTGCCAGAATTCGGACGATGATTTGCACTGGCAAGGTAGGTGGGGCAACAGAAACGTCAGAAGATCGACCAGATCGTGAGAGATGCCGACGTCCACGACTTACTGAGCACCGAGAGGATCTCGCGAACCATGCGAGGCGTATTAGATACCAGAGCCTTCCAAACATGCAACGCCGCTTGGCGCACCACGCCGACCGAATCTTGGCGCACAATATAGAGGCCCGACAGAACGCGGTCGCGCTTCTCGCGGCCAAGGGTCTCAAGAAGAGCTTTGCGGGCGGCGTCCGACCCGATACTAGGCTCGTCGACATCGTCCTCGGCATCTTCGTCGCCGTCCACTTTACCAGAGACACCAGAAACTCGGAAGAGAAGTTCTCCCACAAGCTGGACCGAACTGTAAGAAGGCAAGTAAACGGCTCAAGTCAGTCACGCACATCACAGATGAACACCGATCGATCTCGGTGCGACTGACCTCTGACGAATCCGCCAACTGGGGTCGAACAAACCACTCTCGAGCTCGGGAAGCAGCAAATCGATCGCTTTTGTGCTATGATTGGCGACAATCATACGGCCAGCGCGCATTGAGGCATCGCGAACATAGTCCGAATCGTCGGCAAGACCGTTGAGCACGGGTTGGATGATACGACCGAGATAAGGCGAGAAACGCTCGCCGAACGTCGCGGGCAAGAAGACGAGCAACGAGATGTGACCCTCACGCACGTAAACGCGCGGGTTGCTCGTGTTGCTTAAGATTGTCGGCAGCACTCCTTCGAGACGGTCGATACCGCACGCTTGCAAGACTTCTGCGAGCCCTTGCGCCGCACCTTGTTGATCGACACCACTCGAAGGTGATTTGAGGACAGCCATGAGGCTCTCGACGAGGTCGGGGAAGTTGTTCTCGCCTAGTCGTTCGACGAGTGCACCCATCGATTTGGCCGCCGTGGAGCGAGCTTCGGGGACAGGATCGATCAACACGCCTCGCAGTAGGGGGACGAGTTGCTGCAAGTGAGGAATAAGATCTTGGGACTCAGTGATTGTGGCCATGTTGCCAACGATGGCCGAGGCCTTGCGCTTGATGTCGGCACTTCGCTCGCGCAATCCACGCTCGAGGATTGGCACGACCTATCCAGGTGAAAGGCAAGCAGGGTCAGTCTTGCAATGTAGCGATTGGTGACGTGTCTGTACGCACCAAGGCAAGAGACGAGGAATCGATGAAATGAGCGAAAGTTGTAGACAAAAGCGCATCCAGTGCCTTTGCTGTCTTTTTGGCTGGATCAACGAGAGCATCCAGCAGAGTGCTTGTCATGACTTGGATTTCGGGGTTGGTAACGACCTGCGCAAACAAAAAGAAGTCAGCGTCCACATGATAGCACCGGTACGATTGACCCAGACCCCACTGAGGAAGTATTTACCTCGCCGAAACGCATCAAACTCGAGTTGGCCGCCTCGCGCACTTGCTTGTGCGTGTCCATCAGGACCTCCGTAAGGCGGGGCAAGATTGTTGGCAACGAGAGCGACAGCTGACGAGGGGCCAGGAATGCCATGTTGCCCATCATATCGATCGCGCCCTTCTTGGCTCTCCACTGCTTCTCATCCAGCCCTTCGAGCAGAGTCGGCAACATCAACTTGACGGCGTGACCACTGAGTTGACTCATAATCGCTTTCGCCGCATCTTGAGTCGCGTCCCGCACCTCCCTAGAGGTGTCACCGAAGCAAGCGAGGAGCGTCGGCAAGATGTTGGTCACGTAAGGTTCGAACAGCCGGCCCAAGACGGTGGACAGGATCTCGTAGGCGAAGACGGCACCTTGTCGCGCTGGCATCGACTTCTTGTCCTCCGCATTATCTCGCAGTTGGCCCAGAATGCTAAACTCCCTCAGCGTGGAGATACCTCGCCCTCGAACGAATCCGGCTAACCCAAAGGCTGCACCACGTCGCTCGGCGTACTTTTCCGCGTGGAAAAGTTCGTCCATCAACTGATCAAAGAGTGCAGGAACATCATCCGAGACGACTCGAGCCAAGGGAGACAAGCAGTCACACACTGCGGCTTGAACGACCTCGGAAGGTGTCTTCAAAGCGTCCACAAGTCGAGCAACGACGGTCTTGACGCGTTCATCCGCAGGGTCAAGATGGCGCGCTAGTCGGCCCAACAGGATGACAAGCGACTCGAAGATGTGGTCCTGCGTTTCGTCCCCCGTGCTCGGGCGCCGCAAAAACTCTTCGAAGCGGTTGATCAACGCTTGGAGGTTTTCCGCGCCATGGAAGTCGATGACTGACATCGCAGCCTCGAGCATTTCTGATCGGACGGCTTGTTTGCGATCGCCGAGGGCGCTATCGTCAATGAGAAGGTCGAAGAAGCTCTGAACGTGTCTCGGCTCGAACAAAGGCGCGGCCAAGCGCAAGGTCGTGCCCAACGTCTCGCGCGTTGTCCACGGGTCTTCGGCTGTCAGCGACTCCTCGATGATCATGCCGAACTGATCGTACTGCGGTACGATCTCTTTCGCCTTGTCTCGATACTCTGCTGCCAGCTGTGCGATTGTCTCGTCTAACTGAGTAGGGTGGGTGGCAAGAGCAGCGACGACGGCCTCGGCGGTCGAAGTTCGGATCGTTGCGGCGTGATGACTTAAAAGAGGAAGGAGGATCTCCAGAAACGATTCCGGGACGTCCAGTGCGTTGTCGTCCCATGCCGTGACCGCTAATTGCCGATTTCGGTGGTCTGAGTCGTGGCATGCGACCCAAAGGTTGGCCGGAAAGACCAGGTCGGTCAAGTCGAGCGGTTGAATCGCCTGCAAACACGCGAATCTGACCGAAGTCTCCTCGGACCTGAGCGCGGCCAGGACGGTCTCGATCTCTAAGGCACTCGCATTGTCCCTGATGGCCTCGCAAACGTCGACCAAGGCGGTGGTCGCTGTGCGGGCCAATGCAGGGAAGGACGACAATACGGAAAGTATATCGTTGATGACGGCAAGACGGGGGAAAGCCGTCCCGGCGCAAGCACGAGCATGGTAAGCTAGGAAGTCCAAAGCAAGCGTCATTTGCTCGAGCACGGACTCGAGCGACGCTGATTTGGGATCGACTGCGCGTGTTGCGCTGTTGACGAGGGGCGCGGCGTAAGCAAAGGTTGCGGAGTCGAACGGTGTTTCTTCGGCGAGGAAGCGAATGCGGTACAGTACTCGCGTCACCAGCGCAGACAGGGGCTCAGCGCGGAAGCTTTCGGGTACGACAGGCGCGTCCAAGCTCCGCAGCACAGCGACACCTAGCGCTCCTTCAAAGGAGCCGAGCCGAGGCGAACAGACGCGACCAAGTAGAAGGTATGTGTCGAATGCATCTTCGGCGACGAGGCTAGCCGCGGGGGATGCAATGACGGACAGGACCTCGCTGATGATGGATGCGAGATACTCGTTGACCAATTCTGCACGCGACTGCACGAGGCAGATTGAAAGCTTGAATCCTCGACGCACTCGACCCAACGCGAAGCGCATTTTTCTTCGAGTGTCGGCCTCCACAACAAGTTGCTGCTCGAAGATCCTTTGATCGGCCTTGGATAGTGTAGAGACCTGTGGTTTCTTGCGGGCCAGTGCCTCGCGCAACTCAGCCTCCCAGAGCTCAATCTCGCGATCCTTGGACTTTTTGATGGCTGCTGTGCCCTTTTCGTTCGCCTTTGCCGCCCCAAGCGCTGTTGCGAGCGCGCAGAATGAGAGTAATTCAGTTATCGGCAACACGGCCCGCCGCCTCGCCCAATCACTCACCATCCACAAAGGTCGTGCCTTCAGGTGTCGACCAGATCCCAAACTCCGTGGTGCCGATGAAGTCGAGTTGTTTCGGATCGAGATCCTCACCCAACTGCTCAAACAAGCGGGGTATGATGGTGGTGGGGTTGATCAACGCGAGTGACGAAGCTGCGGCGTACGCTGCTTCAGGAAGGGTTCTAGCCTGCGAATGATGTATCAAACGGAAAGTCAGAAGGGACACCACGGCAAGTGGGGGAGCAAGTTGGTGACCAACCTCGACATCGGCAGGAGCGTTCGTGAGAACCAGCGATAGCAGTTCATCCACACGGTTCTCGACAACCTTCTCGGGAGCCAAGCCTGCGCGCAAAAGCATGTCGACCCAAACAGCAGAGCTCCTTGAAGTGATGCGGGGATGGTGGGCGAGAACGACGAGTCGAGTCAATAGCTCCTCCCGTTGCGTGGGATCGACCTCGTCTTCAAATTGGGCCAGCGCCAAGAGAATGGGTCGAAAGCGAGGTGCAAGGTCTACAGACGTCGGCGCATCTTCGCTTGTCGGCTTGGTCTTTGCCGCGGAGGGATCCTGCCAGGGAAAAGCGTGGTAGCTCGATGAGCGACGGCTTGACTCCGCTTGCAAGTCCAGATATTCACCTGAGTGATCCAATCGAGCAAACCTTTGCCAACGATCGAGTGGACCAAATTCGAGTTGGTACGCTGCAGGGAAGCCAGAGTTCGTGTCGCGGCTGTCCGCGTTTCGAAGTGACTGCTGTGCAGAATGAGGTGGGCAATTACTTGGAAGAGAGAAGACTGCAATGCATCATCCTTTTCCACGGTCGTGGCGTCTGCAATAATGACAGATTCGATAGCCCGAAGGAGCCAAAGCTCCTCTTCGGCCGTGGTGGCTTTGCGGTATACCTTGTCCCAGAGCAGAAACGACGGCTTCGCCCCACCCACGAGCAAGCCTTTCATGGTGACGTTGGCCTTGAGCATGTCCTCTGCGTGGAGTGGCGCATCGCAACATCAGTCAACATAGCACAAACCTACAGAGCCAAGCGGAAAAGGCTTTCGGCCTTACCAATCTTTTTCACGTCCCATAGCCGCAGCCGCGTCTTCAACACAGCAACGGCGACATACCCTTCCAGCGGACCTGAGGGAGCGTTGACAGGATTCGATCCCAGCAATTTGAGGGCCGACTCGATTCCCGGAAGCATCCCTGTCGCGAAAGCGACTGCCGCATCTGTTCTTTCGGTCGGGGATTGAGATAGAGCCCAGAATACATCCCCGACGGCAGCATGGGCTGCACGGCGGGTCGTCGCTTTCGTCTCTTGCATCGCCTTGACAAGGGAGCCGGTCTGTGACGCGCCGATCGCGACGTTTTGAGCCAATAGATGGGGCACATGGATTGAGACGGCCTGGAGCAAGGCCCTCACAACGGGCTCATTCGACTCCTTGGACAACGCCGCGAGGGCGGTCGTTTGTATTTCGACCGAGGTCACCTCGGACGGTGGGACTGACGACAGGATGATGTACAGAGCCGCGCGATGGTCGGGAGATGCCGTCTTGCCCGATTTCAATAGTTGACAGGTCGAGTCGAGCACGGACTTACGGAGCTTTCCGACGTCGTCGGGGGAGGCCGATTCGATTCCCGCTACGAGCTTGCACCCTACATGCGTCGCGGCTTCTCGAGTTGCCACCGCGGCCGACTTGGTCGAGGCCAAGACCAGAGGGATACACCGTCCGCGGAAATATGTCGCTGAAAGTACCGACTCGGGTAGATTCGAGAGCAACGCTTCCACGGATGCGATGCCGACCTCCGGGTTTTGCGACAGTGATGTTTCCAGCGTGGCGAACCACGACGGTTCTGCAGCATCATCTCCGGCTGTCGCGGCGAGGAAATCGTCAAAGGCATGCATAACGTGCTTTGGCGGAAGCGACTTGGCCCCGAGAACGTGTTGGGCCCAGAAGGTTTGAACGGCCGGCCGCACCTGTTTCATGATTGCGGACCTGTCGACACCCTTCTTGGGCTTCAACCGCAGCACCACATCCATGGTGAGCCCCAGGAGCGGAGCATTCCGTAAAGCGGTCGCACTGCTTGTGGCTGAGGTGAGCAGCTGCACCAGACTGGGCACAACGTTGGGCGCCGACCGCACGGCGCGGCGAGCCACGGTGAGCACGGCTTTGCGCAGCGAAGGTTTGACGTCATGGCGAGCGTCGAGGAAACAGTAGACCAAGGCGGCGAGCGAGTTAACGAGATTGGACCATTCGCCGTTTTGGGCTCGTTGCCCTCCGACGGGCCAGGTCGAATACACGATGCAGGCCCATGTAAGAGGCACGAAGCGAGACGAAGCGGCACCGCCTTTCTCAGCGCGTTTGGCCTCGAGTTCGAGCCAGCGTAGGAGACCGGCTACAAGTGGTGGGCCATGGGCGGTAGCCGATGGACTCGATTTCTGCTGTTCATGAGACTGGAGAAGCACATGCTCGAGAGCCTGCAGTGCGAGGTGGCGTGTTCGCCCGTCGGTGTAGGCGAGAGTGAGGAGAAGGATTCGCACGACATCTTGAAGTTGAGCCTCATCAAGAGGACCTGAGGGGCGGATCATCGAGTCAACAAAACGGTTTTTTCGCGTTCCGACGTCTAAGAAAGTACCTGCTGCAGGTACTCACGTGAAGTGACGAGCTGTACGAGCTGCTCGAGGGCCTCGGTCCTCGCGGTAGTGGAGCCGCTGGTGACAGCGAATCGGATTGCCTCTGCAGCTTTGCCGTCAGGGCTCGAAGCGAAGTGGGTACCGGAATCACGGTCCATCTCGTCGGATGCGTCGGATGCGTCGAACTCCGTCGCTGTGTTGGTCTGCTGGACGATCCACGAACTGACCGAATGCGAGTGCGAGTGCGAATGCGAATGCGAATGCAGCGCTGGTGAGTGGGCTTCGTCGGTCGATGCAGCAACAGTGGTACCCTTGTTGGCTTTGACTTGAGCTTTAGCCAGGGTCCTGGCGGTCAAGCGAGGTGGGAGTGGCACGGTGGGCAACCTGTTGCAGGGAGGAAACAGCGGGCAGTCGAGCGACGTCGACGAGCGAGGTGCGACAAGACGTAGCGAGCCGAGCGCGCTGTATTATCGGACAGTCGAGGCGCTTGGTCGTTTGTAATTCGCAATTAGCTCGACCGCCTCTCGCGCTGCTGCGGCAGATTGAGCGCGCGCCGTGCTAAAGCATAATAAATAGGCCTTGCTCTGCCCTGCCAGTGCTCTCTGCCGTGCTTCGCAGCTGAGGCGAACTGAAGCGAGTGATCGAGGCCGACTCTGGGCGCGTTGCTTCTCCTCTGCTCACGTGCACCCTCACCGCGTGCCAAACCTCTATGACCTCCTCTACCCACTCGAGACGACTCGCGGCCATGTCCAAAGTCGCACCCCCGATGACAACCCGACGATCCGGACGAGCCAATTCCAAGAAGGCCGCTCCCTCCTCGGCCGAATCGGCTCGAGCGGCACTCGCACCGACCACCTCGACCGCCGCTGCGAGTCGAGCATCCCGCGCTGCCGCGACAGACGCCGACGCCGATGCGCTGTTCCAAGTCGATAGCGTCGGGTCCAGCTCGGTGCGCCATGCCCTGCTGCGTGACCACGTCCAGGCCCCCGCCGCGGCCAAGATGCGCAAGGGCACCTCGTTCAAGAAGCCGCTCAAGTCAGAGCAGATCCTCGCTGCTCGGTCCGCCGTGCCACCGATTTCGACTCGCGCCGTACCGGTCCATGCCTCGGCCATCGTCAAGAAGGAACAACGCAAAGCCGCAAAGGTCAATCGCGAGACCAAAGAACGCCTCAAGCGCATCCTCGGGCGCAACGGACAGGGACAGGGGCTGTGGGCCGTCAAGACCACCGACGAGAGGCCTGCCGCGAGTCAGAACGGATTGATCATCGGTGGCGGCAAAGGGTGCGATGCGTGGGGCAGTGTCGTATCCGTCAAGCAAGATGATATGGATGTCGACATGTCGATGCAGCAAGTCATGCGGGGGCATTTCGGTCATATCAAGCCCAAGGTGAGCAACCCCCCTTCTTGTCTCGATCAAGAATTGCGGACCAGACCAGTTGATTCTGACCTTAATCATGTTGCCACATTCTCAACATCGTCGTCGGCATCGACAGCCGCCATCATCATTACGTTCACATGCATTGCTCGGTGTGGCCGACTCACATGGTCCTAGATCTGTGCCTACGCCCCATCCCGGAACGTCCTACAACCCCGCTCACGACCAGCACCAAGCGCTCCTCTCGTCCGCGCTCGAGACCTACACCACCCTCGAGGAGCGCGAAGGGCGCGGCCAACCTGTCAAGGAGGCCATGGACCGAGTACGTGTCTCGAACCAGCAAAAGGACCTGTGGGAATTGTTCGAGGATGAAGTCGGGTCGGGCGAGGACGAGGATCAGGATCAGGACGAGGGCCACGACGCCACCAAGACCGGCGATGTGGGCGGCGCACCCTCCAAAGAGAACCCTCCCAAGCGGAAAACGCGACAACAGCGCAACAGGAAGCTCTTGGTTCGGGACGAGCAGCAAAAACTGGCCGAACGGCGAGCATCCAAGGCCAGGATCGCCTCCGTGCTCAACGCGCCGTCCGTCAATGCCGCGATCGAGGCGTCGAGACAGCTTTCTTTGGCTGAAAAGGCCGCGGCGATGAAGGTCAGGAAAGCCAGATTATCCGAAGGTGGACTGACTCGTTTCCGATCAGGACCGTCTCGAGTCCCGAACGCGCCCGTGACATTCCAACTCGGCGACGAGCTTGCCGACAACCTGCGAAACGTCGCGCCGGAGGGCAATCTTTGGAAGGAGTGGGTCTCGAGCGGGATGAGGCGAGGCAAAGTGCCAGTCGAGCGAGCGAACGAAAGCAAGAAAGGTGGTCGACGTGGTGGTCGCGGTCACGACAAGGACCACAGGACCAAGATTGTCGAAAAGTGAGCGCTGGCGAAGACCTTTACTGGTGGCAGGCCCAAGCTGACCGTTTTGACCCGTGCTCTCCAACCAGGTATGCGTTCAAGAATTGGATCGCATAAACTTGCCTGCGCGCAGGCAGCCCGAGGTCTACTTGTTTTTATCACTTGCATCTTGTTCACCTTCGTTTGTATTCTTGCCGTGCCATTTGCAGCCGATGCTCGCCCACTTTTCGTAAAACTTATTCTGCTTCCTGTTCAGAGACACTCTCAGCAGTAGTCTACTCAAATACACCGAATGAAAACACACACGCCAAGGGAAAAATCCATCTCAACGGACATTTCGGCCGCAGCAACGAATCTGGGGGCACTTTGGGGCTTGCACCTTGTGCACGAAAATCTGCAGTTGTTTCGCAAACTCTGAAACGGGCTCGGTAGGGCTCGGTGACGTGATCGAGGGCTATCGAGGGAGGGTATTAGGGGAGCGGGGCTGCGTTCAGTCGAGCGGCGCGGTTAGTTTCCCTCTGGTGCATTTCGGAAACCCCACAGCTGCCGACAATTGTGGAGATATGACGGAGGTGTCTCCCACTTCGAGGGATGAGTTCTTAAGCCGACAGCCATCCACCTTATCGTCGTTGATCGCAGGCTCCGCGGGTGGAATGGCTCAAGTAGGTCAGAACGGTGAACAGAGCTCACCAATACGGCACCCACGCTGACTTGCCTCGTCCCCATCTTCTTCAGGTCTTGGTCGGACAGCCTCTTGTGAGCATCGACGTGTCCTCTTCCAGGCAACGTCTACGAGCTCGAAGTTACATGCCTGGCTCACGCTCGCTCGATTGGCGCTCCACTTCTTCCCAGGACACGATCAAAACCCGTGCCCAGACGGCGCCCCGTGGGGCTTTCAAAGGGCCACTTGATATCGCTGTGCAGACCATCAAGAAAGAGGGAATATTGGCCCTGTAAGTCAACGAAAGTCGTATCTAAGACCCGACTGAAGCATCGGCTCTTTGATCCCGAAGCTTGCCACTTATGCCCCATTTCGGCTCACTTATATTCAGGTACAAGGGCATGGCCTCGCCGCTGATTGGTGTGGCAGGTGTCAATTCGCTTCTATTTGGTGCAAATCAACAAGCGAGGAAGTTTGTCTCGCCGTACCCGGATTTGTCGCTCCCTCAAGTTGCCGTCGCTGGAGCCATGGCAGGAGCGGCTCAATCCGTCCTCGCCAGTCCGGTCGAGATGTTCAAGGTAGGTGGCCGCTGGGCTCCTCGAGTGATAGGCTTTCCTGCCTTTCTTCAATTGAGTCGAATCACATTCACTTTGCAGGTCCGAATGCAAGCGCAGTATGGTCCGAATCCAAAACGGTTGCGGGAAATTGTCGGCGAAATGCACCAGAAATGGGGGTGGAAGCGAGGCATCATGAGGGGATACTGGGTGGGCAGTCAAAAGTCTACGTTTCTGTACTGGGGAGCCTTCGCTGATCCATAATGTGCCTCCTCTCTTGACTTCAGATCACCGTCTTGCGTGAGATCCCAGGTCCGTTCCCCTCCGTACTTTCACGCGAAAAGAAACATCTCTTGACCTTTCTCTCGATTCATTTCGCAGCCTACGGAGGATTCTATCTCGGTGAGGTAGAAGATTGTCCCCATCGATTTACTTCTCAGCAGAGAGCTCATGCATGGCGCTCAACGCTCGTGCTTGCTCACAGGGTACGAGTACTCGAAGCGAACGTTCCAAACCTCACTCCACACCACCGAACTGCCCGTGTGGGCAACACTGACGTCGGGCGCGGTGGGCGGAATCGCGTATTGGACAGCTTGGTATGTGCTATTCACCCGCAAGTCCGAGTACTGGAACAAGCTGACTGGTGGTGCTTGTCTCTGGCCTGGCTGTGCTCGTTTGCCTACCCTTGACTCGCCACAGCTATCCGCTCGGTGAGTCTTACCGTTTCGTCCCGGTTCGCCTAATGACCCCATTAGCTCATGTGTTCTCTTCCTTGCTTATTTCTCGCGCCCAAACCCTTTCAGACGTGGTCAAATCCCGGATACAGCTCCAAGATCAACCTCCCCGAGGAATCAACTATATCACTGCGACCTTTGCCAAAATTTACAGAGAAGAAGGCGCGAGCGCATTCGTAAGGGGGATCACACCAACGTGTAAGATTGCTTCACAATTTTGGGCGGCGAGGTAATTGTCAAGTGTATGGCTTTGCTGATTTATTCGGTTTGGGCGCCGGCCCATTTGTTTGTAGATATCCGAGCGTAAGTGATCCGTTGGGCGGGCCGAGAGCAAGCGGCTGGGTATTCTTTTGCGAATTGCTGACGCCCCACGCCCCCGCCGTTTCCCTCAGTGTACCCGCCGCCGCTTCCACAGTGAGTCTAGGCGATGTGCTTTAAATATTGTTTCGAGTACTGTATGTTTAACATCGAATACCCTTTCGCTGCAGTTCGTCGCGTTCGAGATCGTCTCGTCGCTTTTGCAGAAGCACACCACGCTCTGAGGCCCGGAGCTATTTGTTAATATTTGTTCCCGCTTGATGCCCAGGAAGACGAACGATAATCTTTGGAGCGGATTC
Organism: Microbotryum silenes-acaulis; assembly: GCA_003665825.1. Taxonomy (NCBI): domain Eukaryota; kingdom Fungi; phylum Basidiomycota; class Microbotryomycetes; order Microbotryales; family Microbotryaceae; genus Microbotryum; species Microbotryum silenes-acaulis. The sequence continues at coordinate 768,805 of QPFY01000015.1, forward strand.
GTCTCCACAGAAAGAAGTTTTGTAATGAGAGACAAGGTCATCCTATCACGAACCCAACTTTTCACCACCTGAATGCGATTCGACAACTGACCGACTCGTACATAGTACAGTATCATGTACAACAATTCCGAAGGAAACGAACTGTACTATAAACGGTGCAAGATGGGGACACAACGTCTTACATTCCCAGATTCGACCTAGTTGCTCTCTGCTTACGCTCGGTCCATCCTCCGGGAGCCGAGATGGGTTCGGGTGGGCCCCTATACCTCAGCCCACCCATCGCGTGCTTCTTCGAAGACAATGTGGACGACCGCATCTTTTCTCACGACGCTTCTCTCGGATTTTCCGCGCTCGCCGATGAAATGGTCGATGTGGAGAGGGAGACCAAGCGAGCCGCCAAAACCTGCGCCGCCGCGATCGTTTCTCGCGTCGGCTCGGCTGTCGAGAGGCCCGTGAAGACTCCGATAGCGATGCCGCTGACGAGCGCGCCAAGCAGCATGGTCCACACAGGAGCGAGGGAGACGACAGCCCGGTAAAGGGGGAGGAAAGGTTGGATGACGATTGAGATGACCATGCGGATGGGGATGTAGATCAAGGTGAGGACGAGCCATCGGATGAGACGTAGAACGAGGGAGGCGACGAAGGAGAGCCCGCACCCGAGCTTGGGAGCGAGTGCAACGACGAGGCGACTTGGATGGTGAACGAAGTAGGTGACCAAGGGATGGAGTGCTAGAGTTGTAGTCAAAACGAGTTGAGATTGAAAAGGTTCAGTCCAGTGCGCGATCATGCAAGCAGAAGAGCCAGCCTCGGGACTGATGAGGTCACCGAGCGACGGCACTGACCTTGGAGCTTAGTGACGGTGGTGAGGATGTTGGCCGGTGGCTCTGCGGCTCGACCTGAAGCCGGAACCAGCGAACTCGATGGTGGCTGTACGGCCACAGGCTGCGTCTCGCGAGGTACGAATATCGTCTCGCGGATGACGGTCATGTGCAAACCCTCCGGCGACGTGCAAGTGGTCGGACTCGAACTCGGACTGGGATCGCTCGCTTGAACGGATGGCGCTAGGACCGCGAGCAGCAGTGCAAGTACGCGGGCAGCCATCACCATCAATCTCATTCGAGTGGGAGCCATTCCGCGCTGCTTCGAAGTCAGTAGTCCGACATCGCGGCGCGTGGCGGAGAGGGGGACCCGGTGAGGGGATCCGAGGCTATCCAAGGAGCGTCATCGCATTGGTCCTATTGAGTCTTCGCTAGAGTCCGATTATAGCCGCTAGAGTAGTCTCCGAGAGTCCCCAAGTGTCCCAGTAGAGCCCAGTAAGTACAGCGTGATTTACTCCATTTCGCTTTTGCAGGATTCGCGATCTGACGTCCAAGGGTCCGCATTAGATCAGATCACCGCCAGATCAGATCAGATCTGATCTGAATTTTTCTGATTCTGCCTTGATTGATCTGATCTTGATCTGATCTGAGCAGATCAATTTGATCTGAGACATGAGATTGCCTAATTTGGCACAGAGAGACTTCTACATGTCTACATGTTGAAATCCTCATCTTCTTCCTCCACAACCTCATCCTTATTCTCATCATCCTCCAAAGTGATCACCTTGCTAAGCCGCCGCTTTTTGGAGGAGCTCCCCGCTTTTATGACTGGATTGGGTCGCATGATCCCTATGAGAAAGTGTTTGCAATGAGATGGCGCGATCCATTCTCTCTTCTGATCAGGTGCGCCGCAGTTGAAATCACAATGGCACCATCTAGGTACCGCCTACTGTGGATTTTTTTCCTCGAGGCTTGATTGATCTGAACTTGATTTGACCTCCGTCAGATCAGATCTGATCTAATGCGGACCCTTGCCAGTGACGTCCGACTGCGAGTCAGGCGGGCTATAGGTGATAGAGCTCTATCCAAAATAAATCATGTGCTTGAGGAAGAAACAAGAAATGGGACAAGGAAAGGAGAATCGACGCGAGCATCATATTGGTGCTAGTGGTCGACAAGAACATGATGATGATGCATTCGGGAGCGACGTCCTGATTTTATTCCCCGATTAGTAGCTATAGGGGAGCCTGGGAGGGCGTTTTTCCTTGATTGGCGGCGCTGCAACGGGATGATTTGGGGACAGTAATGGTGAAGGTGGGTGAGATATTGCGGGTAGAACCGATCAGGGCGAAGAAACTGTAGGATCAGGGATTGCCGCTCAAACCGGGGTCAAATCTCGAAGGTCAATCGTTTCGCACCAGGGGCTCGTGGCTGTGGCTCACTATTGACGTTCCGATATTTTTTCCTTCAAGTGGCGCATGCAAGGCAGCCTTAACTTGATGAAATTTTGGCCATGGATGTAGAGAGACACATTTTTGACCAAAGGGTGTTTCACTGCTGCACAGTCAACGTCGTGTCAGCCAGTGTGACGGGTCGGCCTGGCACTGCGATGATGCCACGCGCCGCAAGCTCAATTGTCAAGACTACAGCGCCGATGAGTGCTCACGTTCAAGATTCTCGCCTGATTGCATCCTTTTTTTGTCCCAATAGCCCAATACGAGGTCGGCTGTCTGAGGTACTTGCGAATACGTGACATGCGGCGGTAGCTTTTGATTCCACCTGACGATGTGCTCCGATCCGGCCTCCCACTGTTCCCCACCAGTAGGGTAAGTGAAGGACGGCCAATAGTCGGAGTATACGCCGTACGATAGCTCGTTCGGACTTTCTTGCGGTTCGATAGCTTTGCTCTCGACACTCGAGACCACTGGATGCTCGCCCCGCAGGAGAGGCATTGCCGCCAAGAAGTTGCCGAGGCTCGAAAGGGTCGCAACCACGGTCACGACGGTCTGAAAAAATCCCATGACAGGCGCTTATGTTGCGGGTTGAAGGGTTCAGCTCAGAGGATAGAATGGAAGTAGCAAGAGCAAGAGCGATGGTGTAAACACGTCTCGTATAACCCCAGTCGTGGTGCATCGCATCGATTTGCCCGGACACAGCTCATTGTTTTGCGGTCACCTTTTCCTGCCCATCGTGCCCTTGGAAAATCGCACTGACCTCATCGTACAACCGCTCAGGGGGCGGAAAGCCACCTGATGCGTGATGTGTAAATAGAGTCATGTTGCCGAGGAGCCGAATACAGTGCCATCGAATTGCCCGGTGAGGGAACCCGTGGGAGAAGTGGACCTGGACGCCTCCTGTCGGGCGCCTCCTCCTTGATCCAGACTGCAGAACATCAACTCACGGACCGACGGCGAGGGGCGTGGAACCGAGAGCGGGATAACCGGCATACTGACGAGTCCAGGGGATCAAGATGAGCTACCGAAGCAGGGAAGCTGGAATTTGGGTCAGATTCCGGAATGGCCAAGGCTGTAGGTGCGAAGCTGGATCATCGCTTCGAAAGCCTGAACTTTGGAGCCAGGGGCCATGGTTTTCCCCAACGCAGAGCAGTTTTGAGCCCCTCCTTCTTTGCTCTATATAATGCTTCTTCGGATATGTGGTCTTCTATCGTCTTCAGTCGACCTATCGTAGACTAAGCAAGTTCCGAGTTACTCTAACTAGTTTTAAAAAAAAAGTGTGAGTTAAGGAATGTACCTAAAATCGCTGTTTTTAACTAGGTTGCGGCCCGAAGGGCCGCCTGTGGTGGATGTACCAGCACACTGTTGTGTCTGCCGCACGTGCCTGTGGTGTCCATGTTCCGATCATAAGTCATGTACAAGCTCTGTGGCAACTTTTGTATTTTTCGCACCAGTCGAACGAAGCTACAGCATTCCCAGTATTTTCCTTTCACTTATTCATTGACGTAGAACAGTGCGAACACTTATATTGTATTTAATGGACGGCAAGCGCGTGGCTTTGTATGACATTGCTTCTACAGCAGAGCCTGACGGGCGGGGCGAGGGCTGGCGTCCGTCACGTGATGCGACGCGCCGGCGGTGTCAGTGTCATTCTGGCAGCCGACCAGCGGCATTAGGGGCTGAACGACAAATCACACCCCGTGAACTAACCCGCGCCACTCCCTCTAACCTTTTCTTTCTCTCCCACTCTCATCGAATTTTGTGACACTCATTCAAGGAGAAACCCTCGCCACTATGCCCCGGTCCTAAGGTCGCCAGGGAAGGCCACTGAGTCCTAAGTGAAAAATAGGTTCTCTGCTGTCTTTCGTCATTATACCGTTCGATTTTCCTGCTATTTGGAATCATCCCGTTAATTGAACGGGATCCCACTGGTATATAGATATTACCGGGCCTGCGCAGGGGGCGACGGGTCCTGAACCTCTGACGGAAAACCCTCTCTTCGGGAGTCTGACAACAAAGGGCGATTATTCGATGCCCATGACTTGGCTTATCAATTTTCGCTGCATACACTCGACAAGGGATCATATGCGCAACGCAGTCAAGTAATGCAAAGCTCGAAATAGTACCGAAACGGGAACGCGCATAAAAGTCGGATCGTCCCAGCAGGCGGCGGCGCACCTCACACGAGCACAAGTAAAATCACCCCTGTTGAGAGCGCTGAAAATTCAACATCCCACTTACTCTGTGAAGAGATTAATAAGATGCATGTTAGTCTCAGTTCTGGGCTTCCGAATAGTCGGCGCTGGCGCGCCGGCGTTATTCATCCGCCTCTTTGCAGTTAATCGGCATCAGCCGATTCGGGGGCCTGAACCGGGCTCTCTTATTGGTACTCAACAGCAGCTACGGTCGTGCGGGATATTCCGGGCATTCCGCCCAATGTGATCTCGCAGACTGGGTCATTCCCGGGCTGGGACTCCCCGGTCTTTCAAAACGAAACCTTCAGCTCTAAAGACCTTCAGGGATTTACAACATGTCCTCAATAACCTTCGCCGCAATTCTGACACCCCAAGGAACTACCCTATCCTTGCGTTCGAATAACTCTTCGTTGACGACGTCGACTGCATATGATCTCAACGCCTCCAACTCCTTCCCCAGCGTCTTCCTCAGTCGTGGCGAACTGGTAGTCAGCAAGACGTTGGCTTCCAAGTCGCGAGAAGCCGAGCGACTGCCATAGTTGGACGAGCCGATAACGGTCAGCCATGGCGGCTCTGGATGGGTGTGCCGGATCCAGCCGTCGAGGTCATTATAGTCCGACCTCGAGCTATGGTTGTGAGGAAAGCGAGTGGTAGAAGTGAGCGAGGGGGTCAACCAGATACCTGTCAGTGAGCAAACATAATCAGCACTAAGCAGGGAAGAGCGGCCAAACCCTTCCCTCCTCACCTTTGGCATGATAGGTCCAGCCCTGGCGCTTCCACTCGCGAAGCTCAACATGGCTTTCCCGATCGCGTCGTTGACTTTCTTCGATCATCTGCTTGTAGAATTGGTGCTGGAGGTGCGTATACGCCGGCGGGATGTATTTGGATACCCCTCGCGAATTGTGAAAGCCATTCGCCTGTGACGTCGACAGAGGAACAGGTTAAGCAGGGAAGTGACACGATGGCCGATGGCGATTATTAGTACCTCACCTCTGGTGAAGCGGCTACTATCCGTACACCGGCCTTGGAACTCAGAACCATGGCCTTGTATCGCTCGTGTACGCTGAAGTAACCCGAGGTCCAATTCAACGTCGTTGCCGCACCTCCAGGGGCCGTCGCCAACGTATTCGCGGTCTTGAAGATGCTCGGGATAGCCATATCCGTTTCTTGTTGGACATCAAAAAGACCCATCTGAATTACGGGTCGAACCGAAGTATCGAAAGGCGGGCCGATTCGACTCGAACTTGAGCCTGCTCGATCAGACGGTGAGCGAGACGCCCACTGCTTGGTGAGAGTATTTACCAAGTTGCCAGCAGCGAGCTTGAGATCTTCTGAGAAGGAAGGTGCGCTTTCGATCGGAGACGAGCCAATGTTGGAATTTGGCCACCGAATGTCGAGGGCGGGGTGCTGGGTCGACGTGTCGATAGCCGTAGCTAGGTACGAGAAAGATGAGATGCGCTTAAGCAGCGACGAAAAGTAGTCGGCCAAAGGGGCATGCGAGCTGAACTCCATGTAGCGGTCTTGCCGGTTCGTGAAGTAGTCTTTGCTTAAATTGGCGCTGCTTGGAACAGGCGATGGGCAAGTTAACCGACGATCCCCGGGACCAAATTCTTCGCTGCTCGGCCCCGCCTCAAGAGGACTGACCCGCTGATGATGACGGTATCATCAAACCCATAGCACTTGATGTGCTGAAGTCCCCAGCCCTCGTCGAACCGCCTGGGGACCACCTTCTTTCGCCATCCTACGAGATTGGGCGTATGATACAGTCGCAGCTCGACCTGCTTCGGGAACGCCGCTGTCAATGACCCGAGCAACGATGCCGAAGAAGGGCTAGGAAGCTCGCGCGTCGAACGAAGATAGTCGACAAGCAGAACTAATTTTAGTTTAGGTGATCGCCTAAGTGCGTCATATAGAGCTTGTACCTATCAACTCGTGGGTGTCGATGGATTGGTTGCCGAGTGGTTCGTGCGAAACGCAGCCCGTGAATGGTTGCTCGGATCAGTATGGGGACTCGAGTGGGAGGTTGCGGTGCGGAGCTCTCACGAGTTGATGTTCCTCCTTGCCGACGTAGAGAGACGCGATGAAAATTCTTTGCTTGGCCAAAGAGACATGGTGCTGAGAAATGTCAAGTGGAACCGCATCAGTGGGCGTAGCTGGGTTCAAGTGCCGCGTGCCAAGTGCCAAGGATCTGCCGGACCGCCGACCGCGAACCCCCACCGAGCACAAATGAGCAGCGGCAGCGGCGGCGAAGAGCGTTTGACGTGGACGTACAAGTAGGGTTTGGTAGAACTGGGACGGCTCATTCAGGATCCTGACTTGCTCTGCCCGGGTCGGGAACTCGGGCAAGTCTTTGAGTTCGATCGAGAGGTCCTCAAACGCGGGATGACGCGCGACACCACCACGCCGCGGCGAGTGAGAAGGCGCGGTCGCGGTATAGACCGGACGTCGTCGAACGGCTGCTACCGAGGGCACGATCGTCTGAACGCGAACCGCAGCATTCACCACTGCGAGTTGGAATACGGGACGTGCGAGCATCTCATGGTCGACGGCGTCGAAAGTCGCGGCCGAGCACTGCAGCGAAGGTCGTCGCAAAGCCAAGATGGAAACGCGACGAAGCTTCGCGCGGAAACCGGTCCGGGCTGGTCCGGGTGGATGTCGTCGCAGTGTCGTCGCAAGGTCGTTGCAGTAGTGTCGTCGCTTCTCCCGCCTTCTCCCGCGTTTCGGCCTTTCAGCTCCACAGACGCCCCACCGAGCGCTGAGCCCTGTCGAGCCCCTCTCCTGTGTACCCTTGGCACCACGAGGTAGGCTCGGTTCGAGCCCGCTTCAGCATGCTACGGCGCTCGCTTGCCTACACTACTGTCGTCATGATCAAAAGAAGGAGTGCGCTCTTCCTCAGTGTTGCAGTACTAAATTCCAGCTACCTGTTCCCAATCATTATAGTTGTACCAATTACCGGTCGGCTACTTGCGACCTTTGGCCTTCTTTTTCTTTGGATCAGCTTTCCTGCTAGCGGTCTGCCCTGCTTCGGCGGCAGCACCCATAGAACTCGTGCCACCCTGCATCGCCAGTCGTTCCTTGATCTTGCCTCGTTTGATCTCCCTTTTTCGAATATGCTCGGCCCCTGCTCGTTCGCGCTTGGGTAACCACCGATCCTCGTCAGGTGGTGTGGAGGCAGCAGCGAGGTGTTCGGGTCGACGATGCCGTGGCTGTTTGGGGGCGGCCTGCGCGACCGATTGCGATGCCGAAGGTCTGCTGTAGTTAGTTTTGTGGTGTACAAGCTGGGGCACTGGTGAGTTCTCAAGTTGATCGAGTCTGGCAGCTGTAAAAACAGAGAGCGCATTTGGAACGGTCGTCGACACGAAGGCGAGGTGCTGCAAGCAGGCGTCCACATTCGCCCGCAGGTCTATAACCTCCGGTGACGCCTAGATGCAAATGAAGTGATCAGCTTCAGAAGGGCTCAAGCTGAGGAGACATCTTTATCGCCTCGACACCGACCTCGTCCGCCGAAGCGATCAAGTCTTCAAACAGGTCTTTTGCCTCTTCGAATCGTTCCAAGCGGTACAGCTGCGGGAAAGATAGGCCAGAAGATTCGATTAGAGCGTGCAATACCATTCCCTCACCCGGCTTCAGCACTGCACTGCTGTGCCAAGTCCTCACAGCTTGTGCTCGGAGGACGAAGGCTGTGCGATCATCTTGCTGCTCGCGTTGGCGCTCACGACCGTCGTCATCCCCTAGAACGATCGTCTCGCTCGGTCGCGCGAGTTTGTAGCAGCAATAAGGTTTGTATGTGGCCGAATGAGTAGATTCGATTGCCGTCACAGCTTGGGTGAAGCGATCGAGAGCGATGAGGAGCTGGAGCCGGGTTTGTAGGGCCAGTTCGTCGTGGGGATCTAGTCGGAGCACTGTTCGCGCGGAGCGTGGCAAGGGCGACCGAGTCAACTCCAGGAACAGAGCCAGGTGTGGTGTGTACGATGAAAAGTGTGCCCGACTTACGCTTCTCACAGGTCTTGAGCGCGTTGGACAGTGCCGAGCTATCGAGTTGGTCGTGCAAAGTGCGATACAGGGCTGTCCGCCTCGAGGTGATGGGCTTACCGGCCTTAGTAGAAGCCATGCGAGCGATCTATGACCCGTAGCGCAAGACTCAGATCCAAATGAGCGGTTATGAGCGGCGGGGCGAAGCGGTCAAGGCGTCTAGAAGTAGAGAAGGCATTGGCGCCGGACGTCCGACCCGGTCACTGGCCACCGGCGGGGTCACCCAGCAGCAAAATGGCCACGCGCGCGAACCCGCTTAAGGATTCGCCCGAGATTACGCGCGCTTAACAGCGCTTAACGGTGCATAAGATGTGCATAAGGACGCATACGCGCGCGGCTGAATTGGGCGAACCTCATAATCCGCGCATAGCCAGCGCTGCGATGACTCGCCCTGCTTAAGGATCGCTTAACGCGCGCTTAACGTTTGACCTCGCTTACACTTCGCATACGTAACTGCGAAGCCTGTACTTGCACACGAGCGGGCGGATTGCTTTCTTGACCCCAACAAGTTTCTGTGCTAAAATCCCATCAAAAGGCGCTTCACTTGATTTTATTCAATGAGGCTAAGGAGCATATATTCAGGAAGTAGTTGGTCCATATAACACCGTAATTTCTACAAAAATGACTTTCCAGCAAAATCTATGAGTCCGCCACTGGAGGCCGTCGAGCAGGCCGCAATGTGCCCTGCAATGCTTCACGTAATAGGTTTATGGTGAAATGACGCCCAAGGTGACGAAAAACATGTTGATCCTGGGCGAGATTCACCACAAACTCCCCATTCCATTGATCCATCACATTCCGAAAATCCAGGTCGGGTGCCAATTCCGCATGGCCTAACAACGGCTGAACAAATGCGGGGCGCAATACGTCCTGAACACGGAAGATTTGTTGCACACACTGCCCATCACTTTTCAATCGCTTTTTCAGCACCGGCTGTAGGATTGCCAGATTTTGTTCACTGTTTGGGCAGATCATCGCGAGCTTGCATTCGCTCTTTTGACTCATGCATATGCCGGCGTAAGTTCCTCAACTGTTCAGCAATGTCCATTTCGAACTACCAATCATATCGTTACATTCTTGCTATGACGGATCAGGTTTGGTATGCCATGCAGGTCCTTACGCCGCCCCCATCGCTCCCCGAATCGTCCGACGCTGGCAGAAATGCGAATGTGGCGAAGCAAACCGTAGCGGTCTGGCACGAGTTCTCGGCCACTCACTATCAGGGTCCCGTCATGGCCATACTGCGTAGGCGTCGTAGAGAAGGCTCTGGGCCTTTTTACTCAGAAGCTATGCAGGTACGAGTCACCAATCGAGTGCAGAACAGCGTGGAAGTAGCACTCCTCGAGGAGTATCGAGGGCCCGGGGTTTCTAGGCGGGGAACCAGTGACGAGATGAGGATCACAGCCCAACGGGCTTGCGACTTTGAAGAGTCTCTCTTCACTTGACTGTAGTATATGAGTGTAACATAGGTTTATAATGACAACAGATCAGGGGCTGCGAAGATAAGACTGCCTAAACAGCCGCTTAAAACACGGTCTGTGGTTCGGATAAAGTCGCTTTAGGACCGCTTTACGCCGCATAAGAGGGCTTACGGACCGCTTTGCGTATGCAAACAAAGCGCGCCGTAAGTGCGCCGTAAGAGTCCCTTATCTAGGGTACACTTAAGCGACACTTAACGCGCGCGCGGCTTAACGAGTGGTTAAGGGCGCTTAAGAGCAGCTCTAGGCCGCTTAACGACTGCTTTACGAGGTTTCGCGCGCTTACGCGCGTTTGGCCATTTTGCTGATGCCAGGACCCCCGAAAGCCCAGCCAGAGGCGGCCCGCAAATTTGGACATTCTGGGGACCGAAAAATCGGCTAGGCAGCCCGCAGATTTGGACATTTTTGGCTCAAAATGGGTCGAGGCTCACCTCATTTTTGGACATTTTTCTGCCTCCGGTCGAATTTTGAAGCGCAGACCAGGGTAGCGGGAGGCTGGAGGCGCAGGGCATAGCCGGCCCAGCGGCGCGCTGTTTGCGTTTGGAGCGCGTTAGTGATGTGCATAAAATACAATCTGTCGTTCTTGACCGCTAGGCTAAAAGCAAGTCGTAACTAGAACTCGATAGTTCTAGCTACTTATGGGGCTGTTCCTGTAAGGCATCCCCTTACATTTGCGATCGTTTCTCGTTTTTTGATCGTCTCTCGCTCGGAACGCCGACTTGTCGAGCTACGTCTCCTCTTCTTCCTTTCGATCTGGAAGCTCTCTCGCCGAGAAATATCTTTCTTTTCCTAGTCGGTCGATAGATTCACAGGGTTCGCCGGCGCCGATTCTTGTCGGATTCTTTGGAACCGATCACCGAAATGGCACTCGAAGAGCTTCGGGCGTCAATTCAGGAGTCCAAGGCTCGCCTTGTGTCTCTGTAAAGCACCCAAGGGGGATTGGTGGGCATGATTGATTCTGATTCAGGGTCAATGAGTCCTACACTACTGGCCTAGCCAGTGTGCTCAACTGCATCTCCTCCGATTTTTCCAGAGATTTCTAGGTATTAGGATATAGCGCGCGGCTGTCAACCTTATTTTTTCGTGCATTCTTTTAGGTAGATGTAGATTATAGTGTCATTTAAATCCATCAAATGACAAATGAATAAACAAAGCTGAGATCCTATTCGAGTCCATTTCATTAGAAAAAAGGCTCGTTGGCGGTCGCGCTAGTTGGTGTGTTGGGAATGAGGGTTAGGAATGGCGCGTTCATTGGTAATCTGTTTAGAAGCGCTCGTCTGTTTAGTGAAGCCTGGCGATGCGCACCAACCGTTGTCTTCTCTCCACGGTTGGATTACACGCTCGTCAGTCTCTTATTTGGTAGCGTCTGTATTGCCGCAAGGCACAGATCCGCACGCAGAAAAGACGCAGCGCGTATCCAAGATGGCTACGACCTCGGTGGATTCCGGGTCCGCCACTCATCGCGGCCTTATGGGCGACCTGTATGGCAATGTCGACGCCACAAATTGGGGAACGGCCAAGGATCGACTCCAACGGGTGTTGGAGGGCGATGGCCGGTTCAAGCACGTCACGACCGAACTCAGCGTTGGCCCCGAGCCCGAACAGTCCGAGTTCACCCGTACGCTGGGTGGCTCCACTGTGGCCGACGTAGCCACGTTCCGTACACAACATCGGAACTACCGTCATGACGTCGACGACCTCGATCAAGCCTTGGCGCAGGCCCGCAACATCTTGTTCGTGTGCCTGGGGGAGGCCACGTTCGCGCGCATCGCAGACCAGCCAACGCACGAGCTGTGGGCGGCCCTCGATAAGGATCTCGGCGCCGCATCCCACGACTTCGCGCGGTCGGAGAAACTCGATGCTCTTTTCCAATACCAAGCCTACGTCGATGGAGACCCTCTCGACCCTTGGTTGTCGCGCTTCAACCGGCTGTTCGTCGATCTCAACGCCGCGCATGTTTCCCGCGACAAGGCCTACCAGCGCGCCAAGATCGACGGGGTCAAGTACACGCAAGCTGAGTTTGACAAGTGGGTTCCGCCGCCTGCGTTGTCGGAAGGCATCCGCATGGACCTCTTGAAGGCGAGGATGCCACGGCCTATTGTCACGGTTATCGACGCCCTCGGCCCTATCCCGTCGCTCAGTGATGTGGAGGGCGCGATTCGTCGCGCGGCGATGTCTCGCTCTTCCGGCACCGACGTCGCCGAAGCCCTCGCGGCGAAGACTCAGGGTCGTCGCAGGCGCCCCGCTCGTTCGTCAGGCAAACCGAAGTCCAGTTTTCTCTCGGCTTCGAAGGTACCGGGTCTCGTGGACAAGTGGCCGCACGGGGTTGCGCAGAACGGTCGCCTGAGGCTGGGCCCGTCGCAGTGTCGGAAATGCTACGAGCAGGGTCATCTTGGCGACGAATGTACCGTCCCCTCGACCGAACTGTCCCGTCGTCGGGTTGCCGTCTTAGCCAAGCACAACATCTCCATCGGTGCGGCCGACGCGATGGCGCTCGTGGCTGAGTACGGTCCCGACCCATCGGTTGACGACGACTCTTACGAGAACTATTTTGCCGAGGTCGCCCTTGACACCGAAGTCTCTGCGCTGTACTTGCACGACGGAGCGGGTGCGCGTAGTCGGCGCATTCAAGTCCAGCGCCATGGCTGTCGGCAAGGGCACCCTTCGCTTTGACGCCAATGGCGCGCCTCTCGAGCTCCGCGACGTCCTTCTCGTCCCGGGTCTGTCCGCCGAGCTCGTCTCTCTTGCCAGTCTCATGAAGGATGGGTACCAGCTGTCTGGGATTTGCGACGCCGCGGGCGCACACTCTGGTCTCACCGTCTCGGGTCCGGCTTCGAGTCTCACCTTCGCTCTCGATCGCAACCACTACGTTCTCCAGGCGAGTCCGGCCTCACCTCCTCTGGCGGATCACCACGCGCTGACAGCCACCTCCTTGCCTACAGATGTAGTGCTTTGGCATCAGCGTTTGGGTCATCTGTCCTGGGGTCGTTTGGTAGAACTTGCTAAGTCGGGCGACATTTCCCTCGACATCTCTGCTGTAACCCGGGATCAACTTCGTCTCCTTGATCAGTGCGATGCCTGCTGCTCCGGCAAGGCCGTGTCTGCCCCCAGTCGTGAGGCTGCCCACCACCCCGCCGACGCACCTTTCGCTCGGGTCTTCGCCGACGTGTGGGGGCCTTCCCCTGTCCCTGCTCTCTCCGGCGTCCGATATCTGTGCGGTGTCACGGATGAATACTCGCGTTTCCGCTGGGCTCGCGGCATTCGGCTCAAGAGCGAGGCTTTGTCCGTACTCAAGGGCTTCGTTGCGATGTCGAAAATCCAGTATGCTGGCCCGGGAGTGGCGACCTTGCGCACGGATAGGGGGGGTGAGTTCGTCAACAACGACCTCCGGGATTGGCTTGCTGAGCGGGGCATTTTTCACGAGCTATCCACGGCATACGAGCACGGTCAGATGGGCATACAGGAGCGGAGTTGGCGTACGATTTTCAACTCTGTTCGGGCGTGGCTTCATCGTTCGGGACTGCCGTCATCGCTATGGGAAGAGGCTGCGCAGGCGGCCATCTACGTTATCAACCTCCTCCTGTCGTCGCCTCTGCAGCAGCGTACCCCTGATGCCGTTCTTCACGCCGCTGCGAGTCCCGTTACGTCCACCCGTCGTCCCCGCATCGATCGTGTCAAAACCTGGGGCTGCGCCGCCCAGGTACCGTTCGCTCCCAAGCAACGTTCCAACAAGTTGGCTCCGCGTTCGCGCCTGTGCTACTTTGTCGGGTACTCTTTGCGCTCTAAGGCCTGGCGCTTCTACGACCCGGTTGGCAACAAGGTCTTCGAGTCATCTCAGGCCAAGTTCTTTGAAGATCGCTTCTTCCCCGCCGCGGCAAACCCTGTACCTACTGTTGTTGCGCCCGCCGTTCTGTCCTATCCGTCCGTCCCGCGCAGAGTTCCTCCGCCCGACCTTCCCCCTGACGACGACGATACTGTCAATCCTGCGGGCGTCGCACCCGCCGTCGCGGCCGCTCCCGCTGTTGCCCCCGCCGTTGCTGTCCCGCCCACGGCTGGTCCGGTCGACGTTGTGGCCCCACCTGTCCCGCCCTCCCTCGTGTTCTCCAATCCGGGTCCGGCGAACGCCTCTCCTGTAGGTGATCGTTCCACTCGTGCTCGTCGCCCCCCTGACTACCTGGGTTTCGCCCGCGCGGCTCACGACTTGGAGTTCGCCGCGCACGCCTCCGTCTCGATCGAGGACTTTGACGAGGACGATCCCGACGTCCAGCTGTACTCGTACGAGGAAGCGACTGCCTTTCTTGCCAAAGTCGACAAGGACGACACCCCTTCCATTCGCGCGGCACTCGCTGGTCCGTTCCGCGACTACTGGCTGGCGGCCATGGCGACCGAGGAGGGCGCACTGGCGGCGAAGCAAACATTTTCCAAGCCGCTTCGTCCTCCTCGCGGGGCTATCATAATCGGCAGTATGTGGGTCCTCATGGTGAAGCGTGACGCCAAGGGCAAAATCGTAAAGTACAAAGCTTGCCTCGTTGCGCGTGGGGACATGCAGAGGCGTCGGGGTGAGCAAATTGACTCGTTCTCGCCTACTGGCCGCGCCGCCTCCCATTGCCTGCTGCTCGCCCTTGCCGTTGAGAACGAGTGGGAGACCCGGCAATTCGACGTCTCGTCGGCATACCTCAACGGCAATCTCGGTGGGACGGAGATCTACATGCGTCTGCCCAGTGGGCAAGTCGTGCGCCTTCAGCGCGCGCTGTACGGACTCGTCCAGGCGGGTAGGGAGTGGTACAAGGTCTTCACCGAGTGGATTTTGTCGATTGGCTTCACGCGTACCGACAGCAATCATGCCGTCTTCATTCGCAGGGAAGGGGATAAGCGCTGTTTCCTTTCCATTCATGTCGACAACGGACTGCTCACGGGTGACGGCGACCTCGACGGCGTTCTCACTCAGCTCAAGGCGCGTTTTGAGGCCCGCAGCACGGACGAGGCGTCTTTCTTCCTGGGTCAGAGTATAACCCGTGAGGGCAAAACGGGCGCGGCCATCGTTACTCAATCTCATTTTGTGGATGCGATTCTCGAGGAATACAACATGGCCAACGCCTCCCCGCGTCCCACCCCGCTTGCGGCACCGTCGACGCTGAGGAACCGTGTGAGCTCTGATTTCGACCCCGCTTCCATACCGTACCGTGCCATTGTCGGCAAACTTCTGTATCTGTCCGGCACTACTCGGCCCGACATCGCTTTCGCCGTGTCCAAGGCTGCTCGTTTCTGTAACAACTTCGAGGCGGAACATTGGGAGGCGCTCAAGCACATTCTCCGGTACCTCGTCGGCACTCGATACCAGAAAACCCATCAGCCGATGTCGGCCATTTTGGAGGGTTTTGTCGACGCGGACCATGGTGCCGACCCTGTGACCCGCCGCAGCGTCTCGGGTTACGTCTTCACGTGCGCTGGCGGGGCAATCTCCTGGATCGCCAAACATCAGACTCTTGTCACTCTGTCGAGCACCGAGGCCGAATATGTGGCCATGTCGTACGCCGCTCGTGAGGGGATCTGGTTGCGTCGGCTGCTGGCCGATCTTGGTTTTGAGCAGACATCGCCGACTCGTCTGAGGGGTGACAACCAATCGGCTATCACTCTGGCCAAACACCCAGCTTTCCATGCTCGCACCAAACACATCGGGATCCATTTCCACTTCATCCGAGATCACATTGCGGAGGGCACAATCGAGATGGTCTGGGTGCCCACAGGCACCATGGCTGCGGACGTCCTCACCAAAGGGCTCGGAACTCAGAAGCACTATCCGTTTGTACACGCGATGGGGCTTATCGATTCATCGCGTGAAGGGGCGAGTTGGTGTGTTGGGAATGAGGGTTAGGAATGGCGCGTTCATTGGTAATCTGTTTAGTGAAGCCTGGCGATGCGCACCAACCGTTGTCTTCTCTCCACGGTTGGATTACACGCTCGTCAGTCTCTTATTGCGCTGGCGGCGCGCTTGGTGCTTGGTGCGCGCGCGCGGCGGGAATGCAGTCTGCGCGTAGCGCAGAAAGATTTCTGAGCATTGTACAGCTTGTAGAGTAGTTTTGAGAAATTATTCAACACTAGGCCGCCCTCATATTTGCACATTTTCAGTCAGAATCCGGGAAAAATTCTGGACATTTTGCCTCGAAAAAGGCCGTTTTTAGAGGGCCGCCTATGGCTGGGCTTTCGGGGGTCCTGGGTCACCAGGGGTCACCACGTCACCGGGCTGGGTGCGAAATTGTGGAGGCTAATGAGAGAATTCGCGAACGTCTAGTACAAGTGGCCCTGGTGGCGCGAGGCTAGTGTTTGCTGTATCAAGCCTGATTAGATTTCACATATTCGATTATCTACTGCGATGGGGTTTGACCTGGTCTGAGCGTCGCACTGCGCCGCACGTCACGCGTCCTCACGCGTCACGCACGTCTACGCACGTTAGGTCGCGCGGGTCCACTTCTCAGTTTCGCTCGTATTCGCGCAGCTGAAACGGGAAATGAGGTGGACACCAGTCTCGGGTCGAGCCGTCTCGTCATGTGTTGTGGTTGTGGTCGCGTTCCTATTCGTCAGCGTGGTCCATGCTCACACGATCGATGTTGGAGCGGCTGTCAAGGTCAGTCAAGAGCGGGCAACACAGGCGCCGTCGGGGGGGGGGTCGTCCGCCACCGTACTGCCCCGGGGATGAACAGCCAGTCTGTCCACGGCCGTACCGGACACTCAACACCGTCTGGATGTTCGTCTTCGCGCAGGAATGCTTTTTCGAGGATTTGCACACCGAGGACAAGGTACGTCTCCGTTTTCTTCGCCCCATCCAGCTCCTTCCCTGGCCCGTGAAGCGCTCAGTGCTCGGACCGATTCTGCGACCCCCGCGTGACGTGGTCCTTGCCCGTCCGATCGCGCTGGATGGCTCATCGAAATCTCTATAACAAGCGATGCACCGACCTCAGGGATTCGGAAGCTGAGGTCGTCCGAAACCTTCTTTCCTCCGCTGCTGCGGCGTTTGCAGATGACAGTGACCTACCAAGTCGCCGGTGGAGGTCACCTGGACATCGACTTTTGGCTCTCGGGCCCAGGTGACCGCGTTATGAACGAGCAACGCAAACGCGACACGGGCACCTATTCGTTCACCGCCGAGGTTGACGGACGCTACACTTATTGCTTCTCCAACGAGATGAGCACCGTCACGGGCAAGACAATTAGGTCCGTTTTACGCCTCGGATCGCCGCGGGCCATAAACGGAACCGTGGAGCTGATGTGGCTACGGTACCCTGCAGTTTCAACGTCCACGGCGTCATGTATGTCGAGGACGACGGTGAGTGGCTGGCTCCATTTCGAGGACTAGTGTTACGGAAAAGCACTGAGGACCCAAGTGATGTATTTCATTCACCTCCCCCGCCAGGCCACACCGCCCCTATCGAAAAAGAGATCC
This sequence comes from Microbotryum silenes-acaulis, assembly GCA_003665825.1. Taxonomy (NCBI): domain Eukaryota; kingdom Fungi; phylum Basidiomycota; class Microbotryomycetes; order Microbotryales; family Microbotryaceae; genus Microbotryum; species Microbotryum silenes-acaulis. The sequence goes on from QPFY01000015.1 coordinate 786,223, forward strand.
GGACTTTAAGTCAAGCATTGGAAGCGGTCAAGGACGAACAAGAATACATTGTTGTCAGGGAACGCATCCATCGGGATAGTCAGTCCGCTTGGGATTGGTACGACCTTGATCTTCAGAGCTTCGGTGCTGAGTGGTTGAACGCGGGGTTTTCCTTTCTTTGTTGGAACGTGCAGCTGCCGAAAGCACCAACAGCCGCGTCAAGTATTGGAGCATTGTGCAGACCCTGATGCTCATCTCCGTATGCGCGTTCCAGGTCTTCTATCTCAAACGGTACGTCCCGCAACAACTGCTTTTGCCGGGCAGGTGGATGGCGGGAAGGATTGACTTTTTAACGTCGTCTCTCCCTGACAGGTTTTTCGAGGTCAAGCGCGCTGTGGTGAGTTGGAATCCGGTGGTTCCCAAGCAGGTCATTCAGTACTGATATGGACTGATCGTATTTGTCTCTACCGAACTGTAGTAGTAATAAGGTTCCGACCCCCTGCAATAGTAGTGACGAAACAAGCGCTTACGAAGACAGCAGCCACAAGGGCTCAGAATCCAAACAGCTTCTTCTTCTTCTTCTTCTCCTTTTCTCCAACCTCGGCCGCGACATTTGAGGAGCCCTGGGGTTTGTTGGCCCTCGGGGTTACAGTAGTCGGGTCCGAGGTATGCATCGCCGACGACGTTGTCGAGACTGACCGAATCAACGAGGGCGACGGGATCGAGGTAATATGCGCGGGCGAGTACGCATGGGGCGACAAATTGGATGAATGCGACGAGGGAGCATACTCGAGGGGAGAGAGCTTTCGAGGATCTCGTGAAGAAGTGGACGACGAATACGAGTTGGGGGGCGGGGGCATATGGTTACCGGGAGGAGGACCCCCTTCTTGCGAAGGAGGATGGGAATGGGAGTGGGCATGGGTTTCCGAGCCGTAGCGAGTTTGACCTGATGTAGGGGCAAGTGAATGAGGGTGAGACCTGTCATTCGTTTGGTGCGAATGCGACGCCAGGATCGAGGTTTTGCTTCCTTTCCGGGATGCCGAGAGTGCAGCGGGCGGTATTGGGGATGCGTCGCTCCCCGGAGGGCCGCGCTCGAGATTGGAGAGGTCCGAGACGAATTGCTCGGGTGTGATGGTGCTTGTAGAACCTATGAATGGTTGGGAGCGAGGGAAGTGCAATCAGACGCGATCTGTAACCGATGTAGACGTCATTTGCCTGCCTACCAATGATGATGTCTTTGTTGGCGGATTCGGACAATTTGTAGCTGTTCGAAGGCGCGGTCAGTTGTTTGCGTAAGTTATCGCTGGGACAAGACGTGAAGGGAAGCGGTGACTGGACATACACAGCTCGGACCTCGGAAAAGGTCATACCTCCCGCGACAAAGACAACCACTCGTTGACGGAGTTCTGCGATCGTCCGTCGCCCCCGCGTGGCCGTCCACTGAGGCCTTGCGCTCCGTAGTGAGCCAGCTTGAGTCGGCGCAACAGATGCTGCCCGTGACGATGACGAGCCGCCACTCGGAGGTGCATCCCGCACATATGGGAACGTTGTTTGATCGAGGGAGCCTGCAATGTGCTCTTCAAGCATGTACTTGAGCGCAGGCTGAAATCGTGAAATGTCGTACGAGTCCTCTTCGGGCCGTTGTTTGAACAGAGCCTTGCGCTTTTTGCCGGAGTCTTTCGAGACGTTGATCCCCATTTGCGACAAATTGTCGACAGCGTCCATTTCGTGCAGTGCCAAGCGTGCGTGCTGGTAGAGTCGCCTCCTGTCGCCTTCCGGCACGCCGTCACGGTGCATGATGTACAGGGCAATGATCCGGAGTTTGTCAGTCGAGCTGCGATGTGCTCGTCCGCTCATGTCAGCTCTCGTGACAATGCGTCTATACCCTATTTTGCGTAGAGCCCAGGGCTCAGATCTTACCTTACTGATCTATCATCAAGCAGCGGAACCATCTCCTCCACTAAGGTCTTAGGTATCTTTCCTTCTGGTGTGACACCTGTGGCGCAGCACTTTGCGACAAGGGATCAAAATAAGTGGGCGGTACGGTCGGGATCGCCGAAGCCCAGTACCGACATACCTGCTCCACAAACGCGGCCGAGGGCAACTTCTTCTTTTCGAACAGGTGCATGCACTTCTCCGCCATTGTCAGATGCAGCGAAAGCTGAACGCATGATTGGCATAGAGTGAGATGACTTTGCACGTGCACGTTGATAGGGTACTGGCGACCCAGAACCCACCTTTTCTTTAGCTTCTCGCAGCTGGGGAAGACTTGCGAGCATGTCCTTCATGTCATTCAAGCTCGTTCCTCCACTCTGACCAAACTTGCCATCGTGCTCCCCTGCATACGCTTTAAAGTCGGCGATAAGCTTGTCCAGCGCATCTTTCATGTGCATATGTCGCACTTCCGTCCACACGCTGTCCTCCTCGGTGAGAATGGCTTCCTTGTCCTCGACGTCGTTCGCAGCATTGCGAAATGTGTACCTGCGACGATTGGTGACTCGTGTGGGTTACGCCAATATTCCTGGCCACTTCGTCAACTTGAGCTCACCTATACGTGCGACCATCTTCGATGTCGAGCAGGTCGTTGCACATGGCTTGGTACGTAAACTCATGAACGAATGGCGCATACAGATCCATCGACCGGTCGGTGATGAGCAGAACTCCGCGAGGCCGTGGGGGATCAGATATCGGCTGTGGATCGATGCAGCATCGCAAGTTCGTCAGGCCGCGGGGGGATAGAAGGCGGACAGCCCGTCAATCACTAACCGGGAAATCGCTGTTGTCCCGAGCATACGCGTCGATCTCGGCCTGCACTCGCTCGGCCAACCGCTTGCACATGGGTTCCCCAGCGGCAGCAGCAGGCCCGAGCAGACCATGAAATGAGGAAGGCGGGCTGTAGTATCGAATCACGGGATATTCACCCAGTGTCGCCAGAGCATTGACGAGCTGAGGAAGCGAGTAATTCGAGCCAAAGTTCAAAAATGAGTATTTTCCGTGCGACACTCGATGGAGGCCGCACATGACTGACGGTGTGACTCATGCGAGAGATCTCATAGTTCCACCGAGCGACACTGTCGTCGACTTTTGGTCCCGGGGGTGAGAAAAGGCTCAGGAAGGCGTGCGGCGACTTGAGACTGAAGACCCGAGATTCGAGCGCTGATGGAGACAGAGGGGTTAGGAAAGACGCTCTTGGATCTGCTTCGCACTCAGGACGCACCGTGGAGGTTGAGGTATAGCTCTTTGAGGGCCAGAAGATAGGTGTGGGGAAGCTCAGACGTCAATCTACCGACAAGTTGGTCGTCGATGCCTGCCGGAGATGTTCGCGCCGGTAAGAGGCAGGTTGGACTCCGATCGCTTTTGCTCGTCGAGAGTAGAGTCGGCAACACAAGACGGACTGACCCTCTAAAAATTGAAGGTAGGCCGAAGCGTACCGGGGAGGCTCTGCCTGTGCGCTCGAATGCGCCGGCTCGCGTTTCTTGGAGGAACGCTGCGCAGAGTTGGAGTTGGGCGACGAGTGGGGAGCAAAGTCGCGCAAAATCAGGTCCACGTTTTGTGCGGTCGGCATGACGAGGTAGATAGCCGCCAGACGGGGCTGCGGCGAACGGGGCGCGGTGATGACATCGACCTCTGTGCAAAAGCCGAGCCGAACACCGGTACGAGGGTGAGCAGGGTTCCAGTGGAGCTATGTCATTTCCAGAATGCGCTGGGCGAGTTGAAGCCAGTGCCGAGTGAGATAGATGTTGTGATGATAGATGTCGCGTACTGCCTGTCACCCGGAGACGCGGGAGTCTGGCTTGAGCGTGAGCCCCACTCCCCACGTCCCAAGTCCCGCTGTCCCAACCCCCCTGGTGCCGTGGTGGTGGCCCACGTCGCACCGGTCGACGGCATGTGCGCTTACGTTGAACACCTTCCTCGAGGATGTCGTAGGTCGACAGCACTGAATTGAGCATCGGGCGCGTATACTCGTCGACGATGAGGACTTTCCACCGCGACGGTACCGACCGCAGCATCTCGAGATAGCCTGCATTCTCGATTCCAGGAGGTGGGAACTGTCAGTCCATCGGCCAATGAACCGCCTGCGTCGCTCCGTGAACCTCGCCTGGGCAGCACGGCCCAGGGGCCAGAAATAACTCACGTTGACGCAGCAATTCGAGTAGCATTGTTGACGGGTGCCCGCACAGCGAACTGTTGAGGCGGCGGGGCGGTGGGGGGAGGGGGTTCGCTGGCCTGGGTACAAAAGCATGCCAGCGTGGCAACTGCCTGCAGCTGCCTGCGCCTGCCTGCGCCTGCCTGCGCCTGCCTGCAGCTGCCTGCGCCTGCCTGCGCCTGCCTGCGCCTGCCTGCGCCTGCCTGCGCCTGCCTGCGCCTGCCTGCGCCGCCTGCGCCCTGCCTGCGCTGCAGTGCCGGCTACGCCTGGCATCGTCGGGCCTGTGAGACAGGTCGGTGCGCGCTGCTCTGCGCTGCTGCCAGGCCCTGGTATGGTCAAGCCAGGTGGAGCCAGGTCAAGCCCTCAGGGCCTCACGCGCGAAGGGACGGCCCGACCCACACTCCCGCTCTAACATCGACGACGTTCGATCCACAATCGAACACCGACCCACCACCCACCTCCCCCTCCTGCAGCGACTGTTCTTTGGTCGACTCGGAGCCTCTGTTACAGACGAGCACGCCCCCAGCTCGCTCATTGTTCTGGTACTCGATCCCGATCGACGCCTGGATCCCCAAGTCTCCCATTCAAACCAAAAAGTGTCGTCGTCGACCGCACGACAAAAATGTGAGCGCATACACGCGGGGGACCTTCCCCTGCGGTCTGCTGGCGATTGGAGTTAGGCCATCTCATCTAAGGCGGGCGCTGACCGAGATCCAACCCTCTTACACACCTTGGTTCTACGTTCCATCCGAACGTACCGCCTACGCCACATTGTCCTTGTCCGACGCCCTCGCCTGACGGCCACCGTTACCCGCGCCGCGCCCATCGTTGACTCCCGTCTTCCCGCTTCCCGTCCTTGTCGTCGTTGCCTCCTTCGCACGCCGCCGATTTCGATCGACCACCGCCTCCCGCTTCCTCGGACCGTGTTCGCCCCACCGCCCTACCCGTCATCGCTACAACTGCCACTTTCCTGGTCATTGCGTCTCGTTGTCTTGACCTGGGCCTGCGTTTCTCAAACCGATTAGACAAGTCACCTCGCCCGCAGAGACTCGCGATCTCACCCGGCCGCGCCAGCTCGCTTCATCAATGAGCAGGACTCCCTCGGCTGCACCCTCGTTAAGCACCGCTCCAGGCTCGACTGCAAGCGGCCCCTCGGCTGCAAGTGACAAGAAGCCCTCTGGTATCAAGGCCAACGCTTACGCCGTGTCCGACATTCCAGCCTTCCGTGCGCCGATCGCCGGCATCAATTATGCACAGGCAGCATCCAAGTCCAAGCCCTCGCCCCCGACTCTGCAGGGCAAGGATGTACCCGTGAGCGGCACTTTTGGAGGTGCTTCGCCCTTGATTCCTGCTGCAACAGCCATGGCCAACGCCGCGGCGACAGGTGCTAGCGCTGCCGTCTCATTGGCCCCTGCAGGTGGCCATATGAGGAACCAGAGCGTCAAGGTCGACGCGATCAACGTTCCCGCATCTCGAGTGAATGCGATCAGGACCGGTGCTGCTGATGGTACGTGTACTCCACCTAGGTTGCTTGAATTGGACATGGGCTCTTGGCCACTTCTCTTATAGAAACAATATTTGACAGGGGCTGACCACTCATTTCTTCCCCCCCCCCCCCCGGCAGCGATTGCATTCGGCAACGTCAACGACCGAAACGCCGTGCTGTCGTCATCACCTGCGGCACCCCCTCCGGCTTCGAATGGCAACCCGAAGACGTTCGGAACCGTCCCCGCGGGATCTTCTCCTGTCGCAGCTGCTAAAGCGCCCATCAACCTGCATTCGTTCTTCACTGGAAGCGGGGCTGCCGTCTCGCCTGCCCCCGCATCCTCGCCGGCCCCGAGTGGCAATGATCGCCGACCGAGCCTGGGCTACGATGCATCGCGTCCCCCGCAAATCTCGAGTCCCTCCACAACATCCCAGCATCTTTCTCAACTCTCGAGCGCATCGGCCTCCTTTGCCCCGAGGCAACAGGCACCTCCGTTCATCCCCGGGCAGCAGCAGCAGCACTCGGCTCGCCTCTCTCAAGGCAGTTTCCCTTCGCCATCGCTCCAATTCGCGCACCTGCCCGCATCCTCCTCATTCGTCCAACCCGGTTACGGGCCCAAGTCGCCTGCTATGCAGTCCGCAAATGTCGGCCAGTACAGCCCTGGGCCGAGCGGGGGCGCCTCAGCTCAGCGAAACGGATCTTTCACCGGTGCCTCGATCGTCGCAGGCAGGCCCAATGTTCCTGGCAACCGCTCTTTCGGCAACGCCGGCCCGACAAGCCCTCGCATGCAGAGCTCGAGCCTGCCTTCTCAGCAGGCACCTTATGGCCAACAGCCTAGTTGGCAGCAACCTGTGGGTTCTCACGCACTTCTCTACTTGCCTGGTGCCCGTGTTCGGTGCAGATGTTGACGTAACGTACTTTCCTGCTCTGCAGCCGTATGGACAGCAACAATATGGTTATTACGGCATGCAGTTCCCGCCACAGAACGCCTATGCGCCGTCACAGCAAGGTGGACCGAACGTATCATCTTCCCTTGCTCCTAATGGATCCTCGACCCCTGCCAACATACGGTCACCCGCGCCAGCAGCTACGGCAACTCCCGGGTTGGCTCCGTCCCCCTCGCCGTCTCATTCCCACTCTACGACGCCCACGACGCCACAGTACTCGGCTTACTCTTCGCCGCAACCTCCTGCCGCCCTTCCATCCCACCACCCCTCGTTCCATCCCACTCACGCGAGCGCCAGCGGCACACCCCTTCGCACCTTGTCGAGTGCTGCTCACGCGCCCGAGTTTAAACCGAATGCCGATGCCGCTGTCTGGACCCCGCGCAAGAGTGCAGCAATCCAGATCCGAGATCCCAAGAAAGAGGCAGCGGCGGCCGCGGCCGCTGCGACGGCGCCAAAGGCCACCGAGGCTGCAGGTGCGAAGGCTGATAAATCCGAAGCGTCTGCGTCAGCGACGACATCACTGCCGGCGCCTAGACCTGCGAAGGATGTGACAACACCGGTGGAAGAGATAGCAAAGAACGAGGTCAAGATCTCGTCTACTGCCGAGGATAGACCCGAAACGAAGCTCGAAGTCGCAGAAGTCGCCAGTGTCAAGGACGAGCCGAAGACGGAACCCGCCTCCGCCATTACCAAGCCCGAGGTTGCAGTTGCCGTACCAACGGTGAAGATCGACGAGAAGAAGGACGAGTCCGTGACCGAGGTTGAGACTAAGTCCGCGATCGCCGTTGATGGGAAGGAGGTGATGCCAGAAGCCGAGGCCCTAGCCCAGGTAGCCGAGGCGAAGTCTGGCGATGCCAAGAAGAACAACGCTGCTGCCGCGGTTTCTACCGCCTCTTCGCCTGCGTCGGCATCACAGTCGGCTCCCGTTCGGGATGAGAGGGCTTCGGCAAGCCAGGACTTCGGTGGCGCCCTGGCCAAAGCACGCTTCGCCGAGCAAGTCCAGCTTGGCGATGCAACTCCCGCCTCTGGCGCTCCCGCTCCGTCCGCTAACGGTGCCGTCGATGCTGTCGACGAATTGCTGGCCGCAGGTGCCTCCACAGCGGCATTGTCCGAGGCGCGCAAGATCGACGATCTCGCTTCGGTTTCATATCCTGAAGACATCCACTCGCCCAAGGCCGAGCTCAACGCCAACGCTGAATCGGGTCGCTACCGATACGATCGCGAGTTCCTCCTGCAGTTCATGAACGTATGCACGGAAAAGCCTGAGGCGTTGCCGAATCTTGAAACGATCGGGATGATAGATGCGGGCGCCGAAGCCGGTTCGAGTCGAGGCAATTTCGGAGCTGGCAACCGACGAGCGGCTATGGGCCCCCCCGCAGTGCCCGGGCGTGGCGCAGGACCGGCAGGCGGATTTGGCACACGGAGTGCGAGTGTTGGAGGCGTCGGCGCTGGGTTTGGGTCGATGGGCAGTTTTGGCCAGGCACCCCTCGGTACAAGCGAAGCTCGCTTCGCGCAGTCGTCGATGCGAGCTGCTAGTGGGGCTTTTGGCGGCGGGCGAGCAGGCAACATGTCTCGCACGACAAGTCAAAGTGGTCTTCTCGGTGGTGCTTTTGTCCCGGCGGCGCCGTCCCAGACTGGCCGAATCCGCAGCGAACGAGGCAAGCGCCGCGAAGAGCCCGGACGTGCTGGAGGTGACCGTGGACACGGCGGAGGTGGAAAGCACACGGCTGGTGACGGCTTCGAGAACGCAACGCTTGCGCCGCGAAGTGAGACTGGCTGGGTACCCACTGTTATTGGAGGCGCTCCCACGCTCGACGCCAACTCGCCCGAACTGGTGCAGCGCAAGGTCAAGGCCTTGCTCAATAAACTTACGCTGGAGCGTTTCGAGTCGATCTCCAATCAGATTCTCGAATGGGCGGACAAGAGTATCACCGAAACCGACGGCCGCATCCTCCGACAGGTTATCGCGCTCATCTTTGAAAAGGCGACCGACGAGGCGAACTGGTCCGAGATGTACGCCCGGCTGTGTCGCAAATTGATGGAGACGGTCTCGATGAGCATCAAGGACGAGTCGGTCAAGAGTGCCGATGGCTCCTTTGTTGTCGGCGGCGCCTTGTTCCGCAAATATTTGCTCAACCGGTGCCAGGAGGATTACGAATCGGGATGGAAGCTGAAGGAGACAGCAGCGGCAGCGGCGGCTGGCAAGGCGGCTGATGACAACGCCAAGAAAGATCTGAATGAGCAAGCCGAGAAAGAAGCCAAGGAAAAGGGAGAATCCGAGCCCTCGAAAGAGGCTGAGCTGCTTTCCGAGGAATACTATGCCGCGGCGAAGGCGAAGCGACGAGGACTCGGTCTCGTCCGATTCATCGGCGAGTTGTATCGATTGCAGATGTTGACGGAACGCATCATGCACGAGTGCATCAAAAAACTTCTGGCCAACACGGACAACCCAGACGAGGAGGATGTCGAGTCGCTGTGCCGATTGCTGACGACCGTCGGTAAGCACCTCGACAATGCGAAGGCGAAGCAACACATGGACATCTACTTTCAGAGGATGCACACGATTGCCAACAACCCAAAGACACCGTCGCGCATGCGCTTCATGATCCTCGACGTCGCTGATCTGCGATCGAATCACTGGCAACCCCGCCACGACTCCGCCGGCCCCAAGCTCATCTCCGAAATTCACTCCGATGCACAACGGGCCGCCGAGGAGTCGAGCCGAAGAGTGGCAAGCTCAGGCGGCAAGGGTCTCCCCCGGCTCAACGATCAGTTGTCGCGACCCAACTCACGGCGGGGGCAAGGCCGTGATGGCATCAGTGCTCCCGCAGCGGACGGTTGGAGCCAACCCGTTCCTCAACGGCCTGCCAAGGCTGGCGATCTCAGTGCTTTCGGCAAGACTCGAGAGAATGTCGCTCCGTTCACGTTTGGCCCTACTGGTGCCTTTGCCGCCAAGGCCAACAAGGCCAAAGAAGCTGCGCGTCCTGCCACACCGAGCAATCCTTTCGCTCTGCTCAGCGGTGGGGGTTCAGATTCTGCTGCCGAAGCCTCTACCAGTCAACGACCCAAGCTCAATTTGGCGCCAAGGACGAAGCCTTTGGAAGGAGAGTTGTCTGCACAAGCCGACGGGACTCAGAGCGAGGACCTTGCCGTAGACGGGGATGAGCATGCCGAAGAGAAGGATGAAGACGAAGATGATGGTGCCATCGATCCTAACGCTATCAGCATGTCCCGGGCAGAAGCGGAGCGACGGTCAGGCAACAGTGTCAAGGAGGTCAGTTTTTTTTGTGGTTCTGGCTTCTGCGGACACGACCTTGCGTGTTGACCCCCTACTTGCCTCGTGTCCGGTCACAGTTCTTCTCGGTCAAAAATATTGCAGAAGGGACAGCATCGGTCGAAGCCTTGCCATCAGAGTACCGAGGCATCCTCATCGCTGCCTTGGCCGACGCCGCCGTCGACAAGAAAGCCGATGATGTCAACATTACCCGCCAGCTCTTTTCGGATGTTTCGACCAAAAACATCGTGCGACATCAAGTCATGCTCGACTCGCTTCAGACACTCGTCACAGGTCTTATTGACCTATCGGTCGATGTCCCCAACATTTATACCTTTGCCGTGAGTATGAATGCAGCACGAATGGTGAACAGGTGCCCTCATCCGAGGTTTCAAGTAGCTGATTCCCTTTCCTCTTGTTCTTGGGTGAATTACGCTCTTCACAGGCATCGTTGCTCATGGGCGCACAAGCAACACGGGAAGAGGTCGAGACCATGGCACAGAGCATGATTTCAGAAGAGGACGATGACGAGGAAGAGTTGGAGCGTGGGCGACAACAACTGTATGCCGCTTTCGAGAAAGCTTCAGGTGTCTAAGCCAGGAGGACGACCGTCTGCCACCTCTTTCGTAGATTACAGCTTTCAACTTCCCTCGCTTTACATAATTCAGTCTTGAGTTCACACTCTAGGTGGACCTTTGATGGGTACAGCGCTCGATCGAGGCGATTGAGCACGAGCTTGGCTATTCAGATCACTGGGAGTCTGTATCAACAAAGAAGTGGCAGCGATAGTGCTTGAGCTCCTCGATGCTGTCTCGGATATCGGACATCGCTCTGAAACAACAGCAAATAATTTAACTAGGCGTTCGATCACAACCAGGGGACAACAGTCGTTGAAAGTGGGCGGATCTCGAGGGAGTGAAGACGGACTCACCTGTGCTGTGAATCAGACTTCTCCTTGGGCGGTTTAGGCGCCGACGGGTACCATTGTGCAACGAGAATTTTGAGCGAGCTGACGTCGACGATGCGATAATGCAGCGTGGATGACAGGGACGGAAGGTCCTTTCTGATAAAACCCCTAGTTTGCGTCAGAATGCAAAGCGTGGCTCAGCCTGGAGCATGATTCCATGATCAGTTTGGCCAAAACTCGAATGACGAACAAGTCCACATGGACCGAATTTCCTGCGATCACAGCCGGGGCATCAAAGTGCCGGGTCACGTAGGCCCTGCACGCAGCGTCGACGTCCTTGATCGAATGGGGCGAGTCGAGGCAAGCTTTCGTCAAGCCCGTCTTTCCATGCTGCTTGATGCACCTGCATTTGATGCTCGTAACCTTACATCAGTACCGGTGCCACTTAACACCGATGGCGACCGCTTCGTCACGTGATGCAAGGCGCACAGCTCTGACTTCACGGGCGACTGACCAATCGACCATCGAGTCTAGTACGTGGCTGTGGGAGAAGAAGATCAGGACGCAGGCACGGCGCGGAACCCATTCTTAGGGTTCGCGAAGATGCTTGTACGCATGCGCACCGCTCGGTCCGGACGATCATCTCGAGGCCTTCATCAAGTGGCCGCAGGTCGCTGTCGGTAGCGATCATGGCGATCTACAATGGGCGAGTACTGGACGAATTTAGGCATGTGTCATGTCTGTGCCGGCTGAGTGCAGTCCTGCGGAGCTCACCTCTAGTATCCGGTCAGGTTGGAATGTTTCGCCTTGGCCGAGCGTCGGCGGTGGGAGGTAAGGGTTGAGCCCTGTCATCTCGCAATCTGATCCATAGAGTGGTGGTGAACGAGCAGAGTCAGTCGCACATCCTCGGTACTCTAGAGTCGTATGTTGTCCATCTATCGGCATCCCTGCGCCTGCGGTGGACCACATTTGATTACCTGCAGGACTGAGATGGACCACTGACCGATCCATAACAAACGACCTTGGCAGGGGCCTGAAGGGGACATGAGGACCTCGAAGTTGTCCTGGGTCAAAACTCCACGACTCTAGGCCGCTGCCAGTGATGCTTGATGTAAGCGGTGTAGTGTTTAGGATAACGACGCCGATGACCGCGCTTTCTTGCGCGGTGGCGCCTGATCCAGGTCATGCAGGGTCATGCAGGCTAGTGCAGGCTCATGCGGCCCCGGCCACTGTGGCGCGCCAGATGGGTACATTCCAGCGGCGGCCTTTAGGCCAGCTTCGTTATACGATGACGGGATTGGAGCCCCGAAAAGATCCCAAGCAGCTTTGTGCTTTGAATAGAGCCCTGAAAACGACAGGACAAGTCGTGCTTGGCCCAGGCACAGATTCGGATTCGAACCGTTTGGGGTTGCGCAAAACTCGCTCTAAAAGGTCATCTGGCCGCACAAAATGTTTTTCTTGCAACATTTGTCAAAAAAATAAAATGGTACTCATGATGATGATTGTGGGGGGTGGGTTCCAACGTTCCGACGGTTGTCGACGGGTTGCCGCGGGAAACGTCGACTCAGTCCGCCCCCGTTAAAGGTTCAATCTTGTACCTGGACATCTCGACGCCCTTGTTCTCATATCTGTGTCGCGCTAAAATCTTTTAGACACAGAAAGCTCCACGAAGGCCCATCGATGTTGCTCACCCGCATTTGGCGTAGAATGCTGAATCGCTCGAGAATGTAGGAGTATCAGCTCGGAGAGAAAGACGTTTCCGGGTTCAACAGAAAGGGTTTCTTTTGCGCCTTACCTACGTTTTTGGGATCACAGTCGAGGATGGACTGTGGTCAAAAGTTCGGACACCTACTTGTCAGAACGCGTTGCTGCCACTCGAAGCTGCCTAGCAGCGTGTGAAGCGACTTGAAGCAGGATGCGTCAAATCTTGGCTGACTGACTTTGTAGCAGCCGAGCTCCTCGCTCAGGGTTGACAAGGCAGAGATGAGAGTCTTGCCTAGGCCTTTTCCCTGCTGTGATGGCGAGACTGAAATGTCCTCAATGTGCCCGACCATGCCCGCGCTGCGCAAGAATTTGCGTTCGACAACCAGAGTCCCCGTCGCGACAAGCCGGTCCGCTGCGGTGTCGACGATCACGAGCGGGTAGTAGGTCGCCTGTGTGTGCTTCATTTCGTAGAATCGATCTGACCACGCTCGAGCTCCAATGTCGGGCGCGAAGGTCAAGGTCGACAATAGCTCCAAGTGCCCTTTGACGTAGTCCGAAGCGCACAGCGGTCGAAGCTTCAGGCCCATCGCGACGACGGGTTCCACCAGAGATGTTGGCAAGCAAGCGAGGGAGGCTTCGTCAAAAGCATACTCAAATTCTGCAATTGAACTCGATGCCATTATGAGCTGACACGTGGCCACTGGCGTGGTCGCCGAGCGCCTTTGACGCGAACACGACGCGAGGTTGGAAATGTGCGGGGCGAACGGTGGACCACTAGAGCGCAGGAGGCGACAGAAGGCGAGGAATAGGGGAGAGTGAAACCGTCACCTTGGTACAGTTCTTTGCAACAAGGAGTGTCACCTTCTCCGGGATGCAAGCCACGCGAGGAGAGTCTGGATCTGGGGCGAGTCTAAGCTCATCAAATCCCCTGGGAGGGGCTCACACATCAGCGGCGCGTCTGGCAGCGTCTGGCCCGGTTGCGCACCGAATTCTCCAGTGGGCCAAAAAAGGGTGGTTTACTGTATCATGGCAAGTATTGTATAACTGTTCACACCAGTGAAGTTCTAAGCTCGTCTCGATTAAAAAACATTATGCGCCAAGTGAGCAACCTTGTGATGAAGTTGAAGTCAAGCTGCAGCAGCTCACTGAACGTGCCATCCGAGACGGCCTTAGGTGAAGATTGGTCCAAACTAGCCAAGACGAAGGTCGTCTGCTCGGACGTAGACGACGAACCCGACGACACGTTCGAGGTGCGCTCTTATGTGCCTTGAGAGGAATCCGCATCCTGCTGACTGCCATTGCGTCTCATGCAGGTCTGTACTCGCCAGTCGAATAACCCACAAGCGCATATCGATAACCCTTGCAAGGTGAGCTGTGACCGATGCGATCATCCGCCACGCTTCGCGCCACTGACAAGAGTCATGACCCACTGCTCTCTGGCATCGACCGTCGTTGGCCTGCCAATCTTACAGTCCTCGACCGAAGAACCCGATGCCAAGAGCCTTGAAGATCAGCTTGGCCAGGTACGACGCGACCTCCAGGCATTACGTGCCATGCTCGAGCCAGTGATCACGTTCATCAACACGCCAAGCATCGACCATCTCAAGGTACGTGTGATCTCCACGCGTGAGGACGCGAAGCATAGATTCAACTGACGAGACGTATTCCACAACCATTGGCAGAGTCGACTCCCCCCCGTGGTAAAGATCTTTGTGGCTACCCCCTTCTTTTACAAGCAATTGGCCTCCGAGTCGGCTGAGCCTTTTGCAGTACGTGACCTTCACTTCGGTACCAGCGCACGATTGTCTCATACAGGCTTCATCACCCGCAGTTGGTCTTGACAAAAAGCGGCCTCGTCCCTACCGAAGCGTACAACAAGAATCTCACGTTCCGCCACAACCTGCTTTCAAACATTCCGGCTCTGTTGGTGCAGGGTCGTAGTGATCTCCTCCGACACGTGAGCAGACGCCTCGCGTCTTGTGGTCTCCGAGCGGTCCTGACAAAATTGTAACTCTTCCCAGATCAATAAAGCTCAAAAGGACAAAGCTACTCTCGGCCGTACCATCAATCAATGGTACAAAGGCCAACAGGTTGCCATCACCCAAGGACACGTCATCTGGTGGAGTATACTGGTGCGTATATATGAAGAGCTCGCCTCCACCCTCGATCCTGACCTGCGCTTGTAATCACCATACCAGTGGCAGGCAATGAAGGCTTCAAACATCCTCGACCCAAAAGACTCCGAGGCCAACAGCTTCGCGAACAAGCTCAAGCGCTACGGTGACAGCCTCGCCAAAGACGCCGCGACAGCACATCTTGCGGGCGGCTACAAGAGAAATGCCGGATTTGATCATCAAGCGTGAGCTTCATGCTTCATGGTGAGATACATGGCTAATATGCCGACACTTGGTGACTTTCTTGGCGCGTACAAGGTTTCTCTTCGACATGGTCACGGTCAAGCTTGAAGATGAAGCGACATTCCGGCATCCGGACGGCTGGCCACAACACCCTCTGCGACCACATAATTCAGGCGGTCTGTTCCGAAGTCGTCGAGGATCCCACCAACAACCTCAGCTTTGCAAGCCGAGTAGCCGTGAGTGGCGCCCTCAGTCGACCACATGCCGAACTTGGACTGACGAACGATCCCCCGGAGCGAACACAGGACGCAGTCCAGGATGGGTTATAATTCGGGAAAGGCGAGGAGGAAGAAGAGGACCAAGGCCACCAACGATGAGAAGCAGATCGAGGACGGGCAACCCTAAGCAACGCGCTATCGAACAAGCTCTCTGGAGCATTCGACGTGTGCAAGGGGACTCGGGCGCGACTCGGGGTGGGAGTCGGGGTGGACCATGGGTGGGGCTTTCTCAGACTTATATAACGGGGTTTTTTAGACTTGTATTAACATGGTTTTAGTGTTTGCAATGAGTGTTGCTTCGTGTGATAAGTCTACAGGAGCAAGAAGAGAGCAATATGTACCTACAGCACCTGGTCCAGCATTACTACAGCGTCCACCTGGTCTCCTCATTCATACCCTACGTGTACCACATTGCGTCAATGCTTCTACAGTAAGGCCACCCTATCGTCCCACTATGGCTTCCTTCGGGGAGCTATATCAAGCCGACCTATGGCTGCCATATGGCTCGCACGTGTTCGTGCCCTATGGGCTGGCCATATATGGGCCATATGGCTATTCGCCTAAATATTTAGCAAGGCCGTATGCCGGCGCCGTATGGAGCCGTAGGGATGCCTTCAAAAGGGTGCCATAATTCTCGCGCACCCATGTGTAGGTCAGGTCAGAGGCGATAGCCCAGTTAATGTGGTCCAGCGCCCGATAAGGGTCGTCTCTTTGTAGACTAGCTGGAATTCAAATTCTCATTCTCATTCTCGCAGCCCTTCGCAGCAGGACCCCCGAAAGCCAAGCCAGACTGCGGCCCGCAAATTTGGACATTCTGGGGACCGGAAAATCGGCTAGGCAGCCCGCAATTGGACATTTTTGGCTCAAAATGGGTCGAGGCTCACCTCATTTTTGGACATTTTCCTCCCTTCGGTCGAACTTGGAAGCGCAGATTAGGGTAACGGTAGGCTGGAGGCGTGCAGTGCATGCAGTGGGGCATATCGCCGGCCCAGCTGCATCAGCAAAATGGGCACTCGGCGCGCACCGCCTAAAGGCGCTTAAGCGGGCTTAAGCGCCTTTAGGCGGTGCGCGCCGAGTGCCCATTTTGCTGATGTGCGCGCGGGTAACGGTCCCGCTGTTTGTGTTCGGAGCGCGTTAGAGTCTCTGCATTTGCGATCATTTATCGTTTTTGGCCGTCTCTCGCTCGGAACGTCGACTTGTCGAGCTACGTCTCTTCTTCTTCCTTTCGATCTGGAAGATCTCTTGCCGCCGCTGATTGTCGTCGGATCCTTTGGAACCGACTCGGATCACCGAAACGGCACTCGAGGAGCTCCGGGCGTCAATTCAGGAGTCCAAGGTCGCCTTGTGTCTCTGTAAATCACCTCATTGCAAGGGGGTTTTAGTGGGTATGCATATGATTGATTCTGATTCACTGCAGGGTCAATGAGTCCTACACTACTGGCCTAGCCAGTGTGCTTAATTGCATTTCCTCCGACTTTTCCAAAGATTTCTAGGTATTAGGATCATTGTACTGTCATTGAACTCCATTGAATGTACAAACAAAGATGAGGTCCTATTCACCTCGAAAAGGCTTGTTGGCGGTCGCGCTGGCGGCGCTCTTGGTGCGCGCGCGGGACCTTTCCGGCCCGCGCGCGGCGAAAACGCAGTCTGCGCGCAGCGCTGAAAAACTTCTGAGCATTGTACAACTTGTAGAGTAGTTTTGAGAAACTATTCAACACTAGGCGGCCCTCACATTTGGACATTTTCAGCCAGAATCCGGGAAAATTTTGGACATTTTGCCTCGAAAAAGGCCGTTTTTAGAAGGCCGCCTATGGCTGGGCTTTCGGGGGTCCTTTCGCAGCCAGTCGCCGAGTCCTACGCGCGAACATCCGTGGCTGCTGTGTCCTATCTATTCCTTGCCGTAACACGAGGACAAGAAATGTCGGACTTCGTCTACACACTCGACTCCGATGATGAGCTCACCCCTCAGGAGGTGCCGGCAAAGTTGGGCCCGAACCTCGCTTCCGCACCCATCCCTGCGACTCGACCCAAGGTTGCGAAGCGATTGCGCGAAGAGACCAAAGCCGCACGAGCTCGAGGCGGACCCACGCTGCTGAGCAAGAAGGCCGGGTTGGTCACTACGAATAGGGATCAACCATCGACCCAAGGCCACGATCAGAGCACCGCAGGCGAGAGCGGAGCTATAGGTGACGAAGGGGCCCAAATCAATTCGAGCTTCGTGTTCGATGGTCTTGGGGGAGGCTACGTCGGCGCAAGCCGCAACAGCGTCTGGGTCAGTTGGAGCTTTTCTGAGCTCGGTGTGACCTTCTTATCTTTGTACCGTAGCTAGCACTGACCGCTGACTACCCGAACCGTCAGGATGCGGGCGATCCGTATCTGGTGCGACGTCCAAATGCGATTGTGAGTAGAGGCCGGACTCGGTCTCAAGGTGCGGGGGCTTCTATCGTGGGCCTGTAGTGACAATGACCCCTTTCTTCCCACTCGGCCCCGTTGACCAATTCTCAGCCTCGCGTGACAGTAGACGAGATTATCGCTCGTCGAGCGCCCACCCGGAAGGTCGTCAATCCAAACAGAGCTGATAATGCGTCTTTACAGGGTGTAGCTTCTTCGGGTTCTGGCAGTCGCGATGAAGGTGGCCTGCCTTCGACATATACTCCGGGGAAGCGATCTCATGTCGATGCGGATGCAAAGGATAGAAACTGGCTCGAGCAATGCGTCGACGAAGTGCATGAGGGTCGTGCCTCGACATCTTCTGGAAGACGGGCCTATCGCGGTCTACAGACGAGCAGCACACAGGACGAAGGATCCGCGGACAAATCACCTGTATCCCCAAGCTCAATCGCTGAAGGATCGGACCGCAGTGTTAACAGCGATGGCAGCGACTATAGCGACGATGACAGCACCGAAGACAACAGCGAGAGCCGATCCACGCCTCACACTGGCGGTCAGCATCCCGATGATTTTCTCCGTCCTATGGAAAACCTGCGCCTGACCCGAAACAGGTTTTTAATCTTTTTGGCACCTACCACAGGCTTTGCAGCGCTCGCAGAAATAGATCCGGATTTGCTTGTCGACGAGGAAGGCTTTGGAACTTCAGTAGGGTCGGACTCGCCCAAGGCCGACTCCTCGAATGAACCCGATGGTGCAGCCGCCACGAAAGCATTTTTCGCACCCCACACTGTCACTTCGTCCTCGAGCACAAATTTATCTTTTGCCACTCTCCCCGGCTGCACCATCTCTCGTCAGCTTCTGCTCGCTCTCAGCAGTCTGAGTCTGGCCGTCCCAACGCCAATTCAACGCGAATGCATACCGATCGCAATGATGGGCAAGGACATCGTAGCGAGCTCGGCCACTGGGTCGGGGAAAACGGTGGCCTTCTGGATCGGCGTGCTTGAGCGCCTCCTCCACCGGGACCGCCGAAACTCCGTGACTCGCGTTGTCGTCATCACCCCCACTCGCGAACTCGCGGTGCAAGTCCACGGCGTGGGCAAAGCGTTGGCGCGCTACACGGACGTCGAGTTCTGTCTCTGTGTTGGCGGACTGTCTCTCAAAGTACAGGAAGCCGAGCTCAAGCAGCGTCCCGACATCGTAGTATCCACGCCCGGACGGTTGATCGATCACGTTCGCAACACGCCCTCGTTCACCATGGACAGCGTAGAAATTTTGGTACTCGACGAAGCGGACCGCATGCTCGAAGAGGTCGGTTTTTTGCAGTGACTGTCTAAGCGTGTTGGACCTGATGAGTTTGGCTTTGATCATGCCTTATGCAGGGTTTCCGATCCGAACTCGAAGAAATTATTGAGGCCACGCCTCGGTCACGCCAAACCTTGCTCTTCTCCGCTACTGTGACCGAGTCCATCGCCCAGCTCACTCGGCTGTCGATGAACAAGCCCGTGCGCGTCAAGGTCGACCAGATGGGCGCCACTGCTCCAGGTTTGGTGCAGGAATGTGCGTCATCGTGACATGATCTTGGCCGACCCATTTGTTCGAACTGAACCGATGCCTTTTCTGAACATAGTCCTTCGAGTGCGCGGGGATAGACCGGGAGAAGCTATCGAGCGCGGCTTTCGGTCTGGCGAGCGAACCCGGGAAGCTTTATTGGTCACATTGTGCGCGCGAAGTTTCGCAACCGGACGCACCATAATATTTTTTCGATCGAAGGCTCAGGCCCATCGCATGAAGATCATATTTTCGCTCGTCGGTCAAGGCTTGCAGAAAGCTGACGAGCTTCACGGAAATCTTACTCAAGAGCAACGCCTGGAGAGTCTCAAAAGGTTTCGAGAGGGCGAATGTTCGTTCCTTCTCGCTACTGATTTGGCCTCCCGCGGGTACGTGAGCTTGATGGATTTGGCCTTGCGGCCGCTCTGACATTGATTCGATTCCGCTTTCGACGCCTCGCATTCTCTACAGGCTCGACATTAAGGGTATTGACAATGTCATCAACTATGAGATGCCAAGATCTATCGAGATCTATCTGCATAGGGTGGGAAGGACAGCGCGCGCTGGCGGGCAAGGAAGGTGAGGCTTTGCAAAGCTCGAGACCGTGCGAGTGGCGGCTTGCGTGCTGATACTCTAAACACGGTCGAGACTCGACCCTTCGCCAATAATATAATGATCTGCACGACTCACAGAGCGCTAACGCTGGTCGGAGAATCGGACCGAAAATTGGTCAAGCTCGCAGTCAAGCATGCGCCGCCCGAATCGATACAACAAAGAGTGATACCGGTGGAGGCGCACTTCGATGTATTGGCGCAACTTCAAGAACTTGAGAGCGAAGTCAAGGCGGTGCAGCGCGAGGAGAGGGAGGAAATCGAGGTCGGTGTTGTTTTCTTCGCATCCTGTCGCTGTTCTTGTGCGCATCGGCTGACCTGCTAAGCTGCTAAGCTGCTGCTCGCCTCGGACGCTCTATCCACTCCTCTCCAGACGAGAAAGGGTGAAATGGAACTGTCCAAAGGCCGCAACCTGATTCAACACGAACGAGAGATCCATTCCAGGCCGGCTCGCACTTGGTTCCAAACAACTCAGGAAAAAAATATCGCGAAAAGTTAGTCCAACCTGGGAGGAGGGGGGGAGGGGGGAGGGGGGAGGAGGAACGACGAAAGCCGATCTCACCTACTTCTTGTCCCGCTCTAGGTGCCGGCCTGAACGAATACAACCAGAAGTTCAGAGACCGCAAGCCTATCAGGCCTACCACAGTGGCGGATGACAGACCGGCCCCAAAGCGCACAGCGTTTTCGGGTCTGTCCAGAAAAGAAAAGCGGCGCAAATTAGCGTCACTCGAAGACGCTGAGGATGATGATCGCGGCAAGATTGAGGGATCGATTCGTTCGGCCAAGAGAGCAGCGTTGCCGCGTAAAATGACTGTGGCCTCCGAGGCACGCGCGACAACCCACCAATCAAGAAAATCCAAGGAGAGACGTGCGGGTGATTTCGATCGAGAGCTCGGGGTCAGTCGGAGTGCGATCGGTGAACTCGACGACGAGTCTGGGTCTAGGAAGAGCTCGTCTGTTCGAGGCGTAGTCTTCAACGCCAGCCGGAAGGGTAACACGCGCCGTCAAAAGCGCTGATGTATTAATCTCCGCAGCGTCTCAGACTTCTGGGTGTGCGTGGTTGTGGCATAATATCATGCAATTTATATCACTGAGGTTACTGCAGACCTCGACGCTCATTCTCTAAGCTCCCGACTAAAAACGTTTCGCGCGTTTTCCATCACGCATCGCTTCACTTACAAATGATGCACTCTTGGCTCGAGTTCGGTGCGTTTGCTCCGGAAAAGTGGTCCGTTTACCAATTGACGACGGTGCATTTACCGTTAGGTAGCTCGGCAATCCGCTGTATCTCGTGCAGTATGCCACGTATCACATTGACACTTGACGAGCTTTCTTATGTGACTACCAAGTATCGACTCCAGTAAGAAGCACTCTCACCAGGATCTCATGTAGTCGGAAATCGTGCCCGCGCACCGGGCCGGAGTCCCCCCGGGCTCGGCGACTCAGGCGCTCAGACATCGAAATAATCACTCTTCCTTTACTGGGCTTTACAGCGGGTCAAGTGATCCAATCATGCGTAACACTCTCGCCTCGACTAACGTAAACTAGGCCGTGTACCCACTGCACCGCCGAGCATCGCCGATCCGCCGCTTGCGACCCTGGTCGGAGGCCGACGGCCGATTTTGTCGGCGTCTCGTGAGGAAGCTCTCTGTCTGACTCAACCCTCTTGCCGAAGCTTAGATGCTATGCTATCAAATAGCTGTCATCTATAACACTCCCTCCAGCGTCACGAATCCGGACACTTCAGCGCGTGCTGCTCGCAGGGCAAGGTGCAGCTGCCTCCCCCTCCCCAGCCCAATCTCGAGTATCGGCAGCTTCTTGAAGGCTCGGATAGCGGTCAGTTGCTCCGTCCAACAACATTCGTCTACAGTAGACCCACATGCTGAACTGTGCGACAATCTTCCCACGACAATCTTCCCACGCACACAGAAGCTAAAGCGTTCCGCGAGAACGCCCGGTCGTACAATAACGCGTTGTCGTTTACTTCGCTCGCTGCCCACTGGGACCAAACTCAAGTGGGCACTCTAGGACCTCCCGTGTTTCGCGTGTTCGGTCGCCTCTATCATCGACTCGGTGCCCTGATCCCTGCCATAAATCAACGCCCAGCCTTTGCTCGGACATGGCTCATCGACCCGGCCGAGGCCACCGACACTCGACTTGGACCCGACGGCGCAGACAGTCGCATACAAAGATCTACGTTGACCAAGCTCGAGTCCATGTTGCGCACCGGCAATCGCTTTGTGAGGAAGTTCGCATCGGCCAAAGCTCGCGCAGGTTGGGATACGGCCAAAGAGTGGATCCTGCGCCTCTGCCTCCCGCCAGGCCGAGACCGACGCACCCACAACCTTCCTACGTCAAGCACGGAAATGGCGATGCTTATCTGCGATTCCGACACCAACACGGGAGATCCTAGACCGCAAGATATTATTCTCCAGGTGCACGGTGATCGATTCCCGATGGTCGGCCCAAGTACCAAATTGTTAGCTCGCTCCATCCGTCTGCGATGCTTCTCCGGTACCCACTACTCTTCCCCGCGGGGGAAGATGGCTTCCACCCCAACATTCCTCTTTGCGGATTCAACCAAGCTGGGCCGCCCTTCGCCGGAAGACCGCCATGATGAGGATGAAGACGACGAGGAAGAGGACGAAGAGAAAGGTGATGGTGAACGTAAGCGTCTTCGGCTCTTTCTCGGATGTTCCATTCTGTTTAGGCGCAGGCACAGACTGACATAGAAAGTTTAACACCTAGGACGAAGGTCAAGTAACGGGGGCTGAGGTGGCGAGTCTCGCGTTCACAATTCTTTGCGTATTACTTGCACAAACGCGTCGAGTACTGCTCCATCTCGCACTGCACCCAACGTCCCTTCCTGGAGTTCGTGATCGACGGGTACTCCCAAGTCGAGACCGATCGACTCAACTACATCCGCTGGCATCAAGAAACCCTGCGCCTCATCACCGCCCAAGGCATCAACGGCTTGACCCTGGACCAGATTGGACGTTCGATGATTGTGGGGTCGACGTTCAAGAATAGCCCGCGCGAGGGTCACGCAGCGTTACCAAGATGCGATGGCGTGCGTTGTCAAACTTGGAAAGCCTCCGCTGTTCATCACGGTGACGTGCAATGGCTGGAAATCAAGGCTACACTGGGGCCGAACGACAAAGCCTGCAACCGTCCGGTTCTCATCGGTTCTCATTGCACGAGTGTTTGAAGCCAAGCTGAACCGACTCTGCGACGACGTTTTTGGCAACAAGTAACGGCGATGAATGGAGGATGAATGGAGGATGAGTGCCGAATTGTTTCATTGCTGTTGTTCGTATTGTGTTTTCTTGACTTCCGCTGGAAATCATGTAGACTGTTCGATTCTTCTGCTGTTTGAATTTCTTCCTCCCGTTAATTTAACGGGTTCCCACTGGTTTTATTCTATAGTTTTAAGGATAAGGATAAGGATACCGTCATCCCTAAGCACAGCCATGTCAAGTCATAACTCACGCATGCAGTGTCACCAGCTGATGGTGTGGGATTTGAGGAGCTAACGGAAAACTACCAAGCAGCAATTCCCTTCAACTCGTCCTCTTTGAATGTCAACTCTCGAGTTATTTTTCTTCACCAAGAGCACAGGTCATGAAGTTACTTACTCGAATCCTTAGCTATGCTGCATGCTGCAGCCATTTCTTGAGAAGACTTGTCCCGTATTCGTTGCAGAGCTTCCACGACGACCGCTTCGAGTGTCGCGAGCTCGAGGCCGATTTGTCTCGAGCACAGTTCGAGTCGGCCTACCCGTTCGATGTCCGCATCTCTGAGGCTGAATGGGCGGTTGGTTGACGTCATGAAGGTATATCAGCGGGCTGCTCCCCTAAACGTTTTGCTGTTCGCGTCAGTTACTACACGGGAGGCATCCCTGTTGAGGGATTGATCAATCGACACGATCTTCCCGAGCATTGTGACAACTACTTGAGCCGTGTCGTGGGCCAGGACCGTGTGACCATAGTTACCTTCGGGACACTTGACTATTTCGTGGCCGTCGGCCTTCAGGGAAGAGACGGTCGTGCGTTGTTTCGCGTACATCGCGGCAAGTCGATCGACGTCATCGACTGACAGAGCTGTTCGTTTTCCATCCGCGACGTTGTAAGATGGCTGTGTTGAGGCTTCTTTCATGAATGGCGATGGGATGAGGTGTGATGGGTAAGGTGTGAAGAGCAGGAGGGCGAAAGATGGAGAAGCCTGCGCGTCAATCCCTGAAGGTTTCATTTCGAAAAATGGGGGGGTCCCAGCCTCGAAAATGTTGAATTCCATACACTCTTGCTTAGATCGATCTCCAACCCGCGCCAAGCCCAGCCAGCTGCGCGCCGCTTGGACCCCTTTTGGACTTAGAGATATTTCGCCAGAAGCAACAGTTCTGGATCTGGCTCAACAGTCAATGGGCAACAGCTGTCGACCTTCATGCACTTCTACTTTGAATGTGACCATTCACGTGAGTTCTGGCGCCTGAACTTGCAGCTGCTGAGGGTTGCACTTGGCCAGGCAGGTGATTTCGAACCTGGCGAAGTTGACTCTCCTCAGATCATGCTTGGCCTTCCTCGGGTGCGTGGCGGAAGTCCTGACTCTCGGACCTACATCGTCGTTCAGGTCGTTCTTGCGATTGCTTTCAACAAGCTCTACCTTGCTCGATGGCATCAGCACAAGGAACAAATTCCCCTACCAACCCCGTACTCTCTTACTCGCGAAGTCCGCTCGCATCTCAAATTCCGACTTCGACGTCTGCCAGACGGCGAGCTTCTGGACCAGATGATGTGACTTGACGTTTTCATGAGTACGGAGTTTCTGAGTTTTCTCTCCTGATTTTTCTCCCCCCTCTCTTCCTCTCTCTCTCTCTCTCTCTCTTTCTCTCTCGATTGTGCCTATTCTTTAACACCATGGAACTAGGTGCGGCGGCGCGCTCCGCGCGCCACCTCACACCGTAACCGTTGTAACCGTTGTAACCGTTGTTCAAGTCGGGAGAAGACTGCGCGACGACGATGAAATGTACAGAGCCTTGATTTCATCACTGAACTACTTTTTTGTCTATGGAGCTTTGAGATAACTCTTCATTTCATCAACTCAAAAACCATTCTGTTTTCTGTTACATTGTCCGCTTCTCCATTCTCAGTCTGATGAAGCAAAACTCTGACACCGTCCACATTCGTTGCTCGGGACAACGCGACGTACAACTGGCCGTGAGAAAAGACGGGCGTCTCTAGACACACTCCTACCTGCGCGAGTGACTGGCCTTGCGACTTGTTGATCGTCATAGCCATTGCGAGCGGAATCGGAAACTGCGTCCGATGCAGAGTGAACGGAAGCTCAGCCAATGACCCTGTCTTCAGCGTGATCCGTGGCAACAAAACGGGCTGTCCAGCATGATCTCCTGTGAGAATGATGCAGCAAAATGGCCACGCGCGCGAACCCGCTTAAGGATTCGCCCGAGATTACGCGCGCTTAACAGCGCTTAACGGTGCATAAGATGTGCATAAGGACGCATACGCGCGCGGCTGAATTGGGCGAACCTCATAATCCGCGCATAGCCAGCGCTGCGATGACTCGCCCTGCTTAAGGATCGCTTAACGCGCGCTTAACGTTTGACCTCGCTTACACTTCGCATACGTAACTGCGAAGCCTGTACTTGCACACGAGCGGGCGGATTGCTTTCTTGACCCCAACAAGTTTCTGTGCTAAAATCCCATCAAAAGGCGCTTCACTTGATTTTATTCAATGAGGCTAAGGAGCATATATTCAGGAAGTAGTTGGTCCATATAACACCGTAATTTCTACAAAAATGACTTTCCAGCAAAATCTATGAGTCCGCCACTGGAGGCCGTCGAGCAGGCCGCAATGTGCCCTGCAATGCTTCACGTAATAGGTTTATGGTGAAATGACGCCCAAGGTGACGAAAAACATGTTGATCCTGGGCGAGATTCACCACAAACTCCCCATTCCATTGATCCATCACATTCCGAAAATCCAGGTCGGGTGCCAATTCCGCATGGCCTAACAACGGCTGAACAAATGCGGGGCGCAATACGTCCTGAACACGGAAGATTTGTTGCACACACTGCCCATCACTTTTCAATCGCTTTTTCAGCACCGGCTGTAGGATTGCCAGATTTTGTTCACTGTTTGGGCACTGCAAAGGCGGGGATTAGGACAGATTCGTAATGGTGTTCGAACTTAGCGACCATGATCACCGCACGGTAGTAGTACTCACCCACTCAAATTCATCTCCAATGCAAAGCTCGTGGCAAGTGCCACCTATGTCCAAGGTAAAAATACCTCTCAAGCGGAAGATCGTGAAAGGGAGGACGAAGTGCCAGGCTCTGTCCTTGAAAGTCGCATGGTTGTGGTATTTGCCGATTGGACCGTAGTTCAAGTTGTGCACAAAGACACAGTCAAAGCGAGTACAGTATCCATCCTGATTGCCGTGCTTGTAACGAAAGGTTGCTCGTATGACGTGTTTGATGATATCTGAGCGTACATGAGACAAATCAGTATGCTGAGGAGACCAGTGCAGCGTTCTCCTAGTACCAGCTCACCTGCGTCATCCCTCGTCTGTTCCGGTGTGTTCTGATATATGCGGTTGGAGACTTTGAAGCTGTGATACCACTTTGCTTTCTCATCGTCCAAGGATTCGACGTCTTCACTTGAGTGTCCAAATTCGAGGAGGTAGCATGTTGTCTACAAGGCCAGGTGCCACATACGTCAGTTTGACGCCTGTTGAACACTCAAAGAAGAGAAGTGGACAGTGGACCGCACTTATTTGCGAGCTGAAGAAGGCGAGGCTGTTGGAGAGAGACCTGGAGTTCGTTCATCGTGATCATGCATCGATTGTTGCCGGCTGAATGGGATGGCAGATGGGTTCAAAGTCAGCTAAGGGCTAGGCAAGACTTGCAGTTACAGGCCGGAAACTCACAAGGTCGCGCAGAAAGGTGGAACTCATGTGGAACTGGATCAGGTATGGGTAATATGATTCGATCTCCAGTAGATCTCACAAGCTTGTCAAGATCTATCACATTCTCCAAAGATCTGATTTTATCGGCTCGTCTTGAGTAGTTGATGAGTTGCGAAGCGGTGTTGCACTTGTTGCTGGCTCTATATGCGACCTTGACCGAGTCAATATGGGCACGCTTGGGTCGATACAGTAGGTCAGTGTAACGTTCGCTCAAGAATTCTATCAGATCAGAGACTGACCTCCGATGTGTTTGTATCGGAGTGTACAGGAACGCCCCACTTCTTGGTCCATTCCGCGTAGTGCGATACGGAGTGAAGGCGGGGCCAATTGAACCCCAATTTTTCGACCTGTCCGTCGACAATTCGAAATCGATCATACGTGTTTCTCGCAAGCTGAAATCCGAAGGCACGGAAAGTCACGTAAGTTGAAGCATGCAAAAATTCGTTCAGAGGGCATTGACTCACAAACATGTAAGCATCGTACGCAAAATCCATATCGTCTACGTCATCAGCCGTGGCCTCTAGGGACGTGGCGTACATAATTAGCACGGAAAGCAGTGTCATAATTTGGGCGTTTTCGTCGACGAGGGTTCGTGATTCGTAGTCGTCTCCGATGATCTGAACATCTGCTTAGAAGCATGTGAATGAATCAGTCAGCACAAGCATTGCGGTCCGAAGATGTAGTATTTTGGAGGCGCGACTTACCCCACACACCGGCAGGAAAAATCTGCGTGATCCCGGCAGAAGATATCAGGATCGACGCTACTATTAAAAACACATGAAGTTGAAAGAATTCACTCACTTTCATCAAGTCGCGCGTATGTTTACCGGTCCAGTTGGAATGCTGAAACCCGTCCTTGAAGCGACGCAGTTGTGAATGAAGGGGCATCAAACGCATACTGTTGTACAATATTCGACATCTCAGATCGCATGCTTGTTCTTGATTGATTCAATCAAACTTACTTCAGCTCGATTCTGCCAATTAGTTCGTCGAGTTTTTGCTTGTTTCTCCTGGGATGAGCATCAGCGGCGATTTGTATGTCTCAATGAACAAGTCGTCAATAGTGATGTCTTTCACCATGCCTGATGAGAGAGGACGAGGAGAGAAAGAAAGGATCAATGAAAAGGAGAAGCCGTCTATAGCTAGCAACACTGACCTTTGATCAGCTGGTGGAGAGGATCAGCCACCATGAGCTCATGCCCATTGACCCCTAAATAATCCCAGACGGTCTGAGCCTCAGGAAGGGACTGATTCAGTGAACAGGAGCCGAGGGGGAAATCCTGCAAAATTTACCCTGCCAAGGTGATAGCCTTCTTCTTTGGCCGCCTTTGTCTGCGCTGTGATTGTCCTGAGCTGGCTTGCTGCCCTTCTGACTTCGTAGGCATCGGCACTCGTACGAGGGGCGGCAGGGCCTTCTTGAAGCTTGAGTGGCTCTTGTACACAGCTAGCAGCGCAAACAGAGTGAGCCCATGTAAGTTAAGTCAACTCTGCAGGCGATCAAACGCTAGCTGTCGTCCACCTACCAAGGAACGTAGCCCTGAACAAGGGATGTAAGCCAACACTCCTCCAGATAGTCAACAGATACCGGTCCAAAGTACACCCTGATGTATCGATAGTGGCCATCCACAAATTGGAAGAGGTGTCGGCCTGAAAGAAGGTGTCTGATCGGAGCCCACACTATCCTGTAGGATTTGAGCTATTCTATCAGAGCTCTCCGCTACGTCGACCGAGCCGAGACAGCTTACTCTAGAGCTCGATGGAGCACCCTGCGTTTGTATATACGGAACATCTCGTCATTGCCTTTGTCCGCCCCTTGGATTTGAGTGGGAGGCGGATGCCACAGCATTAGCAACAGCCAGCCCACCGTTGGCAAAATAGAAGCCCCGGGCGATACTCACTTTCCACTTTAGGAAGGAAAGCTATAACGACCAAACCGCCATGGTTTTCACGTTTGAGGAATCCGGCGTTGACCCCTAGAGACATATACACAGGATGGGCTGAGGCAGTCCCAGTTCCGATCGACAAGACAGTTGAATCCGAGCTGGTGTCAATGTGAACGGCCACATCGGTCGGGTTGTCGAGAATGTCCTGCGGACGGCTACTAGTCAGTTCTCTTGATGGACTTTGCGCCGGGCGATTTCAACATCCATCCAGCGCTTACTTGCATTTCCCACGCTTTGTCTGCGGTATGGGGCGCCCCATATACCCGTTGCTCCTGACCGTTTGATTTGACCTCGAACACCTTCATGGGCCGCAGATGCTGGTGACCGCAGAATACGGGATTGGAGAGAAGATGTTGGAGCACATGATGCGCGTCCCGACATCGGAACGTATGTTCCTGTGAATAGAGGTGTCGAGGTTAATCGGCTCGAACCTGCTCGTGTCCCTGTCCTGGACTGGCAGCGCTTACCAGCTGCAAAAATGGAAGTTCAGCAGCACTATTCGACCACCCTAAGTCCTCCGCAGTTATGATGATTTTTTCTTCGCGCCATTCAGTGTGATGAGCTAAGTAATGGAGGAGCACGATTTAGAGTTAGGTGGAAGATTGGAGAGCTCAAAACACTTGTACAAAGCTCATCATAGGGTATTTTTTCGATTGTAGATCTGAGTTGAAGCCTGTTGCTGAAGGCATGGTCCGCCTGCGGAGTGATATCTCGGGACTTAGATGGCGGATATGACCCCGTTCCAGCGTCCACAACTTCGGCCGAACATACCTGAAGAAACGTGTTGTTGAAAGTGACCATCGCATTGAATAGAGACTCAGACATTGAGCGAGTCAACAGTGCATACTGATAATCCTTTTCGTCCTGGAACGGATAAAAGACGTTGTTCGGGTCGAACAAATGGGCATGCGGAACCGTTGGAGGCGGAGTGTGTTCGTCACAAAGTTGTCCGTCGGCTCGGCTCGCCCAGCCTGCGAGTGGAGGTTGTTCTACTCGAAATTTTCTCTTTTGGCGAGCGTCCCACTCGGGCTGGTCATCGAGGGTATGATCATACTCAGAGTCTGATGAACTGTCGCTCGAGGAGTCGTCATCGTAGTCGCTACCGCTCGAGTTGAAGCCATCGACGTCGCAGTCGGGCCAACCGTTTCTGAGGTTCTTCTGTCGTCTGCGGCGTCGGCGAAAGAACTCTTGGCGAGAGCGCTGTTGTCTAAGAACTTGGAGGTGACTTCGTTCAGCAGCCGATGACGTGGGTAGTACGCGGTCGAGCGGTCGGGGCCTTTCGTGAACGTGCAAATGTGCTTCGAGATTGCGCACATGGTGGAATGATCTCTGACAACCAGCAATGTTGCATCGGAATTGACTCATTTGCAAACGAGAGCCTTCATGTTCAAGCGACATCCCGAAGGCCTGTACGACGAGTCTACTGTCAGCGAGAGTGGACTGAAGCTGGAGGAAGGCAAGGGACGCGCGTAAACACAGCCTGAATGCAGGCATATTTTCTCGAAATGCGCTAAGTTGTCCAAAACTACGCCGCGCAGCTAGCGCGTTGCGGCGCGACGTGGCAGCATAGGGGCCACTGCATATGTTGGCGCACGCTAAACCGCGCCCTAAAAAAACACCGAACAACAAATGCGATGTGTCACGCGCGCTCGTTCTGTTTACCACCTTTTGACTCCCTCCCTCTTCCTCCTCACTCACTCACCGTCCCTTCCTCGCCTGTCGTCTTGTCTCGGTCGTAGCCCTTCCACCCAGTGCCTGTCCAGCGATCTGTTCACATGTCTTCTCGACCTTCTCGAGCGAGTGCCACCGCGTCTGTGCGCCTTGCTACAATGCGGGACCGCGACACGCCGGCGGACCGACGGGAGAGGGCGCAAGCCCAGCAAAAACGAAAGGCGGCGAACACGAAGGCGGCCGACAACAAGCGGCGGCGACTCGACGTCGCTGTCGGTGTGAGCCAAATCAACGCAGCGAAGAAGCAAGACGCTTGGCAACGCCACAAAGCCGCAAAGGAGCAGAAGGAGAAGTACGTGCAAGTGTGATCTCTTAACTCTACTGTATCTTTTCTTGAATGTAGGTGAACTGAGGCCTCGCCCGTCCTTGTTTCCAGTGCACCCCCAGCAGCCCCTGCACACGCGTCCAGGCTTGCGGTGACACGCACCTCTTCTCTTCACACCGTTCATGCAGATACCACACGTCAGCTTTTCCGTGCACAGCAGACTTCTGTTGAGCCATACAGCGGCGAAGATAGCGGCGACGAGGACTCCTATATCGATCCTGCTATAAAGGACCTTGTGTTGGGTGGACAAGCCGAGGACCCCTGTGACTTTTCGGACAACGGTCAGGACGAGGCAGACTCGGACGAGGGCGAAGACTTAGTCGGACCCACGGTTGTGGATGGCGCCGATGGGGCCGCACCTGTCGCCATTGTCAACAAGGTAGCGACCAGCATCATGGACGATGATGACGAAAGCGTCATTCCAGGCGTAGTGAGTAGCATTCAAGCAGGTTTCGGTACTTGCGTGCAGGCATTCAATGGGTCGTATCAACACTTGCAGACACCCCAGCCCAAGGCTCAGGCTCTACAGTCCTCAATCGCCGGACAAGCTTTAAGACGCAATCCACCGCAAGGTAGGGTTGCCAGTCGTACGCCAGGCTCGTCTTCGTCGTTTGCGAGATCGTCGCCCCTGGTCAAAGGGAACCTCGATGACAATGCCCCCTACGACGGGGCGCACAACCGCAAGCCAATAGCATCAGCAACTTTGCCACTCGCGCTTTAGTGCAATTTAGCGCACTTTAGCGCACTTTAGCGAACTTTAGTGAAATTTAGCTCGTTTTCTATAATCTCCGGTGGGTCGCTAAATGACACTTAAAAGGCACTTAACTTAAGTGCCATTTAGTGCTTCCGTGCCATTTAGTGCACTTTATAGTGGTTTTGCAACAGCAACCTGATTCAGTGCTATTATGTGTATAAGCGCACTTTAGCGACCAATGCTATGCCTGGTAGTACTTCTTTATACTTATATTCCACTTCTAATTCTGCAGTGCTGAGTACTAAGTTACTACCAACTAAATAACTCATTCTGAGCGACCGCTTCTTGCGTATCAATCGGGGCAAAGTTTGCCGAAGTACCCGACCTCCGTCCCCGCCTCGAGCGAGTTCTCGGCCACGCTGCCTCCACACTCGCCCAAACGCGCTTCGTGATCAAGTCTGAACTTGAGGCATACCCCCCGCTGCGGAAACGGCTCATTATGCCGGCAACGAAAGGTGCTTGAACCTCGCCCGAAAATTCCGCATTTGAATTGAACACCCGCTCGAGAGACACGCGCGCCTATCGATGAGACCAGTAGACAATGTTAGGTCGAACGCCAGCCGGATGATCCCGGAGAAGTCTCGACTCACCGCAGCATAAGCGTGACACACTAGCCCAAAAGCGATGGCGTGCTGGTGCGGCTTCGTTAAATCAAGCGTTTCCCAGTCGAGAGAGGCCAGCTTTTTGCTCTTGGCGCGGACTGCGAACACGGCGGCGAGAGTGTAGAACAATGGGTTTGACAGGTCCTGTGGCATCTGGCCGGCCGGAAGGTATTGCTGCAGGCACGCAAAAAGTGAACACCGAAGTTCAGCGCTGCGCGGGAGTACAACTCTTTGAAGCTCACCCTGTAAGTGGGGCCACAGCGAAGTTCCAAGAACCCCTCCGAACAATTCTTAGCCTCGCTAAGAAGGGACGTGGCTGATGCGGTTGCCAGTTCCCCGCCGCCCTCGTCAATTTTGTACGCAGCCAGTGTAGGTACCTCGGCCTCCGTCCTCATCATCGATAGTACCGCCTGGTTTGTTGCCCGCACCTGTTAGTGAAGTGTAGGCTCGCTATGTCAGTCTGTGACCCAAGCAGGGAGAAATTCGGGTAGTGTGAGACATACTTTTGCTACCATCGCGTCGGTTACCTCGTAGGTTTTATCGTCGGTTACGATCGGATAAGTCTTGGCGACTTGCAAAAGCTGGTCACGAATCTGCGACGCCGTTACCCATAATCCAGATTCCTTTTGGATATTCATCAGGAAAATGTGCTTGTACCAGACTGCGGCGACCTCGGCTTCATCCGGGGGTAGAGGGTCGGCCTTGACATTGATTCGGTTCCGTCGCGCAGAGGTGCTCCTGGACGACGGCAACAAGCCTTCGCGAGCTGGAAGTTGCCCGGGGTTCCGCTCAGATGCAGATGATGAAGCGGATGCCGTAGGGGCTTGGGTAGTACTCGACCTGACTCTGGACGCGGCCGAGGATGCGACAACCTGCCCGCATGCAAGGATCAAATGGCAGCAGTCAGGCACTAGTTGCTTCTCAGGGAAGAAAAGACAATCTCACCTTCTCCTTGCAAGCCCTCGCGAAGTCTGCCAGTGAAATATCAGCACAAAAACGTGGTGGCAATTGATGCTAAGAACCACCGTACCGTCTCCGTCCTCGTCCTCGCCCTCATCGGCATCATCATCGTCGTCTTCGTCGCCGCTCTCGTCGCTGTCGCTCTCATCGTCGTCCTCACTATCATCGTCGTCCTCACTATCATCGTCGTCCTCACTATCGTCTTCGTCCTGGTCTTCTTCTGATATGGTATGCGCGGTATAGACAGTAACCGCTTCGTAAATATTAACTCAGTGCGATGGTGTAGACCTGGCTCACCGTGCATCTCGATCGGACGACTGCTACGGCCTACGCGGCCGTTGACGACTAGCAGCGTCTCAGTAGAGGATGCAGCAGGGTCGGGTAGGGTGATCGAAGCTTTAGATCTGCAAAATACTGGCGCGACTCAATGTCTGCTGCCGCGCGTCACGATATGATCCACGCCACCACTGAGCGCTGAACTCACTTGCGACCCTTCTTACCCGGCTTGTCGCAGGCGAGAGCAGGAGCGTGTTCCGAGTCTTGACCGCGTTTGTTCCTATGGACGTACGAGATGAGTTTGACATGCCAGACACATAGATAGATGGTATTAACCGAAATCAAAGGCTCCTCACTCAGGAAGGTCTGCGACAGACTGATAAGCATTCGCGCTGGCGAGGGAGATGGCCGCTTTTCTGGACTTCGCATTTTTGGCCTGCTTGGCCGCCTTGCTCTGCGCTCGAACCTGCTTGGCCTTTGTTTTGACCGCGCGTTGATCCCGCCGGTCGCTGACGGTGTCCCGGTCGGCGGCTACCGCCTTGGCCACACCTTTCGATGCCTGCCGGGCAGGTGCCATGGATCGATTCACAAGGAACCGGTCAGGGCGAGATGGACAGGCGAGGGTGGGCGCAAGAGGGACGGGTGGGGATCGTTGGCGGCGGCAGTGAGCGGGAGGAAGGAAAAAGAGGCCCGTGACGGCGCGTGGCCTTGGTAAACAACACGCGGCCGTGGCCTAATGCGAGTCACTTCGACGCGACGGCGCTCGCGCTCGCGTCCGAGCAAAGGCCCGGTTCACGCCAAGTTGGAGGGCTGAAGCGCTGACCAGCGGTTCGACACCCTCTGGCCGCGTGGGCGACGCGCGAGGGAATCTCTTCTGCCTTACTCACAAATCTATTCAAGTCTCGGCCCCCTATCAACAGGCGTAAGAGGCGCAGTCGATCCCTCTTGCCTTCGCCGCATAGCGACTTCAATCTACGATACTCGCCGGCCTTCACACTGGCTCTGTCACTGCATGGATCCAGGGCCGCGCGTGGCCTACGCATGTGACTTTGACTACTGTGAGCGTGAGTTCAGGTCTCTGCGGGGGTTGTCTCTGCACAGGCGACAGATACATCGGCCGCCTGTCGACAAGGAACCTTGCACTGCCGACGAAGCCGAACAACAGCGGCTCGCTGCTCTCACATGGAACGCGACGGTTCAAGCCAATATCGAGTACCAAAATCGTGTGCGGCTTTGCGAACGGCTCGGCATCCCATACGACTCGGACGTCAGCGCCAGCGAATCGGATTCTGACGCGTCATCAACGGAGTCGGACGACGAGGGACGGGCCAAGCAAACACATTGGGACCGTCGGCAGCATCGGAAGTTCCGGGCTGAGTCATACCCCGAGGCGGGATGGGCGTGCGACGCCGAAGGGAACTACTGCGAGACCCAATCGCCTCCTCCGACGCACGACGCGCGCCTGCATGATCCGACCAATCCCTACTTTCCTTTCGAGGACGAACTCAGCTTCGAATTCGCCAGACTGGCGGAGAAGAACCGCTTTTCGAAGAGGGTCTTCGATGATCTATTGCACCTTCATAGAAAAGCCGGAGTGAGTACGAGTACTACGGCGTTCACTGCCTGTCCAGGCGCTGGAAGCTAGACTGTGTCGGGTGGCCACTGCAGCGAGCTAATCAATCGATCAACTAACTCTCACAGCTCGAGTATCAATACAAGACTCGCAAAGCTTATCGTAAAATCCTGAAAAAGGTTCCTTATGGTGCGTTTGTCCAGGTCTTGGTGTATTCTATCCTCATGCTGAGTTTGACTTGATCATCCAATTGACGTCCGCAGCAAAGTGGACCGAATGGAAGAAGAAATCCTTAAAATTGACGAGAGGAAATCTCGGTATTCCTGAGGGGTTCGGCAGTCTTCCTTTCTTGGACCAGGTGAGAACGTTCATGCTACAGCCGCGGATACCGCCGCTGACGTGCGGCGGGGCAACCCGAATGATTTCGCAGTCGTTCGACTACTATATTCGCGATGCGGAGGCGGTCCTGCGTCATCTTCTCTCGTCCACCGCCTTTTTGGGCCACCAGAGCTTTGCTCCAGAACAACTGTTCCAAGTTCACAAAGACGGTTCCGAAACCCGCTTTTATTCCGAACCGCTTACAGGCACAGAGGCCTGGGACTTTCAGGTGAGTCGACCTACTCCCTGAGCCCAGCACCCCACCATTCGGCAAGCTGACTGATATTGCAACAGTGTGCTCTACCCGATAGACGCCATTTCGGCATTCGCATCGATACGGGGCACGACGCAACAGCACTGGCCATGGGAACCGGCACAGCCTCCGCCCATCCGATCTACCTCTCGCTCGGAAACAACGCCGGCTTTCTCAAGAGGGGCCCTTATGGGGGCATGATCCTCATTGGATATTTCCCTAACATTACTCGTTCGTCTCCGTCGGACCGCTGGGGTGCATCAATTGGCTGAAAATATGATGACTGACCAGATAAATGAGTTTTGCAGGCACTGACAAAGGCAACGACGAGTTGTGGCGTTTGTTCACTCGACGAGTGAAACATTGCGTACTCGAGTGAGTTGCCAATTCGAGTCGCAACTGTTTCCCTGGCCCCGCCTGACCTATGAACCTTTTAGGCAATTGTGGCAACCGATCAAGCGCTTTCTCACCGAGAGTCATTTGTTTCTGTGCGCCGACGGCCACTATCGTTTCGCGCGCGTGTACTTCGGCCCAACAGCTGTCGACTATCCGGAAGCGTGCTGGTTGCTGGGTGTGGCATCAGGGCATGTCGTTTGGTAAGCCTCGAGCAAGCTATCTTCCATGGGTAGATACAGAACACTGATGCCTGAACCATGTCGTTGCCAGCTGTACGCTTAAGCATGGCGAACTCCACCAGTCGCCAGGGGAACCGAGGACTAGTGCCAAGTCAGCGGCCCTTCGTGATGAAGCGAAGCAAGTCGATGGGAGTATGCACAAGCAGATTGCCGCCCTACGGATTCATGGGCTAAATTTCGGTTGGGTGAGTCATGTGCCCAGGCCGGAACCGCCCGATACCACCAGCGGCTGACGAAGGTTTGCCCGTGTCTTCCCCGCAAAGACTGTTTGGGATGGGCTTGGAATCAACGGTCACAAACTTTGCGGTGCGGATTCCCTTCATCAACTGATTAAAGGTATGCGCTTCTGTTCAATGATGTCAAAGTTATACTGTCAAGTGCTAATGTTCGCATCCAAATGGTGACAGGCATGGTCAAGGACATCACCATCGACACTCTTTTGATCAGCTTCTGCAAAGACGACGAATCAAGGTTCGTGTTCGATCAGATCACCACCAGTATTGGCGCACAGTGAGTGACTCGATCTGCCAAGAGACGCTGATTTGCGACCGAAACCGAGTTCTGACGTACCCATCGAATGTGAACGCGATCTCGCGATGCCACAGTCTCAGATGCATGCCGATGCATTCGCTGCAACGCCGATTCAAGGACGGCTTCCTGCATACGAACTGGACGGGTGCACATACTCGCAAGCTGATGAATGTACGTCGCAGATGGATCAGACTGTGACTTGGTTCGCGCTGATCTTGAGGACCAACCTGCCTGGAGTGTAGATTTTCCCCGCTGCGATATGGGGTAGGTGCCAATTTTCGTCGCTTTTTGTTGACGTCGCGTGAAGGCTCATCGAGGCGCCTTGATTGTCCTGATTACATCGTGCGCAGAGGTGACATGGGTTGACAAAGACAGGGTCTCTTGCACCATGGTCGACGATATATGCCTTATCATGGCCATCCTTTCCTACATCATCATGCACGCCACTTCTCTTGAATCCACCGAGGAGAGCTTGGAGGACTTGGAGTTGCTGATTTCCGAATACATGCTAGTAAGTTCACACTCTTGCGTGCGGATACCACTATTTCGGCGAGTTTCAGATAGCTTATGATTCGTTGCTGCTTTTCCTTGGGCAGCTCGTCTCGAGGAACTTCACTCGCGATCGAATGAGGAAGAACGGCGAAGTCACAAACCTTGGGTTCAATTGGCCCCGATTGCACGCAATAGGACACTACCCCGAATGGACAAGAAAGTGGGGGGTTGCACCGCACTCAAACACAGCGGATGGAGAGGTGAGCTCATGCCGAGCCAGGTATTTTGCGACCATGAGATGCTGACCAGTCCTGCCACGCATGATTCACTAGCGCGCTCACATCGACTATGCTAAAGTTCACTGGCGTGCCAGCAACAAGTGCAATGCGGATGGCCAAATACGTGAAGGGGCTAGCCGTTCGGAGACAATGCGATCTCTTGTCGAAACGTTGACGATTGCAGGGCGCATGGAAACAACCTTCGACACAGCCCTGATTCCAATTCCGGCCCGTCCGGTCCGAAAAGTTGCGCTATCTGAGCGAGCTGGTGAGATCGGCATCGGGTCGCGCGAGGTTTACGGAGTTAGATAACTCGACACTTTGTCTGCAGGTGGTAAATACCGGCGAATGATGGATCTCGATGCGCTGTCGAGGGCATTGGGCCAAGAAGATCTTGTAATGCTTGTGAGTTAGATGCAGTACTCTGCACTTGGCCGAGATCGTATTCTGACCCGTTGCTCCAAAAACCATCGCATACACAGACCGCAGACTACCTCGGATCCAATGAGTATGACGACATTCGGGCTGGATATTTGGCTACCAAGTGGCAGTACAGCTTCAAGATCGGAGGGGCGATGTACAAGAACCCTCCTAAGCCTACACTCGACGCCGCTAGTGAGTCGGAAGTTTTCCAAATCACTTACCAAACATAACTCATCGCGCTGACACAATGACTTTTATTGAGTTCCGCTCGTGCAAACGATCTGGGCCAACCCAAATTACCCTTATCGTGGAGAAGGAACGGTCGGTCCGCGCTTTGATTGCGTATTCGTTCACAATTATAGTCGCCTACCACCCCCGGGTCGACGAGGAGAGACCTACTGGGACATTGCGTGGAACGCCCTCCGGCCCTTCACGGTGTTTCACATCCGAGGAATCTTTTCAGTCAAAGTGAATGGGTTGTGGCACGGGCTCTGCATTGGCGATGAATTTGAGTGGGTCAGTCGCAGCGTATGGAACCTATCAGGTCTCTAATTGCAGATCTGGAGCCCATTTGCTGACGCCAATCTCAATGTGCGACAGGACGAGAACGCGGACGAGAACAGTGCCCTTCTTTCGCCGATTCTTAAGTTCCGACGTGGCGCCGATGGCAAGAAGATGCAACGCGTTTTTCCTATTGAGGATGTCTTGCGATCGGCTTTCGTGCAGCCACTATTCGGACAAACGGAGATCCCGCCGGAGTGGAATTTCCAGAATATCATGGATAACTGGGATGACAAGTTCACTGTGAATCTGGTTCAGGATCAACACATATTTCACCACTTTGGGATGGTGTTTAGCATCAATATTCTACGTGATCAGAAAACACCTCGGAATCGCAGGAAGGGGAAAGGGAGGGCGGCGCAAATGGATCTGTCAGAATAGCCCCTGTCATGAGTTTGGTCACTTGAATCATCAGTACTATAGCTTCAGTTCTGGTAGGAATCGTGGTATTTTGTAATACTGCAAAACATGTGTCAAGAGCAAATTATGTCTTTATGTATCTATTGCAAGTCGAGTACTTGGTATACTGATACCTAGAGATTATAATAAGAAGTATAGAAACCAAGGTCCTTACATTGATACACCTCACCACGGCACTGCTCCAAATGTTAAGTGTCAACTTCATCAAACTGTGCTAAGTTCATCAAACAGTGCCAATTTTAGCGCCATTTAGTGCCATTTTGCGCACTTTAGCGCTCGAGATTTATTTAGTGGCGTTTAGCAAGTGGCAAAGTTGCTGATGAGATCAAGAGACGTTGGATTCAAAGCCCAACCGCCGACAAGCATCCGACTTGACTCTAGAGCAGAAGATGGTCGCTGGCGCCTGGTTTCAAACTATTTTCATGCAGAATATTCTCGACGGCCAAGGCCTGTGGCGAACAAAGAGATCACTTTACACCCAGTCTCAGCTCGTATCGGAGGTCTACAACGAAAACGCTGAGAGGCCTATCGAGTGGTCATCGAAGATCGCCGACCTTGTGCGGCATTCTTCCCCGCCTACGGTGATACCTTGCCAGCGCTGACAACACCTGTGTTTCCTTCAAGCAGATCGTTTCGAAGAATCTGGGAGTCTTGAATTTGATCAAAAGGACGGCGCTGAAATACACCTACAAAGCATACAAACTGGACCCGGACAGGCAACGTGAGGCATCGACCGCCAAGGCCGTACTCTATCTCCAACCTACTAAATGGGCGGTCAAAGAGTTACGTTGCGGTGCAGGAACGGTAAGCCTTTCCAAAGCCCCGCTACCAGCTCCTTCGAGTGCGATTCAGCGTTGTGGCCATATGTTTTGGCACCAAGCTGCTTACAACATCTTTCTCCCTCAGGGTGGGGTCGACATGAACAATTGCTCCTTCGAGGCCGAGGATGATTTTCAGAACGACCTTCTATACGAGATCTTTGTTCAGATCGTCGCCGGCATAAGGAAAGAAAAATCTGCTGCTTTCCAATGGCCAAAGGAAGGTCTCGACCCGAACGACAATGATCATCGCGAGCTTGCATTCGCTCTTTTGACTCATGCATATGCCGGCGTAAGTTCCTCAACTGTTCAGCAATGTCCATTTCAAACTACCAATCATATCGTTACATTCTTGCTATGACGGATCAGGTTTGGTATGCCATGCAGGTCCTTACGCCGCCCCCATCGCTCCCCGAATCGTCCGACGCTGGCAGAAATGCGAATGTGGCGAAGCAAACCGTAGCGCTCTGGCACGAGTTCTCGGCCACTCACTATCAGGTTCCCGTCATGGCCATACTGCGTAGGCGTCGTAGAGAAGGCTCTGGGCCTTTTTACTCAGAAGCTATGCAGGTACGAGTCACCAATCGAGTACAGAACAGCGTGGAAGTAGCACTCCTCGAGGAGTATCGAGGGCCCGGGGTTTCTAGGCGGGGAACCAGTGACGAGATGAGGATCACAGCCCAACGGGCTTGCGACTTTGAAGAGTCTCTCTTCACTTGACTGTAGTATATGAGTGTAACATAGGTTTATAATGACAACAGATCAGGGGCTGCGAAGATAAGACTGCCTAAACAGCCGCTTAAAACACGGTCTGTGGTTCGGATAAAGTCGCTTTAGGACCGCTTTACGCCGCATAAGAGGGCTTACGGACCGCTTTGCGTATGCAAACAAAGCGCGCCGTAAGTGCGCCGTAAGAGTCCCTTATCTAGGGTACACTTAAGCGACACTTAACGCGCGCGCGGCTTAACGAGTGGTTAAGGGCGCTTAAGAGCAGCTCTAGGCCGCTTAACGACTGCTTTACGAGGTTTCGCGCGCTTACGCGCGTTTGGCCATTTTGCTGATGGAAGCTCATGTGGGAGCGCGATGGAGTCTTCTGTCTTGTTCGCCGAGCCGTCTCCAACTCCTAGGAGCCAATTTGCAAAGTCCTGTGCCTTTGCCCGTTCCGTTCATCAGCAAAATGGGCACTCGGCGCGCACCGCTTAAGGACGCTTAAGGACGCTTAACAAGACGTCCTTAAGCCTCGCGTCTTGTTAAGCGTCCTTAAGCGGTGCGCGCCGAGTGCCCATTTTGCTGATGTTTCGGTCATGCGGTCTGCAGCGGCCAGAAGACGCATGTTTGTCTGCGCTTGCACCGTGCCGCTGTTAGTATAGGGTCCAACAGTCAGGCAAGGACTACTACTTACAGAGAGATGCAGCACCTCAACTTCCCCCCAGAAGTCGGCATTCATGATGCAAGCGTTGACGATTTGTGCAGGCGATGACTTGGGAATAACGGGAAGGCATTGCTTCGGATCTCCTGTGATGTCACAGTCCAACCGGTCAGTTAATCATACTGCCCTGCGCTGTGCTGTTGAAAGATTGGTACACACCTGCCAACACAACGGTCACTCCACCAAACCGAGCCGTTGACGATCGCACATCCTGCAACATCCTGTCCACAAGCTGGAAACATCGACGGTGCTGCATCGGTGCCTCGTCCCAGACGATCAAGTCGCACATCCGAAAAAGCTCGGCGAGCTGTCCTTGTTTTGGAACGTTGCACGTAGAGTCGTCGAAGATGTCGATCGGGATCTTGAACCGTGAATGTGCCGTTCTGCCTTTTGGCAGTAGCAGTGCAGCAATACCCGATGATGCAACGGCAAGAGCGTATTTTCCCTCTGACCGAATCCGAGCAAGGATCATTTTTTCCAAGAACGTTTTGCCTGTCCCTCCCGGAGCATCAACAAAAAAGACTTTTCCGCGGCTGTTCAGAATCGAGTCAAGAACTGTCTCAACAACAACGCGTTGTTCGGCGTTGCAAGACTCGAAGTTGTTCCTCCAGAAACCCTCCAACTCGTTGAGCTCCGCTGCTGTGGCTGATTCCTCCATGATAAGACGATTTGTTGAAGCTTCGTCATCGAACTGAATCGTTGGCAGCGGCAGGCCGTGGTCTGACAATGAGGAGTCGAGTCGTTGCAGAATATTGCTGAGCTGCAGCAGCCCCCAGCTGGCTACATGCTCGGGTGTGATGATCGGCTGTCGTCTTTGGTTTCGTAGCTGGTATTCGACGTCTTGGGTGAGGTTGTCATAGTGCTTTGTCCATAACTGCGCCGCGTTTGTCACTCCATCATCGGCCGTTAACAGCATGGCAAATAGGTGTCGCAGCTCGTGGCCAGTACGGAAGACCGCTGCTTCGGTCAGACATCTGTCGGCTTCAGCATTGTTGCGTAGGAGCCCCCGTTCGACACAGGCTTCCCGGAATGTTCGAAACTCAACACCATTGAAAGTCCTCAGATCTGCAAACGATGTCGGAGAAGGCACCTTGAGAAGAAGT
Source organism: Microbotryum silenes-acaulis (assembly GCA_003665825.1). NCBI lineage: Eukaryota > Fungi > Basidiomycota > Microbotryomycetes > Microbotryales > Microbotryaceae > Microbotryum > Microbotryum silenes-acaulis. The sequence continues at coordinate 828,319 of QPFY01000015.1, forward strand.
ATTCGCAAGTAGTATCGCTCTCCGCCTTCAGGACCACAAAAGTAGATTCTTCTGATTGTCCGGTTGTCAACTTTTCGTGGAACCCAAGCTCGATCTTCGTTGTTCCATCTGAATCGGGTTGGCACGTCGATGTAAAGCAATTCTTGTGCGTTGTGATCGGGCGGCGTCTTGGCGCACAATTTGATGAATGCGGTTAACGTCGTTTCCGGTGGCGCTGATAAATCTGGTGCTCCCTGATCTGGGTCGAACCGAACTTCTTGCTCATTCGGGAGGTGCAGCGCAAGTCTGGTCACTGCGGGATCCCGATCGTGCATCCCGAATCGAAATATCCGGTGAATGGCCTTGGGGGCGCAAACATATCGAGCGTCGAGGAAGTTGTTGATTTCGTCTTGAGCTCCGGGTTCGTCGATCGTGAATGAAGTACGGTCGTGGCCCTTGTAAACGTAGTTGTACAGGTATTTGATCGCAGCAACACCGCTTGCAATTTCCACGTTGACATGACAGTTGTACTTGGAAGCAAGGAACGGATTTGTTGGAATAACGTTTGCATCCGTAAAAACTTCTTCTTGCGCTGTGCCCGGGAATTTGACATATTGGTGTATGCCGCGACACCGGTAGTGTGGATAGCCACCGTCTTCGCTGGTCGTGCGTGGTTGGAGTCGTTTTGGAAACCCTTTGGTGCATTTTCCATGGTCGTCGTGGCAGGTATGCTTGCCGGGACGATCACATCGCCGGTGTAGCATGGAGTTTGTGATGGTCTCAAACAATGCAGGGAATTTGTCGGGGTCGGGTATTTCTGCGGTCACTATCTTGTCGTAGTTGTCGTTTGTTTTTGGTTTGTCTTCTGGATCCATGATCAAAAGGATGTGTGCGTGAGGTAGCCCGCGCTTTTGAAATTCGACAACATAGACATATGCAATGACCTGTGCAAAGAATTGAGACTCGTGAGCATTCTATCCATTTAATATTGACCGCGCCGATTGACATACCTTTCCAAAGACTCCCGGCGCACGATGAACGCCTAATACATCCGCAAGAAGAGCTTTCAATTTGCCGTGAAAGACCCGTGTTACTATGTCGGGACGGTCGGATGCGGTTTGGCCAGGAAGCAACGCGTTGACGATTTCCGACCAGGCAGGGTTGCATGTCATTGTGATGAATATGTCCGGAGCACCAAAAACACGAACGATGGCCATAGCATCTTGGTAAAGTTGGACCATTTGGCGTGGCGATCCGGTGTGTGACGACGGTAGAATGACTCTTTTGCCAATCTGCGCGGGATCGAGTCCTTCAGCCAGGCTTGCTTGAAGGGACGAGTACTCTTCGGCTCGGAGCTTTTGCTGATTTGTTCTCATCCAATATAGCCGTTCTTGTTCAGTTAATGCCCAGGCGTCCGCGACAAATTTCTGGTACAACCGGCCCCCAAGGAAAAACATCGGGTAACTGATATTCGGAGGACGAATGTGGAAATAAAACGCGTTGAATTGGCTTTGCGTCCACGTTTGGATCCGCCCTTTCCGGTTTGTGGGTTGGCATTGGCGTTATCCGGTGTGCGTTGCAAGATGCCGTTTTCGTCTCGCACGCGCCGAGCTGCCTCTGTAGCGATAGCGTTTTGGCTGAGCGGAATTCTGTCGTGGTACCAGTCTTCGCCATACGGTAACAATAGCGGGTATGTGAGCGCTATGAGTGCAGGGTGACCATCGTGAATGAGCTGAATTCCGCGGCTGTCATTGTTTGGCGGGTGACGTAACCGAACGACGATCTCTCTTGTTGAAGATCGGTACTCGGTCTCGTCTCCGGGTAAAATGACGGCCACCTCGTCTTGCGTCGGCAAGTTGTAGGTTCTTGGGTCTCGATTGCGCGGTGCAAGTAAGCGTAGCTGGTACATGTGAGACGCTTCACTGTCCATGAATTCTTTTGCTGTCTAGAACAGTTTTACGCGCGTGTTGTGGAGTTGCAGCATGCCGTCGAGTACGGGAACAATCTGCTGCTACGCCGAGTCCAGACGTCGAACTTCTTCAGGCGGTCCGTTGAATCTTTGTCGGGCTTCAATCCGTTCCGTCGGAGCCAGGAACAGAATCTGAGCAAAGACTGGGTCGTCTCCTGGGCCTGGTGCGAGGGTGCCGATACGGTGAAATACCGTTCCGCTCAGGTAGAAAGATGGTGGTCCGGAGCCGCTGATGATCCCATGGCCCTTGCTCGTGCCGAATGATGCCATAGCGAAGTTTTCATTGAACGCAAGAATACGGTCCCGGAAGATCTTCTCAACTGTTTCATGGATAGTCAGCAAGGCCGTTAGTCCGCTGTACTCAATCTAGCAAGCTGAACGAGTCGACGTGTACTAACCCTGGGCCATTGCCAGTCAGAAGCGCAAGCAGCTCGGGCGGGGGCTTTTCGATCCCGGGCAATCAAACTTTGCCGTCTGCGCAACGGATTTTGAACGGTGTGGCACCGCCTGGGGTCGGTGATTTTTCGAATTCCCAGTGTAGAGCCGAACAGATCGGACATTGCAACGTCATTGATCCAAGATCGTGCCGGGGAAAAGGCCCTTCTGGCAACGGTAGCAGCGCAGTTGGGACGGTTTGGCTCGATCGCTCACTTGCGCGTTGATGTCGTTGACGCTGCTCCACGAGTCGTCGATCGACGACAGTAGTGGCTGAAGTCGCAGTTGCGTCTGTACTTGAAGCCGCGTCGCGAGAGAGGTCTGATACTGCTTCGAAGCGTGGACGAACGAATCTCAAGCCCGGAGGTGAAGGACTGCGGGCCCGTCGCACTTGCCGTGCGACATTGAGACTGCCTGCTGCCGGTGCAGATTGACTTGACGATCCATTTTGCGCGACATCGTGTTGATCGATTTCGTGCTGCTGCTTCTCGCGAAGGCGTCGTTGCCGCTGAGCTTCCGATCTGCGATTGTTCGAGGTTGTTGTTGTTGGCGACTGTGCGATTAGAGCCGGAGTCGGGTTGTGCGGAGGAGGAGGAACGCGCTCAGCTCGCTCACGTTGCCGACGTCTCTGCTGCCCCTGTGCTCTCCGTGAAGATTGTCGCACTGGAGAGCCTCCTGTACGTGAATGTTTGCAGATGACACATTTCGGCAGTGGCAGGAACTGGATGATTGAAGGAACTACGCTACGATGTGGTAGACACGCAAAACAGGTCGTCTCAGTCTGCTTCGGGAAGCAGAGCCTGGGTGTAAAGGTCGTGCCTTACAGAGAGTCGTGAGGACGGTCGTAGATCGAAGTCGTGACAGTGAGAGGCGGTAGAGGATACTTGTTAAACGTCGTTACTGGGTTTCAGTTCGAAGTAAACTACCAAGAGAGAGATGGGGAAGGGCGTCCCAATTGAGTGAGGCCGAGGCCCGTGTGGCGAACCATTATATGATCGAGAGCAACGCGCTGTTTGACTGTCATGAGTGCGAACGCGATGGAGACCTACTCGACAGTTGATTGGGTGGAACTGCGATGCAGGCTTTGCTCTTGTGGCGCGGCCAATTGATGGTCGCACGGCGTCTCACCAGCCAGTTGGGGAATTCGGCGGCGGGAACCGATGTTGTTTGTATCGATTTGGCGTCAGGCGGCGCAACGAGAGGGCGCGTAGTCTTGTACGACATTCATGAGTCGAAGAGGGGGTTTGATGTCATGGTGTTGGTGTGGTGAAGATGGTTCAGGCCATGCAAGTGCACGGAAGGAAGGTAAGAGAGAATCTGGTTGAACAATGCTATTTATTCATGCGCGCGGCTAACATCTACGAGCGGCGCAGGAAATAACAAACATTGCGCTGGGACCGCGGCGCGCACGTTGGTCACGTGCGGGGGCGACGAACTCAACAGACGCGGTGTCGAGACAGGGAGGCCGAAATGCGCGGCTGAATCAGGTGGCGGAAATCAATCCAAAACTCGCGCGCGAGGACAATAAAAAGTTGGGGTGCTTGGATAGCCTGCCGCGCCCGTGCGTCGGTGTCAGTCTTGACGTCGGCTACGGGGTCGAAGGCCCGGTCTCAAGGGGGGCGGCCTTACACTGGGTCATGTGTCAGGCTGCTTTGATGGAAAATGGAACCTCGGCGAACGTAGGCAAAACGGCCTGTGGCTGGCCGACCCATTCTGAAACAGCGCTAGCTAGCTGGGACGCGAGAGCTGCCTATGACGTCACGCCACGTGGTTTGTCTTTCGTTCTTTGACGTTCTTTGTGTAGAGGGACAGTTGATATTAGAGTATAGTAGATAGTAGATAGTTTTAAGGATTAGTAGATAATGACACTTATTGAAATCTATCAAATAGAAAAGTGTAAATACGGTAATAGAGTAGTAGGGTCATTAGGGTAAGAGGGTTATGATCTCTGTCTCGGTCGGAATCCCAGTTACGCTCGCCACATCGGCTCGTCCTTTCCGACTCGACCTTCTATTGCAGGCCCATACTTGTGCCCAAGTGTCCTACAACTGGTTTACCCTTGGAAGGCTAACCAGCGCGTCATACATACAGTGACGGTCAAAATCCACCTGTGGCTCTGCTTCCAGTACGTGAGACGTGACCCGAGTCCACCACTCCCCACACCTCGGCGAGTGGAAGAGCAGTCTATGAGTTCAGCGGCGACCGCACTGATTGTTGTAGGCGCAAATGATCAACTCTTTACAGTGGGTGCGTTATGTGGCAAGGAGTCCCACTTCGAGCAGCTAGGCGGCCAAGGTCATGTCCTAGGCCAGCCGAGCGCCAAGCCACCGCCGCGAAGCACGTCGAGTGGAATCGTTAAACAGCCCTCGCCTCGTACACTGTCCCAAACACTCGGAAGCTCCCCGCTCCCACCGCCTGCCGCTCTCGACTCGACACAGGATCAGGAAGGCGCACATCGGAGAGAAGCGATGCTTCGCGCCGCGGAGGAGCGCAGTCGAACTGTGAGTGAATCATGGTCCAGAGAAGCGTTTGCGGACGACCGTCGACCTATACCGTTTTGGGTCTACGCCAGCTCAATACTGATAATCCTCAGTAACTTGACCGGCCAGGCCAACTCGAGAGGGACGTCAGGTGGCAAGCTGGCGACGCAACTTGCAGCCCAAAGAGCCGATGGCAATCGCGCTGTTGATGCGAGGCACGCCGGCGAGACACGTGACTTGCCACTGGTGGTTAGTAACTGCTGGATCCGCATAACATATTTCGGAACGGCCTTCAGACCAAGCATACTGATCACTGGTTGGTTACCTAGTGGGATTAATTCACGTGATCTTGCTCTGTTTTAGTGCGAGGTCTGAAGACAGCCATCAACTGTGAAATTTGAAAAATTTGAAACTGAACAGCCTCACCAAGAATTAGAACACACGGCACCAAGCAAAGATGCAAAAAGGATAAGCCAAGTAAATGCACACTTCAGTTTAGCCATGTGATGCTGGGGAGGTGCAGGCGGAGCTCGCAAAGACTTTCAATTACGCAGGGAGGTGGGCGCACAGCGCCCCCGAGCCCTATAGCTCATGATGTTGGTGATACAGCAGGACTGCAGGGAGATTGCATTGAGGACTTCGGATGAGGAACGAAGCAGAGCAAGCATTATGATTATACATATACCAGTGGGAACCTGTTAAATTAACGGGAGGACGAAATTCGAATGTCAGGAGAATTGACCGGTTACATGATCTGAGTGGAGGTATAACGCACAATACGAAGTACAGCGGAACAATTCTCATTGCTGAAACAGCCTGCCCATTGCTTGTTGCCGGAATTGGCTTCAAACCCTTGTGCAATGAGATCCGGAAGGTTTATGACGGTCCTCGCGGCAGGAGAGAGGTCTAGGCTGAGACTAGACTTTTGGGGACGAGGTGCGAGGAAGGATCAGGTTAGGACTGTGAAGCAACTGAAGCAGGACTTGAACTGTAGGGTTTCTCGAGAAGGGTAAGGAGTGTGATTGCAAACTTCATCAGCAACTTTACCACTTCCGGGTGCGTGGCTAAATCTGTCTAAATGACTTTACCGTCTGAATCGTTCTGGATCGTGTCTAGATCCACCACTTCGTCACACTGAATTCGCTTCTATGATGGTTCTAATACCTCGATTACAGATGTGTCATCGCAACGTGTGTGGACTAGCCTCGCGGCTTGGGTTGGGCACAAGAAGCTTCGTCGATTGACGGAGGTCGGGACCGGTGCTGCTGGGGCGGCCGAGGTCGCCGCTGAAGCGGCTTTGTTCGGGTTTGATGCCTAATTTGTGCTCTTAGAAGAACGTAGAGTCTAGAAGGTTTGTCTGTAAATGCAATGAGACCATACCATTGCACATAGCCCTACCTGAATATGTCATAATTGTTCTGAAATGGCACTGGAAATACTCTGGAAGCTCTGGAAGTGCACTGAATGCCTGAATTTCCAGACAAAATCTAGAGCAATCTAGCAGCGCAGAGCTGAATGCGCTTTACGCCCGGATTGTTCTAGATCGGCTCTGAATTGCTCTGAATTGTCATGAAGCGCGCGTGGTAAAGTTGCTGATGAAGGAGTGTGGTAGGAGTATGAGTATGAGGATGTATAGTAGTATATGAGTTGTTGCTTGCAGGAAGCAAAGGAGAAACTATCAGATGGCCGGCTTTTGTAGTAAAAGCCATGGAATGTTATGGAAGGTTTTCTACAAGCGAGATATCACGATGCCCAATGTCCGGGTTGCCAGATGGAAGGTTGAGGAACGAGGTGGAGTCTTATGGAACGAAGACGACTCTCGGGTTTCGGCGTGCTGTCTCAAAGAGGAAGGTGAGGACAGGACCGGCGCTAGTCACGCTTGATCTTCGAGCCGGACCGGAGTTGGGCTTCGGCTCACCAAGACCGTTACACGGTTGCATGCTTTGTCGTTTGGCCCCAGTGCAGCCTTGATTTCCGGCCGTTTGGGGTTGCGCGTCACGGTGATGAACAGCAAATGCTTTCCATTATTGACGACGCAAATCATCGCATCTTTGTGATCCTGCGCGGCCTTTTCCTGAACGTCGTACCCAAAATCACTGAATGTCCAATTTGATCCGCGGTTGGCAAGCCCGTGACGCCTTGGCCCATGGTGAGGCACAAGCATTTTTGATGAAATGAATGTCTTTTATCCGATCACGCGGCTTGGAAGTTTCCGTCAATCACGAACTCCATGAAGGGACGTTGGGTGCAATGCGGCATTGAGAAGTACTCAACGCGTTTGTGCAAGTAGTATGCATTGAAGAATTGTGAACTCGAGACATCGTCCTGGATGTTCAAACTTTCTATGTCAGTCTTGCCGAGTCAAAAACAGTGAGTGCAGGTATATTCAACTCACCTCTGTTGAGGTATTTATGTTAACCCTTTAATGCGAGAATATAGTATCCGGGAAAAGCCCTTTGAAAGGCACGCTGTCTCGGACAGCGGAGCCTCACTGGTGACCAAAGATGACAGGTGCAAGTTATATGGATTACAACTAGCTTCTGGTGTCAGCTTGATGAAGAAGCTAGGCACGCACAATCTCTATTTCTAATGCCTGTGGCCCGTCGTAAGGCCTTGCCTTACACCCTTTCATTAGAATGAGTAATAATCACAGGACAATCACCGGACTAAATCAAGATTGGGAAACTGTCATGTACACATGCGCGCAAAACTTATGGATCCCGTAGGGCATAACTTGCCATCTGTCGATGTCTGTCTGCAAGGACCAAGTTACCTTGCACCGTGAACAACTCCCTTCTGATTTCAATCAGCATTGATTGAGATCATTGGTTTTCTTTTTGCTAACCCCTCACAGCTGGACTACACAGCCAAAAAAGCAAACAATTTCAATGGATGCGGAATCAGAAGGGAGCCAAGGTTACTTTGGTCCTTGCAGACATACGGCACGTTATGCCCTACGCAATCCATAAGTTTCGCGCGCGCATGTGTCAAAGTTTAGACCTAATAGTGGACCCACCTATATGAAAGGCTAGCAGGTTGTGGTGAATCAACAAGGTACCTATTTGTAAAAAAATAGATAAAAAATGACCGAATCGGGAGTCGAACCCGAGTCCTTCGTAGTCAATAATGGGAAACGAAGATTCTAAACCTCTAAACTATTCGGTCGGCTTCTCCCTTGCTATGTTTTTCTGCGGCCTACAGCTAGCAATCATTTGGTGTAGCGTTGCTTTTCATCTTCACTTCACTTCACTTCACTTCGAAATCGCCCTACCGCAGTCTTCGATACTCGAGTTAACAAGTGATACACCGACAAGATGTCTACAGGAGACCCTGGGTCCCCACTGCCGGCACCGCCACCACCGGTGTCCGCCACCAGCGTCCAGCCACCCCGCGACCAGATCCCGATAAGCTCGAAGAAGACGCAAGTCACGGGCCCCGCCACCGCCGCACCCAACTATGCCGCCGCTGCGAGTCAGATGGCGACTCAGTCACCTGAACAACAGCAACAACAACAACAGCGTGCCAAGGCTCTGGGCAGCCTCCTACAAGCCATGGGTGCTGTACCCGGAAACCGCATGGATCGTTGGGTCCAGGCCATCTACTTCGCCGAACTCTACCCCGTCGCCACCGCCACATCGCTGAAATTTTCGGCCTTGAACGCGAACCGGTCTGTCGAGAACATCTTTGATTACGCCCTTGAAGTGACTCTGTCTCACCAGAGCGCCTCGCGAGCGTCTCATGCCGACAAGACCGATCTCGTGGCCTGCGTCACGAGGCTGCTATCGCCGATCTCTCCTATCTGCTTTGAGCCTGGAGTTCCTCTGCCGGACCACCTTGCGGCCTATCAACCACAGATCCTAGGCGTACAACATTCATCAATCCTGCGTAATGGGGCGGCTCACCATCGCGTTACGGTTGGGTTCGTCACCGGCGAGGCACGTGACTCCACGCTTACGACGCCCCCCGCTCTCACTTGGCGATCGGCGAAGGCCCGCTTCGCGAAATCTCACAGGTTCCACCATAACATGGTCGAGCTTCGAATCAACGTCGGTGTTCAAGGAGTGCCTTCCATGGACGCCATCATCAAATCGTTCCAATCACTAGTGCAGGACTTGTCAGGCAAGGGACATTCGTGCCAACTTGTGCAGGTTCTGCGCGTTATCAGCGTGGACAACGCCTCGGCCTTCGCCCACGTTGCCGGAGACTACTCGGCTTTCCTACACTTCGACGACAACTCCCTGTTCCAACGCCCTAACACGACCTTGAAAGAGATCCTACCTTCGAGAATCGGCCTTCCCACTCGAGGCATCCCGGTCACCGCCCTTCGCCATGACTATGAGAAGGAGGCGGCTTGCGGTAGGTGCCACTTCGTGGGTCACGTGGGAACCTGCGGATTGGATCAGGAGAGGAAGCGAAAGGAGGCTCACAACGGCAACAGCAACAGCAACAGCAACAAGAACACCATCACCAACGACACCAACATTGTGGAGGCCGAGGTCCCCATTCCTGTGCCGGTTGTTAACAGGATCGCATCACAGAATCGCTTCGCCGGGCTCGAGGTTGAGGAGGGACAGGAGGAAGCGGTAACTGGCCAGAGCGGACAGGGGCCGGAGGAATCGGGGGAGGAGGACGCTGGTGATAAGGCGGATGACGAGGACTCGGAGGACTCGGAGATGGAATCGGAGGCGACCGCGAAAACGGAGGTCATCAAAATTGAGAGCGAGGACGAGTCGGTTTTAGAGGACCGCAGAGGATCCGATGGAGAGGTGATTGATGGCGGATGGAAGGGGCGAAACAGAAGGCAAGGTGGCGACGGAGATGGAGGAAGGGGAGGTGACGACGGAGATGGAGGAAGAGGAGGTGGCGACGGAGGTGGACGATGTGGACGAGGCGGGGGGAGCGACGAAAGCGGAGAATGCGGAAGCGACGGACTTAGGGGAGACGAACAGGCTGGACAATGACGACGACAGCGACGCAACAGCAACCGCCGCCACCGCTTCCCGCGAATCGACTCCCCACGAACCAACCCCACCTTTGTCACCCGGAACTCTCGCCAAGTCGCTACGCGAGGGGGAGGAGTGGGACAGGATCAGAGCTAACTGGGTTGAGCAGGCACGACTCGAGCGGGACCAAAGCATCGAGAGGAGGCTTGACGCTGAAGCCCCTTTGGTGCGTCACAACTTTGCCACGTGGGATGAGGACGGTGAGATACGTTCCATCAACATCAGGGGGACCGCTGCGAAGTTCAAGAAGCCGGTGATGAAGAGGTCGCAGACTGCGGCGGACCTCAGTGACCCGAGTGACGAACCGACCGACGCCAAGCGAGTGATCATCAAAGGGAAGAGCCGCGTCGTTGTCAAGGATGGAATAGAGGGGCGGAGGGTGACGAGGTCGATGTCGGCGGCGGCGGCGATGCCGGTTGGCGTGACGAAGGTGGACCGAGGGAAAGCAAAGGGGGTAGCCGAGGAGAAAAGATGGTCCGACCACGAGCCCGAGGACGATGTCCTGCCCGCCCTCCCCCTCTTTGAGGACGTCACCACCGCCAAGAGCGCCTCAACCTCAACTACCCATTAATGATCAAGCACACCATCATAACCTGGAACGTGAGGAGGGGCATGGGGGTCCCGGAGAAACGACGCAACATTTACGCTTACCTATCCACTTTCAAAGCATCGGCCATTCTCGTACAAGAGCACTTCATCAGACCGCACCTCTGGCAACTCATCAAGGACGAGTACGAGGGCAAGCTCTTCATCAACCAACATTGTCTGACTCTGATTCCGGCTGACTCCCCCCTGATCGACGCCGAGCTCTTGCGCACCCACTTGGCACTCAACGGACGGATCCTGGTCACCTCCTTTCGTCTGCGGGGCGACACTAAAATTTTCGAAATGAACAACATCTACGCGCCCGTTGAACCAAAACAACGAGCAAAATTCTTTGACAAACTCTTATTTCAAAAAACACAGAAATCCCACGTCCGACTCCTTGGCGGCGATCTCAACGACTGCCCGCGCCCAGAAGTCGATCGGCGGAACCAAAGTCGGCGCGGCCACCACTGGCCGATCCTGATAGGCAAGCTCGACTCGGCCTACACGGACTGCATCCGCTACAAGCACCCCATCACCCCATCTTTCACTCGACCCAACCCCAATCGCAAGCGACCCAACTCATTTTCCCGGCTTGATTACTTTCTCCTACAACGAACTCACCAGAAAAGGCTCGACCAGGCCTCGACGATCTACGACTACCCCAAGGATCTCTCCGATCACCGACCGGTCTTGATTGTGCTGGCTCTCTCAGACGATCTTGATGCGACTCTCCCACAGCTCAGCCTACCTACCACATCCAACCAACTACATCGAATTAATACCACAACCTTCAAGACGGTGGAATTTCAGCGGATGATGGAAGGATGGTTGGAAGGGGCAAGCAGGGAGGAACCGGTGGGGGAGCTCGAGGTCATTCTGGAGGCGTGCAGGGATAGGGGTGGTGAGCTGGCGAGGAGGCTGCATCGGGAGCGGTCGGAACGGATGGAGTATTTGGTGGGGAGGGTGCAGGATCTGGAGGCGTTACCGATATGGAGGGACGAGGACACGGCAGAATGGACGAGGACGTCGGAGGAACTCAAGCGGGCGGTCGAGGAGCGCGCGCGCCTACTCCGGATCCGAGCCCACGTCCCCGAGATCGCTTCCGAGGAACGACTGTCGCGGCCGGTCCACTCCAAGCTCGCGGCGCGGAACTCGGATTCCAAGATCACAGCACTGCGCTTGGCCAACGGAGAGCTAACGCATGACATTGATATTGCTCTTGACCACACGCAGGCGCATTTTCAGCGCCTCTACCACATCGAGCCTCGCGACCCGGACCGCGTCGCTCGACTTCGGGACGAATTCCTCGCGCCAATCAGGGCGGCGCGGACTTGCGACGACCCGCGCTCGGATCCGCTCTTTCTGCGCCGACTCTCGGAATCGCAGATCGACTTACTCCAGCGACCGATCACCGAGGACGAGGTCGTGGCCGCGATCGGGACGACGCACCCGGGGCGATCGCCGGGACCGTCGGGCGTGCCCTACGAACTGTACCAGACCGCACCCGAGGCGTGGGCCAAGGTGCTGACCAAGGCCTACAACGCGATGATCGAGCGAGGCTCACTCTCTCCCAAGCAGGGGCAGGGACTCGTGCGCCTGATTTACAAGCCCCACAAGAAACATGCCGATCGCGCCGACCTTTCGTCGTACCGGCCTATCACCCTGCGCGAGTGCGATTACAAGATCTTTACCAAGGTCTACGTTGCCCGACTCAACCACCTTCTGCCCGATCTCCTCCCGCCGCAGCAGCACGGATTCGTCAAGGACCGCCGATCGGCCGACGCTGCGCTACACCTTCGTCTCCTGGTCGAGGAACTTGGTGCGCGCAGGACCGAGTTCCCCATGGCCGCGCTCTTGTCTCTTGACCAATCATCCGCCTACGACCTCGTCGAGCATGACTGGATCTTTGCCATCTTCGACGCTCTGGGCGCTCCTGCCATCTTTCTTCGCGTGCTGAGGATGCTCTACTCGGGTGACTCGACCTCGGCCCGCTACATCATCAATGGGTTCCTGACGGCGCCGGTGCGACTGACGTGTGGGCTCGGCCAAGGGGACCCGGCGTCGTCATCGGTCTGGGACATCGTGTTTCAGCCGTTCCTGGATGCTCTACACCGTCGAAACATTGCGCTGAATCTTGCAATCCCTGCCCTTTATCCGTACCCACAGAGCCGCGCCATTACATCACTTGCATTTGCCGATGACGTTGTCGTCGCCGTCGCGGGCTTGGAGTCACTCAACTTGCTCGATGACCTGGCGCTCGACTGGAGGCAGGCAACGAATGGCCGGCTCAACACGGACAAGACGGTCGTCCTACCGATCGGACGCCGCTGGGACCCGGGGGAACGCCCGCTCGTCGTCAAGGCCGCAGGCGAGTCGCTCGAGTGGATCGGCCTCCCCTTCGACCCCAGCGGCGACACCGAACTCGCCTACGCGAATCTCATCGAACGCCTCGAGGCGACGCTGGAGGCGGTCCAGCATCGCTGGCTCACGCACCACACCCGTGCCTTTTACGTCAATCGGTACGCCATCCCCAAGATCCTGCACTTCCTTGCAGCCGACATCCCGCCGCCCGAAGTCGTCAAGAAGCTCGATGACATGCTCGTCGATTTCGTCCGTGGGGGCAAGGGCAGGACCAGCTACGGCAGAGACATCGTGTTCACAGCCAAGCTCAAGGGGGGACTGGGGGTGATCAGGATGCAGGACGTCGTGGATGCGGTTGCGGCACGGATCTGGGACGTTCTTCTCGGCGGTTCTGGCGCGATCTGGCAAGGACTTGCGCGCGCGGCACTCCAGCGAGCTCAGCCCGACCTCGACCTGGCCACCGATCTCTGGCCACATCCATCCACTCCCATCCCCAACGACCTTCATCCCCGATGGCACGCCGCACTGGGCGTTCCGAAACATCACGACGCGCAGGTCAACCCGAGGGCCTTGACCACCGCGAACCTGCTCGCGCTGCCCACCCTGCTCGGCAGCCTCCACACCCCCATCAGAGGGAAACAGACCATCGACGCGGTTCATGTACCTGACTACCTTCGTCTCCAGGGCTACCCGAAGGTGGCGGATCTCTATCGGCGCGAGTTGTATGCGGGTGGGGGGTTTCACCTCTGGACGCCGCCGGCGGATGTGCTCGGCGACAACAGCGAGTACGATCGACGCTGGCTCCCACAGCGACTGGCAATCGCGGCCTGGTACCGGTTCACTGTCGATCGACACAAGAACACGCCCTTGGCGGCGGCGGTGGCGGCGGGACGGCTCAACGTGCCTCCCCGGATCGGCACCAGCGCACTGCTCGAGGCAATCCTCCCCAAGCCCGTGGCCCGCTTCGCAATGGAGCAGCGCCTTCCGGACCCGGTGCTTCCACAACAGGCGAGCCAGTACAAGCTGCTGAACATGGCTCGACCCTACACGATCCGTAGCATCCGCCAGGTCCTGAACGCGAAGGCCTTTACCAACACGCTCGGGCTCAAGGGACCACCGCAGCCGGACGATCTCAGGAGCTTCTGGAAGGCGGTCAACTCGAAGGCACTGACGGCGAGGGAGAGGGAAGTTTGGTTCAAGCTGATTCTCCGCTTCACCCCGACGCGCAAGCTGCAGCACCAACAAAACCACGACACTTCTCCCGCGTGCCTCGTCTGCAAAGCGCCGGTGGACGACACCGACCACTACTTTTTCGACTGCGTTGACTCGCGGAACGTCTGGATCGCGGCAAGGGGCGTGCTCTGCGACGCACTCGGGTGCGACACGATCAAGGACGCCCAGTACACGACACTGCAACGGCTCTTTGGCCTCCCCAAGCTCAAGGCCAAGCTCAGCGAACAGGAAGGGGCGGGCAGGACGATCGAGATCTTCACGGGGATGGTTTTGGAGATGATCAGCAGTGGGAGATGGAGGATGCAGAAGCACGGGACGAGGATGGAAAGCGTGGAGAGGAGGAGGGTGGTACTGGAGGAGAGGATGAAGTTGAGGGCGGGAGGAGCAAGGGGCGGGCGAGGGCAGTAGAGGCTGGGTTCGATTTCCCCCCACCATCCCACACACACACCACATCACACTTCCTCTTCCAAAACTGTATACTAAATATCTTGCTTTCATCTTTCATCTATTACAGGTCTGCTTTCGTTGCTCATGGACCGGCTCGCGATTTGGGATTGACTCGACGGTGGCTCACGCTCTTTGGCTTCGGGGTTCTGAGTCAAGGGAGGGATCAGCAGACACAGGCAGAAAGTCGGCTTTGAGGGGCCAGGGACTGCTGAGGTGGAGGTTTTGAGGGACCTCCACCGCGTCTTGCTGTGACCGAGCATAGACTTGGGGCTTCGTGGGTCAGGGTAGTTGCGCAGTCGCTCTCCTGTCTTTGTCTCGACCGAGTTGGGAAGTGGGTGCGGGGTGGGCCTCTTGTCGTTAGTAAATCGTTTTATTACTCTTTCTCTCCTTCTCTCTCTCTCATTCGTCTCCTGAGGGGGAGCAACCGCTTGGCTGGGGCACTTGAATCCCAAGTATCGGATTGGTGGACACCGGCCCGTTTCTCGCATCTTACGGGCGGTTTGTGTTATCATCGTCGACTTCCATCTAGTTTTTCCGTAGGCTAATCAGGGGGAACAGGAATTGGGGGCAATATGATGAACAAGTTCTACAAAAAAAAAAACATCTTTCATCTTTCATCCCAATCGCACTACCCTACCTCTGCAAACGTCAATATATCGAATACATCAACTGCTACACCAGCTATCGACCCGATGTCCGACCAGGCACCGCCTGATCCGGGCCGCGGCCCTCCGGAGCCGGCAGCGACGGGACAACCACGTGGTGACGCGGGGGCGGAAGCCGATGCCGCCGAGGGACCAGCGAACCCCGGCCTAGCGCTGTACCAGGAAAAGCGTGATGAAGAAAAGAAGAGGAAAGAGGATGTCGCGAGAATTCTGAAGATGATCAGTGTCGAAGATGGCACACGCCAGGGCACCCGCATCCTTGTGCTCAAAGACGCACTCGGCTTCGGCAAGGACCGGGCCACCTCCCTGCGCTTCAGCGCACTCAATGCAACGAAACCAATTACCGACACGTCTGGTGCCGTTCTGGAAGTCACGTTCGAACACACCGGCGTGGCCACCGAACGCGAGAAGTCCGAGTTGTACTCGAAGGTGCTCCGTACCCTGTCACCCGACACGTCGTTGTGTTTTAACCTGCCCGCAGGAGTTGTCCTCCCGCCCGAGCTCCAGAAATACGCTCCAATCATCCATGGAGTTGCACCGGAATCGATCATCCAAAGCGGTAACACCCGGTTCAAGTTCGTGGTGCGCTGCGCTAGCGCAGCGGCGCTCGACCAAGTCCACGACGCGGCGACCAAGATCGAGTGGAAACGCTCCTTTGCCCAAGTCCGCAAGCGCTTGGCGTTCGTCAAAAACGTCGTCGAACTGCGTTTCATTATCAGTCCTGAGGCCGAATACACGAACGACGACCTCTGGAACAAACTGCAAGGCGTCGTCGCCAAGCTTACCGGGGACGGCCACAAGTGCGACTTGCTCCAACTCCAGCAGCCTCTAACGGTCGTTCAAGGCTCGTACCTCGTCGCTCGAGGAAACTACGCGGCCATCGTCCAGTTCGACGACGACGACCTGTTCAAGAACAACGGTGCTCAACTTCGGCAGGTTCTACCGACGAGGATCGACCTTCGGGGACGACTCGCAACACTCACGCCCCTTCGCTACGACTACGAGGCCGAAGCCTCGTGCCGCCGATGCGGCTTTGTAGGCCACTCCGACAACTGCGTTCAAAAGCCGGTCCAGCGTCAGCAGGCCTCCCAGAAAAACAACAACAACCAAAGGCCCCAGGCCGAGCCCCAAAGCAACATCGAGCAAACCTCGACCCCCCAAAAACAACGCAGAGGTGATGTAGCCTCTCCCTCTCCCCCAATGTCTCCTGTCGCGTCCAAGCGTTCAAAGAAGAACGCATCTCCCACAAGGGACACTAACAACTCACCACGAGTCTACCCTACTCGTTCACAAAGCTCTACACCCATAGCATCCGCCCCTCGCGGTTTCATCGTCGCCGCAAACCCATTCGCAAGTCTGGCCGGCGACGTAGCCGAGGAGGCGCAGGAGGAGCCCGCTCAGGCCCTCGAGGACGACGAGGACGCGATGAGCGTAGTCGAGGCACAGCTGGAACAACAGCAGGAGGTGCCGCCGCTGGAGCCTTCGGATCTGTCGGATCTGCAGGACCGCGGAGCGGAGGGGAACCAGGGGGAACACACGGAGACGAGTGACGCGGAAGAAGGGGAATCGCAGTCGGCCGAGACGGGGTCTGTGCCTGAGATTGTTTCGACGACTCCTGAGCATACCCCTGAGCTGACGCGGTCCCGATCGGCCAGTCACCATCAGCTTGATATGGACGGCCTTCCCGACGACTGGATGAATCGTGTGTCGGATCGCGAGCGCAAACAGGATGCTGGTCTATACGATGAGATCACCGAGTTGGACCGCACCCCGTCTGTGACCGGTTGGATGCCTTCGCCGTCTCCAGGTCCAGTGTTTGATCCCGAGCCCGAGCCCAAGCAGGAGGTGGACGAAGGAAGTTCCCAGGGTCTTCGCCGGTCCGAGCGTATCCAGCGTCTCACCAGCGTCGCGCGCACATCGGACTGGAACGAATCGACTGCTGCGGACCCGCTCCCCTCACCCACATTCGGACCTATGTTGTCCATCAAGGGAGCTGCTGCTGCAACGAAGGCGCGATCGTAATGATTGACTTCATCATCATGACCTGGAACGTCAACAGGGGCTTCAATACCCCTGAACGACGTCGTCTGCTTCTTTCGTATTTCACTTCGCTCACACCTCCCCCTTCTGCTATCCTTCTCCAGGAACACAATGTTCCTAAATCACGACAATCTCACATACGCCACGAGTACGCCCAGTCCCACCAGGGCGAGGCCTACTTTTCTCAACACTGCCTCACTTTGATTCCAAGCTCTTCTCCTCTTCTCGGTGGTCATCGTCGTCGCACGCGTCAGTCTCTTGGCGGGCGCTTACTCGTGACCACCTTCGATGTGCGGGGTTCGACGGACGTCGTCAAACTCAACAATATCTACGCTCCGGTTCAACCCGCCGAGCGCCTCCTCTTCTTCACCTCCCTTCACTTTCGGGCGACCGTCTCCTCTCACATTCGGGTCATCGCGGGCGATCTCAACGACTGCCCTATCCCCGCGGTGGATCAAGTGCGACAGGTGGACCGCCCGAACACCCACCACTGGCCCGCGCTTATGTCTTGGCTCGACGGGGCGTACACGGATGCCATTCGGCTCATGCACCCACTGTCGCCGGCGACCACGCGCCCGCATCTCAGCAAGGACGGCCGGCTCATTTCGCGCGCGCGCATCGACTTTGTTCTGGTGCAGCGGCGACACGAGCGACGGATCGTTTCTGCTTCCACTCTGTACAATATCTCTCGATCCATGTCGGATCATCGACCGGTTACGGTCACATTTAGGCTGCGCGCAAGTGGTGCCGAGGTCGAAGCGGAGCTCTGCCTTCCCCAGGCGGCTCATTTTCTGACCCGCATCAACTCGTCGACCTTCAAACACGCCGAGTTTAAGGAGTTCGTCACTCCTCTCCTTGAGCAAGCACCGTCTGGGGATCCGGTCGCGGACCTTCAGCGCGTACTCTCGGAGTCTCGGGTCCAAGCTCTCGAGCTGTCTCGGCGTCTGTTTCGGGAGCGCAACACCCTCGAGATGATGCTGGTATCTCGACTGCAGGACATTGAGTCTCGTCGGGTGATGAGCCCTTTGACGTCATCGACTGGACGAACACCCACGACGCTCTCACCAAACTTGTGAACGAGCGAGCAAGGCAGTCCCGGATCAGGGCGCACGTGCCCGAGATTGCATCCGAGGAACGTCTCAGTCGTCCGGTTCATGCCAAACTGGCTGCTCGGTCCCGGGATGTGAAGTTTCAGAGTATCCGGCTCGCTGATGCGAGCTCACCACTGACATTGAGCGCGCGCTCGAGCACACCATTCTCATTTCCAGCAGCACTACCTTGTCGAAGCGAAGGATCCGGAACAGGTCGTGACGATGCGGGATGAGCTCTTGGGACCCATCAGATCAGCAAGACCTTGTGACGACCCGCTTTCCGACGCTCGCTTCCTTCGGCGCTTCTCGAATTCGCACATCGACATTCTTGCCGAGCCCATCAGCGAGGCCGAGGTGCTCGCAGCGATTCGAACCACGCACGAAGGTCGATCTCCGGGTCCTTCAGGGGTCCCCTATGAGATGTATCGAGCCTGCCCCTTGCTTTGGGCCCCTCTCTTGACTCGAGCCTACAACGAGCTGATTACTCGAGGCTCCCTTACTCCACAACAGAGCCAGGCGAATGTGCGCCTCTTGTTCAACACAACAAACCTGGTGCAGTGCGGTGCGACCTCAAATTGTATCGTCCGATCACCTTGCGGGACTGCGACTACAAGATCTTCACCAAGGTCTACGTGGCTCGTCTGAACCGGATCCTCCCCGATGTTCTTCCGGCCGGACAGCATGGGTTCGTCAAGGGGTGAAGACCAGCGGACGCGGCTTTGCATCTGAGGCTCCTGATCGACGAGATTAGGGGTCGTGGGGCAGAGTTCCCGACAGCAGCGCTCCTCTCCCTGGATCAGAGCTCGGCTTACGACATGGTCGAGCACGATTGGGTCTTTGCGGTGTTTGAGGCTCTCGGCGCGCCGGAATCTTTCCAGCGCGTCTTGCGGATGCTCTACAACGGCGAGACGTCCACAGCGCGGTACATTGTCAACGGTTTCCTTACCGAGACGGTGCGACTCCTGTGCGGTCTTGGCCAGGGCGATCCTCTCTCTTCTTCTGTCTGGGATGTGGTATTCCAACCCTTCCTTGATTCTCTCAGTCGACGCAACATTGCACTGACTATCACTCTTCCGGAGCTGGCTCCTCGTCCGCAGACTCGATGCATCACCAATTTGGCGTTCGCGGATGACGCCGTCGTCGCTGTCGCTGGACCGGAAGCTATTGCTTCGCTCGAGGCGTTAGCTCGGGATTGGCGACTCGCGACGAACGGCCGTCTAAACACCGAAAAAACCGTGGTGATGCCATTGGGCGCGACGTTGTGGGATCGCGCGGACTTGTCCAAACTGTCGTTCGTGGCACCGGACGAGTCTCTTCCCTGGATCGGTCTCCAGTTTGCGCCTGACGGCAACAACAGGCTGGGATTCCATGATCTTGAGCGAAGGGTCGATCGAGTGATTCTCTCGGTGCGCGACCGATGGATGACGCATCATACCCGGGCTTTCTATCTCAACTGCTACGGCATCTCCAAGGTGCTGCACTCTCTCTCCGCCGACGTACCGCCATCCGACGTGATCAAGGCGATCGAGCGCAAGCTTGCCGACTTTGTGAAGGGAGGACCGCGGCGCAGCGACTACAAGCAATCGGTCGTCTTCACGGCACGGGCGCGAGGTGGTCTCAGCGTCGTGAGCATCCAAGATGTGGTGGATTCAGTCTCGGTACGGATTTGGGACGTGCTGGCCGGCGGGTCAACTGCGATTTGGAGCGATCTGGCTCGGAGTTCCATCCGGCGAGCGCTTCCGACCTTTGACTTTGCTACGGATCTGTGGACGTGGAGGAACGCCGACGCACCCCGGGAGCTACATCCCCGCTGGCGAGCGGTGCTCTCGGTCGCTGAACGCTACCCTGCCGTCGTCGATCCTGCCAAACTTTCGGTCTCCAATTTTCTTTCTCTTTCTCCCCTCCAACCTGGTCTGCATGACTCGCGGGCGTTCTCGGAGCAGGATAAGCGTTTGGCGAAGCTTTTCAGTTTCGAACGCACCATCGCTGACATCTATGCGCGAGCCCAATACCCCGCAGCTCCAACGGTACCCTGGACCCCTGAGAAGCATCCCAAGGCGACGGCTCGGAGCTGTCCAACCTTTGGCAATGGAAGCGCGATCAAGTCCAGGCGTGGATCCAGGTCGCAGGCGATTGCCTCATCCCGCCGCTTCCGCCTCCTGTTCCCGTCCTCGCACGTCGACCACCCGTCATTCGTGTTGTTGGAGCACCTGGAGTCCGGCCCGGCGGTCCCTCGAGCACATCTTGCCCAGAGCGACTCCGGTCGGCATGCCTGATCAAAAACTTCCCCTCCCCTCCGGCCCCTTGTGTGCTGATCAGTGGAGAATGTTGAACTTGGACAGACCTTACAACCATTGCGCGACTTCGACGCGTCATCAACCATCGACGTTTCGACCACACACAACGCCCTGGATCACTCGCCACACCCAAAGAAAGGCGACTCTTCTGGGTGTGGTTCCACACCGGGCCCGCACGGCCGCGAGCGCGAGGTGCACTTCAAGCTGGCGTACCACTTCACGCCAACGCGGAAGCGCCAGTTTTGTGCAGCGGCATGGCAACTCAGCCTGCTGCCTCGTGCAGGCATGCAGCCTGGCAGGGGTGGAGGATGACTTTACTCCACTTTTGGCATGATTGCCCTGACTCTTGCAAGCAGCTAGGTCCGTTCTCTGCGACGCGCTGGGGGTCGTGTCGATCCTCGACCTCGACTACACGGCACTTCAGATCGAGCACGGCCTCCCTCGACTGCGCGCTCGCCTTCCGACGTCGAAAAAGCGCCCAATCCGCGCCTTCATTGCGCTGGCGCTCCGACACTCTCAGCAACCGACGCTGGGATCTCCATCGCCACGCCAGAGCGATGTCGAGCATGGACAAGGAGATGGCGGGACTGAAGGAGAGGTTGGAGCTCAGATTGGCACAATGAAGTAGACGGCGCTCCTCCCTACCCAGCCAAGAACCACAAACCAAAAACCAAATAAAAAATCACAAGTCCCCTTTCCCTCTTTCTCATCTCCAAAATGTCTCCCAAACAGCCAGAATACTGAACCTGTTTTCTCTCGCTCTTTTTGCCATTCTCCTCATAGGCTTCCGTACTCCCCAGGAGCCTCGGGTTCTTTGCGCCGGCGGGCATTGTCGCCCTTGGTTCGAGCTTCTGCCACATCACGATGACACACAGCGAAAGCGGATCCCCTTGACCCTCTCCTGGACTACGCCGTGAGTTTTCCACTCCTCTCAAGGGCCGGGTCTGTCTTCTCTTTCGGTCGAGCGACTCCGTGATCTCCTGTTCAAGGCCGGCACAAACTGCCTGCGTGGCTCGCCTCTCCTTGCTTTGCTGCTCGCTCGGAGTCGCGGCCGCGCGGCGGGTGACTCGGGTACCGAACCGCCATACACATCCACACTCAAGCGAGGTCCCACACAATGACATCACCGTCGTGGGCCTCATGCTCCTTCTTTCCCCAGTATCTGCGGTGATTGGGAACCACCTGCACGTACAACGGGACTCGAGTGTGCGTTCCGAGATTGGGAGTACGCCGCAGGGAAGCGAGGCCCCTGCGGAAGGTATACCCCGCCTCTGGTCTCCAGCCGCGCGCCGGTGTTGTCAGCCACCCGCCCGCGCTGCAGACCGAGGCATGTCCAATGGACTGTCACATGCTCCGTGACTTTCCCCGGAAATCTTGGGATTGTGTGTTTTTGTGCGAAGTAGGCCTGTTTCGCAGTTGCAGTCATTGAAATGGGGGTGATCTGGGGTCGTGCGGTCGCGAGGGGGGGGCCAACTTTGGTAACTGAAAAGGGGTTTGGAATCCGCGGTGCAGATCCAGCGCAGTTGGGTACAAGGGGTAGGTGATTGCTGCAGTCGCAGGGGGTTACATCCCCCTTTGGACCACGTGAATCATTCGGATTGAGCGGGATGTTTGTGCCATCGGAGGCCTTGTTCGACGCGTGTCAAAGAATTAAGGGGCTTCAAGGAGTAGGGCGGTCTCAGGGGGGGTCTGAAGTCAAAAGATCGAAGAAGGTTCAACTGTACAACTATAATCGGATTCGCCTGTACAACACATGTACCACCACCAACAATTCCTCCATCGTTTCCCAATTCCTTGTGTATTATCTTCAATCTTCCTTTCATTCGTCTCTGGGAGGGAGCAACCGTGGGTGGGGGGACTTGAACTCGGATGTATTGGGTTGGTCTGTTCTGCTAGTTACAACGCATCGAGCGGCGGTTGTGGTCATCATCGTGCATACTGGGCAGCATCTCCTTTAGTTCCGTAGGGGGTTTTCTCGTCTTGCAAATTAGCGATGAGTTTCATACAAAAAAAAAAAAGCCGATACACACACACACACACACACACAAAAGTGAGTTTTTGCGGTGTAGCGTGTGTAGTTGACCTCGTACCCCCTTAAGTGTTACAGGTCAACACGAACAAACGATGCCGGATCCGCCCGGCGCCCATGCGGCCCCGCTCAATGACCGTTGGGTGCTAACCGCGCGAGTGACGAAAGATCACTCAACACGCAAACGCGTGAACCGGTCACTGGAGGAACCGCAAATCCTCCAGCGTGGTCCACTGAGGCGACTCAGGCTCGACTGGACTGTGAAAAGGCGATGCAGAAGACCTTTAGAGCACTCGGTATCGTTCCCTCCGGCAAGTCGACCCGCCGACTGATGGTCCTGATGCACGACGCCTCGACCCCGCCTTCGCAGGCGCCAGTGCTCGCACGGCCGCCAAAAGAGCGGTGCGAAACGACGCAGCCCCGGCCTCCAATGTGATCCGAGTCATTATGGATGGTCCTGGATCACCCAGAGGTCCTGTACAGATCGCGCTGCGCAAGCACTTTGGATTGGCCGAGACGCCGTTCATGTTCGCGCGGCCCGAGGGCGTCGTGCTCGACCCGAGGTTGAGAAGCTTTTCTCGAAATGTGTGAAGCTGAACCCGATTGTGACGAAAGCCACGAAGAGGTTCCCGATCGCTCGTCACACGTACAAGCTTGTTTTCGAATCCGACCAAGCCTGTCTCGAAGCCGCTGCAGCGGGCCCATTCCTTACCACGGCAAGGAGATGGTTACCGAGCTCCCCAGCGCCTCTCCCCTTAACCACGTCGTTCAGGTGCGATTCACCTTGCCCCTCCTCCTCCAGCGCGATCCCCGCTTCCGTGCTCCGA